>CM032334.1:54244334-54839924 GCA_019022515.1 Quercus aquifolioides | reverse complement strand
ACGATTACATAAACAAATTCTATCTTTCTTTGATATTAACTTTAAATTATATTTTAAATGTCAAAGTGCAAAGATGTTCTTGATAGTTTTAAAGTTATTATTAAAATTTGAACATTTTAAAAATATATATTAACAAAATAAATAAATTATGTAAGTTTTACTTGGGTTCGATCTGTCTAGCTACCAAAAATCCTTTTGAATCTTAAGTAAAATTTTTAAACATATAAAAAGAACTTGGAAAACAGATTTTCATTTGTAAAAAAACGTAATACGTAAACACAACATAACCAATATGTTATCTCTTTTTTTAGGTTTTTCTGTATTAAAATATCACATAATAATATTCACGATGTGCGACCTTTTATTTTCCCATTGTATTGACTCATGTTGTATGTGTATGTGTGAGAAAGAAAGTTATAAATTTTTTCTTCCCCTTTACTATCAAAAAAAAAAATTCCCCTTTAGGTCAAATTCTTGCCAACAATGTTTTTTCGTTTTTTCAAACCAAAAGATAAGATCCATTTAGTAAAGCTTTTTATCAATCTTACTTGAAATCCCGATTGTAATAACATTGCCAACAAGTCGTTGTGATGGCTTGGAATACCTATAGACAGAAAAATCTTGATCTATTCAAGATAATATTAGATGAGTTCAAGTAAAAGATGGTAGAAGAGTTTTCTAAATAAGTTTGTTTTGGATAAAAAAGAGAGAGAAAATAAGAGATTCGAACTAATCATTGCTTTATGAGACATACCCTGCCAATCAAATGTGGTAGCTTAGAGTTCTCATGTTCTATATCCCAAAAAAAGAAAAAAGGGCTTAGGGTCTACGTGACAAGTTTTAGCGGGTGATCGAGAGATCAGGCATGACAAGAATCTCGTTGCTAAAGGAATGAGAAATTTGGGTAGGACACAATCTCAGTAATATTCGATCGGTGTGGTTTGCTACTTTGCTTTACACTCTCTTTATTAAAGTACGAAAGAAACAGTTATTCTTTTCACCCAAAAAGAAAAAGAAAAAAAAGAAACAGTTATTCCGGCATATCATACCAGTCACATGATAATATATTATATATATATATTGATAGTTTCGAGAAGGGATAAGAAAATATCCTACTATCTTATTACATTCCTAAACCCCCTTATACTACTTTTACATGACCATGTTTTATGTCAGATCTACTTCTTTTGGAGAAAGATGCATGTCAGATCTAGCTAGTTACTAAATATTTGGAAAGAGCTCATAATTATTAATATATAGCTAATAGCTTGCCTAAGTATAAAAATAATGAATCCATCTCCTTTTGATTATAATTAATTAGAAGAGGAAAAGAGTTGATGACATGCATTCATTAAGCATAATTAATTTACATAAAAATTATCCATTCTTGTGTACATTTATTGTATACTGTCTGCCTTGCTAAGCTGCTAGGACAAAAACAATATATTAGGGACAATTATTAGTTTATTATTGTGTATCAATATAAAATTTCACTATAGACTAAACAAATGTGTACATATTATTTATATTTGTACTAAAAAAATGTACAACATTGTATGCATTTTGTAATAAATTAAGTGTAACATTATACACATTTGTTTAGTCTACCATGTAAATCATATTTAATAATATAACGAATAATTTTCTTATACTCTAGATTCCCATAATTATAATAATAATTATAATTATTGTTTAGGTTTCGTGTACTTGGTGTTTAAACATTCACTTTAGAGATAGACAGCCTTACGGTTTCCATTCTTGCCTAGCTTTTGAGAAAAGATTTGAAAACGTATGATATAAGCGGAAAAGGTTAAATAAGCCAAAAGAAAGCCAAGGAATATATACGTTGCTTTCTGGGTTGAATGCTTATCGTAAATCATTTACATCGTAACTATGACACATTGAGGATAGTGGATAGTAGTCAGTGAAGTACCACTTTACGCCATAATGGCTTCACTATATTGCATGCATTTTTATATAGTGTACATTCAAGTTTCATCATAATATATAGTTGATATACAATTCTGAAGCTATTTGTGAAACCCAAATATATATAGTACAGCTAAAGTTAAGATGGAGTACTCTATGAACATAGAGATGGTCACTCTAACCCGCACCGAAAAGCTGTGAGTATATATATATGAACACTCTTATATTCTTTTACATATTCATGATCATCTTCAAACAATACATTAGAAACTCTAATCGTTTTATATTACATTTGAACACTCGATTCTTAGATTTTTCTATAGTAATGTCATTAATTATGGTTTTTTTAACTTTGATTTCAAGGAGGATTCATTTAATTAATTATTTTTCCACAGGAATCTCTCATGTAGAAGTCGACCCAACCCATCATAGGATTTTAAAGTCCTATCAAAGCTCTAAAACATCATATGGGAAAATCCCCGTTTTTGGCAACTGATAGTCTTTCAAAGAGGAAACTCAGTAAGAAATTCAATATAATTCTTTGAATACTTGTTCATTGTTTTGAAATAAGGTTTTTAATGGATCCAACTCGCTATTTATGTATTTGTTATATAGGTTTCATAGATGCATTGGCAGATCCTAGCGCCTATCAGATTCAAGTTGTATCATTAGAATTGTATTAGGGTCAAGTCTAATTCAAAATGTTCAAAAAACAACCAAATTATGTAAACTCTGCTAAAAAATTAATGAGTTGATAATCTTTTATTTTGTCTTTAATTACACCATAATACTATTTTTATTAATGAAACTTGTTTTCATTGTAGGAGTTTCTATCTTTCAGTATTTCTTTATCTTTGTTCTCTTTTATGGTACTTGGATTCCAGTAGACAGGGTTCAAAGATGGTGCAGTGCTCCTCCAAGTGAACTGGATTGAGGTCACAGGAAAGTACCTTCTTCCATTTCTCCAAGGAGTTCGGCTTCAAAGTATGAAATATACTATATTGTAAAGTTTAAGGGGATGCTTTTGGGTGGCATTTGTTCCAATCAAATTCAAGGTGAGAATAATGGAGAAGAGACTGTGAAGAGCATGACCTTGAGTCCTACCGGGAGAAAAATAGACGTGTGGCATGAGATCCCCGGCGGCGAATTCTCGTGTCAGGAGAGTACTGAGGGAATGTGGAGTTTTGGTATGTTTGAAGTTGAGAGTGACTGGTGGAAAGGAAGGCATGGTTCTTGCAGGAATCAAAATTAAGCAAAATTAGATAATTAAGAAGGGCAGAAAACCTTAAAGTTGTGGGTTTTTGAGGTTAAGATTGAGACTTGAGAGTGTTAAGTTTTGTTATGTTCATCATCATTTAATATTTATACATAGGTGAACGCATGCTTTAGTTTATTGTATTAGAAAATGTACCCAGGAAAAAATAAATATATATTTGTTTTGCAAAAGAAGCAACTTGTATTTTATTCACCTAGCCATTCGGTTCGTTCTGGAAAATATGTTACATACTTGACCCGCTACTTTTAAGTATGTATGTGTCAAATAAACTATTAAATGGTGAATTTAATCAGGATTCTAACTGCGTAATACATGAAGGTGGTATATTTGACAACATGAGCAACAATTTGAATCTACTCCAAGTCACTAGAACTTCAATAAATTATAAAATTAAAAAAAAAAAAAAAAAATCATAACCGAGCGAGCAAGATTGACAAAGATTGATTTGCATATCCTGTAATATTTGATTGACTGGAGGAAGTCAATTAAATATATAGTTTGGCCTTTTGTTCTGACCAAATAATATCAAATGGTTTTATGAAAGAATATTAGAGTAGTAAAGAAGAACGTGTGTTTCTTTGGTTTGTGCTATTTTTCATAGTGGTATGGATGACTTCTAATGTTTCTAATGTTTGTTTGTTATAAGTATTCTCTCGCATTTTATCCACCCTATCTAGTGTTTGGCAAGGGTGGAAAATATTTCATATACCTGACCCTTGCATGTATAACATAAGAAAGTGATTTGATAACCTAATAATGACAAGTCTGAATCTGCTACAACCTATTAAACTTCAAAAAGAAAGGAAATTGTAAATGTTCACCACAGTTACTGGTTTGCATAAGGTTCAAATAACTTGGAGGAAGGCAACTGTTCAAATATTTTTTTTTTGCTTTTCATTCTGACCAAACAATATAACACCATATATATATGTTCTGTTGTTTATCAAAAATAAATAAAGTTCATTTTGGAAAATATTTTGATTAATAGTTGAGTACCACCATGAAATTCCCTACTCTATTTGATAAAATTTCACCCTTTTTCATGAGTTTGAATTCTCTTTCTTCAAATTTTCCCAGGGTAACATATTGGCAAGGAAACTACTTATAAGTAACCCCAAAAAAAAAACAGCGGTAGTGTAGCTTCATCCCTTGATTGTTGTGTTTTATGGGATTTCCAAATACCCTGACATAGCGGCAAGCAGCGAGAGTTTAATAAATTGCACTGATACAAGGAGCCAATATGTTATATATATATATATATATATATTCTAGATTTTGTGATGATGGGCTGATAGCACAAAGAAATGTATAAGTAGTATCTCAACAATCAAGTGTATGAAATGCAACTCAGTGTAGACAACCTAGAATACCTTTCCAAATTAAATGCCCTCACAATGAGCTAGTAGATCAACCGGATAATGTATCATAATTTCATTAAATTGTAGCTTCTAAACCTATTTATCATTTGAGAAGGAAAGGCTTTGGTGTTGATTTTTTTTTAATAAGTAATAAAATTCAATTCTTATATATTGGGATGTGGTACTTAGATAGAATAAACAAAATAAAATAAAAATAAAAGATTTAGAGAAAGGAGAGAGGGGCAAACACTTATATCCAAAAGAAAAAATCTTAGTGGCTACATCTTTATAATTTAAATCGTTATTTTACAATGAATCTTAAGTAGGGTCTATATAAGAACTAATGTGACTTAAGAGATACTTGATTGTAGTAAAATCAATGACAATTAATGTTCTTTGTTTTTAGCCAATCAAGGATATAAATATAAAGAAATGTTATGTTTACAACATTTTCACAACAAATCTCAAGTGTCAGGTTGTTACTTACTGTTACTGGTGTGTGCAAAAAAGTCATATAAGTGGTGGATTTAGATTAAAAACCCATAACAACTAGGGGTGTGCGCGGTTCAGTAGGGGCGGTTTTTTTCCAAATTTATTACCGAACCAATAGAGATCATTCTTTTCATAATTGGAACTGATGCACACCGCCTAGGGTTGGTTTTCCGACCTATAGCGATGTGGTTTTTTGCGGTCAATTTAGTCGGTTTGGTCGGTTTAAAATATTAAAAAAAAAACTGTTTTTTTTAATAATAAAAAAATTGGGCTTTCAAGCCCAATATCAATATATCAACCTGTTCAAGATTTCAAGTAAATACAAACAATTTTTTTTTTTTTTTTTTTAGCAAGCCATCTGTGCAAAAAATCTATGCAAAACCTATGCAAAAAATCTGTTCACTTAAAATCTGTTCAACAAAAAAAAAAAACATGTTCAACAGATATGTTCACATAAAAAAAAATGTTCAACAAATCGGTTCAACATAAAAAAATTTGTTCAAAAAAAAAAATCTATTCACCCAAATAGTAATGATCCAAATTATCCAAATTTTTTCATTTCATTCACATGCAAAAATATTTTGAAATTGCCTCAATAAGGTTCAACTCTCAAAATACTATCATGTATCATATATATCATTAGTGTCACTGTGGTGTCAGTGTCAATAACAATAAGTTTAATGTATCACTTTAATAACGTATTACAAAACCATTTGTCATGTTCACAAATGCCAAAAGAAAGATATACAAAATTAAATTAGCATTTAGGCAAAAGAATGTTGATTGCTTGTATCCCCAATAATAATCCCACCCATGAATACTTAAATAACTACCATTAGTGAAAAAGTCCACTGCCAACAGGCAATAACATGTACAAATATAATTAGCATATAGGCAAAAGAATGCTAATTCTTGTAAGTCCGTTGTCCAGTAAGTCTGTGCACTATGCATCATTCTAGAACTCCTACAAAATACTAAACAAAACAAAATAAACAGTGTTAATAACAATAAAAGTTATGAACAATAAAATATTTATAATTAACACAAACAAATAATAATAGCAAGTATACTTAATTTACATAATACTAACTACTAACTAAACCAAGCAAAGAGCAGCACATCACTCATCATCATCCAACACAACGGTGCTTGGATCCTCCTCCATAGGCATTGGCAACCGATGCAATTTCTACAATCCCATTCAAAATAAAATAATTTGTAAGCATTGAGCAAAATAAATAAGCAATTGATATTACAACAAACAAAATGAACATATATTTACCAGTGTCAATCTCAAAACCATCCATATCCTCCACATTATCCATGCACTCCCGAAGCTTTATTGATCTTTTTTTTCTTTGCATCCTTCAACCAATTTTGGGTACAAATAAGAGCTTCAACTATATTAGGAGATAGTGAACTACAGAACGAATCCAAAACACCCCCCAGTATAAAAGCAGACTCGGATGCAACTATAGAGACAGGAATAGCCAACACATCACGGGCAATTTGGAAGGAGGAATCGATATCTAGAAGAATTCATTTTCCACCACATCAAGATGTCAAAATCTTCCACATTAGGGTCTCAGAAGATTCCAACAAATACCTATCCACTCAGATTTGTATCCACACTGTCCTCGCCCGCCAAGTGTTTGCTTAAACTTATTATTATAACTTTTAATCGATCAAACAATGAAGCATTGCCAACACTGGCCTGGAGTCCCTAGACAATGAAGCACCACTACCACTAGAACTCGAAGCTCCATTTTGACCCACTCTCTCCACATACAACCTCTTCAATGCATCCCGAACCTTAGAGCTTATCGCATCCCCTTTGTCCTTTCCATACCACTTCCTAAACCAAAACTTTACATACTTCATCTATACCTTAGGTCAAGAACAACAGCAACAAAAAGCATCAAATTGATATTCTCTATACTTCCCCAATATTTATCTTTTTTTTCTTTCATCTCTACCGCTATATCTTCAAAAGTGGATCCCCATCAACACTACACAATTGTTGCAATTGATCTTCAATGCTAATTAGCTCATGGAAGTAGTTATTAGAAGTGACAACAAGGGACCCAAAAAATCTAAGTGTCGCCTCATAAAATATGCCAAGAAATTTCACAAAGGTCTTAACATTTTCCAATCAAGATAGTTAGGAGGACCAATGGGCTTTTTTCCATTCCCATCCGCTTCACAAAAATAAAGTTTGTATGCCCATCCTCCTCTTCCAACCTATCAAATGCTCTCACAAATTTCAAAGCACAATCTAACATAAGATAAGTCGAATTCCACCTTGTTGGCACATCAAGGGACAACAAACATTTGGCTTTGATTTTCTCATTTTCAACACATTCTTGAAACTTCTCAAACCTTGCGGGAGAGGCTCTCACATATCGCACCGCATTCTGAACTTTGGCAATTGATTCATGAATGGACTTCAACCACTTGCACTATCAAATTCAAGATATGGCACAACAACGCATATGCATGAACTCACCACCCAAATGCTACTATCTCTTCTTTTGTTTTTTCTTCACATAATCAATTGCCACATCTTAGACTAGGATTGTCTGTGGTAATTGTAAACAACGGTCTATACCCCACTTCAACACTAACATGACTCAACCGCTCTACCTATGGTGTCCCCTTTGTGATTAGCTATAGGGCAAAAGTTCAAGATTTTCTTTTGGTAATTCCAATCCTCATCAATGAAGTGTGCGGTGACTACCATGTAGTTCAAGTTTTGTATGGATGTCCAAGTATCCGTTGTGACACAAACCTGTTGCCCAACAAAAGCCCTTCTCAAAATATCCACCTCACTAGAATAAATCTTCATACAAGCCCTTGCGATGGTAGTGCGATGAAGAATAGGAAACCTAGGCTCAACTATTTCTATAAATTCTTGAAAGTCTTGATGCTCCACAATTTAAAAAAGGCAATTCATCAGATGACGATCATCCTTGCCAACGCCAACCTTATCCTCTCTTCACTATAGTTTGCTACCACTAACACATTTGAACCACTTTCCCATTCTCTCTTGGCTTGGAAAGACAAAGTTTTTTGCTTATCATCACGGGGAAAAGGCCACTTCTTACACACCTTCATGTGTTGCAACATGCCTGAAGTACCATTTTTCTTACCATGACACTTATATTGATTTTTACAATACTTGCATTGAGACCTAGGATTAGTGGGATCAAAACCAACCAACTTAATGAAGTGCTGCCAAACTATAGATGGGTCCTTACCACCTTGTTTAGGTGACAGTGGGGGAAGTGATGCACCAAGTCAAATTGGTGCTGCAGGTTGAAGTGGGTTAGGGTTAGCAGTACCAAGACTAGGAGGAGGTGGGTTAGGGTCCCCAGGGGCAGCAAATCCAGGTGGAGCATCAACATCCATCTAATAAAAAAAATTCCAACCAACAAAAAAACAAAGTTTTCACAACAATATCAAATTATAATTTTTCCAGTAATACAATATCAAATAGCTCACTCCCAATCAATGAATGACACAACTAGATCCAATAATAGCAATAACTAATCAGTTTAGTTACAACAATGCAACAATAACAAACTAACAAATTAACAATCATTAGTCGTTACTCAACAATTCATGTCACTAATTTAACAAGGAATTTATTATATTGTTCTCAATATAAATATAAAATAAAAACTAATTATATATATATAAACTTAAAGCAGTTGTTACTAAGTACTAAAAATTTAAAATCAAAATGCTGAATATAGTGAGTGATTAGTGATTACCTCTCCGTGAAGGATTGAAAGCGTGAACTCTCTCAATCTCTGTCTCCCTCAAAAATTAAAAAGCTGAAGAAAAAAAAAAGGTTAGTACTTAGTAGAATGTAACAACTAACAATGTATTACTAAGTTTACAAAGTTTATAGTTTATAAAAATTACTAAAGTAACAACTAACAATGTATTACTAAGTTTATAGTTTATACTGTTACTACTTACTATATATCACATTTAAGTTGTAATTATATTATCTCATGTCAGCTGAGCAAACCCAAACAGTATAAACTTTTTTTTTTTTTTTTTTGGTAAGTTTATAGTAAAACAGGTATCACATTTTAACTGTTAAGTGTTAACCAAAACCCAAACAGTATAAACTATAAATAAACTGTTACTACTTAGTACTTGCTATATAAAAAACAAAGGATTTCAAATAGGTAACAGTAAAAAACATAAACTAAAAAACATAAACGGATAAACCAAATAGGCAAATACACCAACTCAAAAAACAAATAGGTACCTTCTCAAAAACAAAAAAAGTAACAGTAACAGGGGGGAATGGAAATAAATAAATGGAACTTAGTATAACTGTATAAACCAAATACAAAAATACAATGGACCTAAAATATCCTACGGCTATAAACAGAAACCAACTCAAACAGATAAAGGGATGAAGCATTAAACCGGATAAAGCATTAAACCTTACCGGTGCGGTGGTTTGCCTCGGTGAGCTAGTGGTGAGCACCTGCTCAGGCCAGTGAGAGGCGAGACCGCTAGAGGCGACTACGAGGCGGAGAGCGAGAGAGAGAGTTGAGGACCTCTGAGAGTGAAAGAAAGAATATATAGTGAGGGAAACCTAGCAAAATATGACACCATTTTTGTACCATCGTTTGTTTTTTTTTTTTTGTTTTGTTTTTTTTTACAACACCCAATACGACGTTGTTTTGTTAAAAAAAATTAAAGACTTACTCAGTGAAACGGCGTCGTATGAAGAATCACCAAACCTCTGAAAGAGACATGCAGATCGTATCAGTTCGGTTTAGCAGGAAATTGGTTTCGGGCTCTCTGATCCGATGAATGCACCGCACCAACATCGGAACTCCATTCAAGCTCCGATCGCCGGCATCAGCTCCATCGGTCAGTGCAGAGGCAGTGCGGGAAGAGCGGTGCCGGTCGGTTGGGTCAGTGACGGCATCTCTGCACTCACTCCTAATAACAACATGTCACCTAAGATTTGTTGTGAAAATGTTGTGAAATGGTTGTGGATGTAAACAGATCATAATATAAGCTATATGCGATACGCATGATACACTATCTCTCCTCAAACTCAAGGTAGAAATCTTTTTTTTTTTTTTTTGGTTTATAATTCGATTGTTCAAAGTGTGGGAACTTGAATCATAAACATCTTTCTTGCTCTAAGAAAAACAATGGCTTGACTTTGGGTCCGTAGAAGCAACAACTCTGCTGCCCGCACTATTGCAAAGTTTGCTCTAGCTTCTAAGAAGTCTTGTTTTTTTAATTCGGGCAACCTTTCCCCTAGTCTGGTAGATGTTTGTAAGGAAGA
This sequence comes from Quercus aquifolioides, assembly GCA_019022515.1. NCBI lineage: Eukaryota > Viridiplantae > Streptophyta > Magnoliopsida > Fagales > Fagaceae > Quercus > Quercus aquifolioides. Next base: position 54,829,543 of record CM032334.1, on the reverse strand, counting down.
TGTCCCCATGTGTTTCTCTTATTTGATTAATGCATGCAGATTATCCAGAACAAAAAAAAAAACAAAAAACAAAAAAACAGTGGCTTGACAATGGCAGTAGGTGGTGGCCCAAGACGACCAACAACTAAGCCAAGCCATGATTGGGCGATAGGCTACTTGAAGTCTAGTGAAATTGAAGTAAAAGGTGTGTAGAGAGAGAAGTAAAGTAAGAAGAATTATGTAATTCGATATAACACCCTACGTTTATAGCAAAAAAACCTCAGTGGGTACATAATCAATGACATTTTTTTTTTTTTATAGTAAATCAAAAATATCAACATGTGTTAATACGATATGCATAATAGGATGGAGGAGAGATTTCTTTTTTTTTAAAAAAAATAATGAAGTGTTGTGGAAATACATGCAAAACAATAAATAGCAAGCACTACAAGGCAAAAATTAAAGTGGTTAGGATTCAAAACTTCTCCTATCACTAGTTTTTTTCTGTCATTCCTATATTTATAATTTGTAAACGTGAAGCCTTTAAAAGCTATTGCATTTTTTTATTATAAGAAATATAAAAGATTATATCAAATGGATGAATATTATTGCTCAATAAAAGCATAAATTTGAACCAAATTAAATAATGACTAAAAGAATAAAATTTCAACTATTCTCTGATCTCTTTTTTTCCAAATCACACATTCAATTACATACTCATTCCTGTACTTATTTTCTCCAATAGTTAGTGATCACTTTTAGATATATGTGTGCCTTACACAATTTCTATATAATTCATCAAACAAATATTCATGCTACATATGCACATTATTCAAATCAAATACAGTTGATGAGAAAATGGTATTGCGAATTGTTTATTATAGCCTGTGGGGGGTGAAAAGCCCAACCTGACGTATTGGGCCCAAGGCCCTATTTGAAGACCACTGTTGGTCCGAAGAGATGAAAACACTCGAGCAGAAGCCCATGTAAAAGGAGCATGTCTGGAGAGGAGCATGGTCATGATCCGAGGAGATGTTCAATGTGCCGAGGAGTCCAATATCCTCGGATCCGAAGAAGCTTGGTCCGACAGGTGTCTGGGAAGCCCAAGTGATCTCCCTGACAAATGTAATGACGGAAATGAACCTCAGACACGCATGAGGATAACAGGAACGGAGAAATATCTAGGAGACAGACTTCAACCACCGCATTAAATGCACTGCACCTACTTCCCTGGCCGCATTAATGTGGAGAAGACACCTGAACAGTGCACTCTCAGCTACCGCCACTCACACAAGGCTAAAGATGGTGCATGATGGGACATGCACTCAAGTGGGCGTCTAGATGATGAACAAGTGGACGGTGAAGATGTAGGAAGGGAGTACTATATAAGAGGAGGATGCCTCTGATAGAGGGAGATCGAAAAATCAAGAGTAGAAAGGAGAGAACTCCATTATCCATTATTGTAGCTCTAAGAATTGTAACCCAAGTTTATTCAATACAAATTCCTCTTCGGACGTTACGTTTGCATCTGTCCGAGCACGTTTGAATACAAATTTATCCACAAACACTGCAGTCTTATACTGTTAATTCATTGCTAGCCTAGCTCTTTCACCCACTCTCTACAAATTTATTGTCTTGGGTTCAGTGGGCTCAAAATCCATACCTTCTTGGGCTTGGGCTACGAAAATTGACCCTACAATTGGCGCCGTCTGTGGGAAGAGCTTGTGCAAGGGTGAAAGCAACAGTTGACGATGGCAGGACAAGGTGAACAACAAGCAGAATCCAGGGCATCCCAACACGTGGACCCTTTTGTTAACTTAGAGAGGAGACAAAATCGTGAGGGCAGTGTACACACTGTGCGCATTAGCCAAAGCCAGTCACAGGGCGGAAGTCACATGTCCCATGCAGAGAAGAACCGGGACTTGCAACTGGAAGTAGAAAAACTAAAAAGGGAGTTGCGCCATGCAAAGAGGAAACGGGCTTCCTCATATTTCGATGAGGACCTTGATGACGAGCGGGATGTCACTTATTAACATAAATCTAGGACACCAGCCAGCGAGTCCTACACCTATGAAGAGGAGTCCCATCGTAAGAGGCAACGCAGAAGCCCATCACGTGGGGACATGGGAAACGATGCCATGAACAGGGCTCTGAATCAGATTTCCAGATCACCCTTCACGCGCAGGATTGAGGAGGCGAGACTTCCTCGGCACTTTAACCAACCAACGTTCACCATCTACAATGGTAAAACAGACCCCGTGGAACATGTGAGTCATTTTAACCAGAGGATGGCCGTCTACTCCAGAGACGAAGCTCTGATGTGCAAGGTTTTCCCTTCCAGTCTTGGGCTAGTTTCCATGAGATGGTTTGACGGTTTGAAGGCAGACTCCATCAACTCCTTCAAAGAGCTCACTCAGGCATTCGACTCCCGTTTTGTCACATGCCGAAGAGTGGCCAGGCCCTTCTCTTCACTGCTATCCTTGTCCATGCAGGAAGGCGAGTCCTTGAAGGCATATTCAGATAGATACTGGGAGATGTTCAATGATATGGAGGGCAACTCTGATGCAATGGCCCTCAGCACGTTCAAGCTCGGCCTCCCCATTGACCACGGTTTAAGGACGTCTTTATCTAGCAAACCGGTCACAAACGTGCGCCAACTAATGGACCGCATAGAAAAGTATAAGAGAGTTGAAGAAAATCAGCAGCAAGGCAAGGGAAAGGACAAGGTTATCCCCCAAGAGAGGAGGGATTTCAGGTCGGATCGTTACAACCACAGCAAGCCGCAGAGAGATTTTGCTGGGCAATCAGGATCGACAAATCCTCAAGCGGTCAACACCGTGTTCAAGGAGCCAGTGCACCAGGTCTTGGAAAAGGTCAAGAATGAATCATTCTTCAGGTGGCCGAACAAGATGGTAGGAAACCCCGAGAGGCGCAACCATAATCTCTACTGCCAGTACCATCAAGACCATGGGCATACCACGGAGGATTGTAAGAGCCTGTGGGATCACTTGGACCAACTGGTTCACGATGGTAGACTGAAACACCTCTTGCACCCCTCCAGCGGCCGAGGAGGGCAGACGGGCTCAGGGCCACGCAGAGATGACCCCTCAAAGCCGCCGCTAGGGACTATAAACGTTGTCTTCGCCGCGCCGGGGAGAACAGGATCCTGGCCATTGAAAGTTATGTCGGTAGGCCGACCATCAACAGGGGAGTCGAGCCGAGTCCAGAAGAGAGTCAAGTCAAGTGCCCCGCTGATGATAGGGTTTTCAGACGAAGACATGATTGGCATCATCCAACCCCATGATGATGCACTAGTCATCACCCTCAGAATAGGAGGGTATGATGTGAAGAGGGTGATGGTGGACCAGGGTAGTGCTGTGGAGATAATGTACCCAGACCTCTACAAAGGGCTAGGCCTAAAACCCCAAGACCTGACGCCATACAATTCCCCCCTCATAAGCTTTGAAGGAAGGCCTGTCACTCCGAAAGGTCGGATACGCTTACCTGTGCAGGCCGGCTCCGAGGTGTTGGAGTTGGACTTTAGAGTTGTGGACGTATATTCACCCTACACGGCACTCGTAGGCAGACCTTGGATTCATGCACTTGGGGCTGTTCCCTCTACTTTGCATTAGAAGGTCAAATACCCATCTGAAGGGCGGATCCATGAGATTCGAGGAGACCAGTCCGTTGCCCGGCAATGCCTGGTGGCTGCCATTCAACATGAGACCCAAGCCGAGTCATCGGCCATAGCCGAAAGGGGTTTATAGCAGCTACAGTCTCGGGAACTGCCCGTCGAAGATTCAGATGAAGGCACTCGATGTGAGGATCTAACGAAAGTGGTTATTGGAGATGATCCTAATAGGTTCTTCTAAGTCGGATCTCAACTACCTCTTCAAGAGAGGGAAGAGCTAATAGAGTTCCTCAAGCGAAATCTCGATGTGTTTGCCTGGAGTGCTTACGAAGCCCCAGGGGTAGACCCGGAGTTTATATGTCACCACTTGAAGGTGAATCCACTGGTCACCCCCAAGAAACAGCCTATTCGGCGCCCGTCCAAGGAACATGTTGACGCAGTGAGAGAGGAGGTAGCGAAACTCAAACAAGCTGGGGCTATCAAAGAAGTTTTTTATCCTGAATGGCTGGCAAATACCGTGGTGGTAAAGAAGAAGAGTGGGAAATGGCGAGTGTGCGTAGACTTCACCGATTTGAATAGGGCTTGCCCCAAAGATCCATTCCCTATGCCGAAAATTGATCGGCTGGTGGATGCCACTGTCGGCCACCCTCGGATGAGCTTCCTAGACGCCTTCCAAGGCTACCACCAGATACCATTAGCCCCGGATGACCAGAAGAAAACTGCTTTTGTCACCCCTATTGGTAACTACCACTATAAAGTGATGCCATTTGGCTTGAAGAACGCGGGTGCTACCTACCAGAGGATGATGACGAGGATGTTCGAGCCACAGCTGGGCAAAAATATCGAGGTCTACATAGATGACATGGTGGTAAAGAGCAAGGTTGTCGCCGAGCATGTGAAGGACCTTGAAAGTACCTTTGAGGTTCTAAGAAAGTACAAGCTGCGACTGAATGCTTCTAAGTGCTCATTTGGAGTGGGATCCGGCAAGTTTTTGGGTTACATGGTGACTCACAGAGGGATTGAGGTTAATCCCGACCAGATAAAGGCCATCAACGATCTACGAGCTCCTCGGAATCCCAAGGAGGTTCAGAAACTAACCGGAATGACTGCAGCCCTGAATCAATTCATCTCTAGATCAGCAGACAGATGTCGGCCCTTCTTCTCTCTGCTCAACAAGTGGAAGGGATTCGAATGGACTGAGGAATGTGCTCTGGCTTTTCAGCAACTCAAGGATTATCTAGCTCGGCCACCAATCATGTCCAGTCCTGAGCCAGATGAGGTACTGTTCGCCTACATTGCTGTAGCTCCCTGTGCGGTGAGCCTGGTGTTGATACGATCAGACTGTGGTGTACAAAGACCAGTTTATTACGTAAGCAAGTCGCTGCATGAGGCCGAGATCCGTTACTTGCCTCTGGAGAAGGCTATCCTAGCAGTGGTGCTCGGTACACGGAAGCTACCTCACTACTTCCAGGCTCATACGGTCATCGTCCTCACTCAACTCCCACTTAAAGCTATACTCCGAAGTGCTGATTACACTGGTTGGATTGCCAAGTGGGGTACAATCTTAGGGGCTTTCGATATAAGATATATGCCCCGCACATCGGTCAAGGGCCAGGTCCTTGCGGATTTGGTGGCTGAGTTCACGGAGCCCCAACTAGAAGAAGTAAAGCCCACGTCAGGCATTGATGAAAAATCAGTTGGCATGATATCCCAACAGAATCCCTCCCATTGGGAAGTGTACGTTGATGGCGCGGCAAACCAAAGAGGTTCTGGAGTTGGGCTGGTGTTGATATCCCCCGAGAGGATCATTATCGAGAAGTCGTTAAGGCTGGACTTCTCGGCAACGAATAATGAGGCGGAGTATGAGGCCCTACTGATGGGAATGACTATGGTCCTAAGAATGAGGGGAAATTCCGTGGAGTTGTTCTCGGACTCAAGATTGGTCGTAGAACAAGTACAAGGCGAGTTTGAGGCGAAGGACGAAAGAATGCAGGGGTACTTGAGCCGTGTTAAATATCTGCAATCAGAGTTCGACTCTTTCAGTTTGCTACACATCCCCAGAAGTGGTAACTCACATGCTGACTCCTTGGCCACGCTTGCTACCTCCTCGGCGCAAGACCTGCCGAGGATCATCCTCGTCGAGGACTTGCACAGGCCTACAGAGGCGAAAGCAGAGGCAATCCAGGTTCACCAGGTCAGGGCCGGGCCCTGCTGGATGGATCCTTTAATCAAATTCCTCAAAGAAGATATGTTGCCAGAAGAGAAGGGAGAAGCTGACAAAGTTCGGAGGAAGGCGACCAGGTTCTGGTTGTCCGAGGACCATAAATTATACAGACGCTCCTATTCGGGACCATACTTGTTATGCGTGCATCCTGAAGCGTCTAAGTTATTACTAGAAGAGTTGCACGAAGGAATTTGTGGGAGCCACACTGGAGGTAGATCCTTGGCTCACCGAGCCCTTACCCAAGGTTATTGGTGGCCTAACATACAAAAGGAGGCCCACGAGTACGTCAAAAGGTGTGATCAGTGTCAGCGCTTCGCTCCAAACATTCACCAGCCAGGGGGAACTCTTAATCCGCTGTCTAGCCCATGGCCTTTCGCTCAATGGGGCTTAGATATCGTGGGACCTTTCCTTAAAGCTGCAGGAAACAAGAAGTACCTTCTGGTCGGCACAGACTATTTCACCAAGTGGGTTGAAGCCGAGCCGCTAGCCAATATCAGAGACGTTGATGTGCAAAAGTTTGTTTGGAAGAATATTGTCACTCGGTTTGGAGTTCCTCACACTTTCATCTCGGACAATGGCCTACAGTTCGATAGCAAGGCGTTCAGGAATTATTGCAGCGAGCTGGGAATTATAAACAGATACTCCACTCCCGCCTATCCCCAGGGTAATGGACAAGCGGAAGTTGTCAACAAGGTCATACTGAACGGTTCGAAGAAGAGGCTAGATGATGCGAAGGGTAAATGGGTAGAGGAATTGCCACATGTACTTTGGGCTTACAGAACTACGCCTCGCAGGTCTACTGGAGAGACCCCTTTCTCAATGACCTATGGGGCTGAGGCTGTCATTCCTTTGGAAACCGGGTTCCCAACATTAAAAACTAGCTCATTTAGTCCAACCAGCAACAATGAGCAACTAGAGAAGAGTTTGGACTTGATTGAGGAAAGGAGGGAGAATGCAATGATTCGGCTAGCACACTACCAACAAAAGCTCAGACAAGGCTATGACGCTAACGTGAAGCTGAGGCCTCTAGAGCCTGGTGATCTGGTGCTGAGGAAAGTTATGGGCACCGCAAAGAACCCAGCTTGGGGAAAGTTAAGACCCAATTGGGAAGGGCCATATCGTTTCACTTCAGGAGCTGGTATCGGGGCATATTTCTTAAAAGACCTGGATGGTCATGTAATACCGCGTCCTTGGAATGTAAATAACCTCAAGAGGTACTTCTATTAATCAAGTTTTTTCTTCAACCGATATGCCAATTCGCTGCGTAAAGTGTTCTCTCAAGTGTTCAAACTTAAATCCATTCATGCCTGTAGTCCTCAGACCAGATGATTAGGGTTAGTTAACACTCATTCGCCACTTGCTCCTAAGTGTTCAAACTTAAATCCAATCATGCCTGTAGTCCTCGGACCAGATGATTAGGGTTAGTTAACACTCCACTACAGTTCTACAGTGTTTAAACTTAAATCCAATCATGCCTGTAGTCCTCGGACCAGATGATTAGGGTTAGTTAACACTCCGTTACAGTTCTATAGTGTTTAAACTTAAATCCAATCATGCCTGTAGTCCTCGGACCAGATGATTAGGGTTAGTTAACACTCCGTTACAGTTCTATAGTGTTTAAACTTAAATCCAATCATGCCTGTAGTCCTCGGACCAGATGATTAGGGTTAGTTAACACTCCGTTACAGTTCTATAGTGTTTAAACTTAAATCCAATCATGCCTGTAGTCTTCGGACCAGATGATTAGGGTTAGTTAACACTCCGTTGCAGTTCTCTAAGTGTTTAAACTTAAATCCAATCATGCCTGTAGTCCTCGAACCAGATGATTAGGGTTAGTTAACACTCCGTTGCAATTCTCTAAGTGTTTAAACTGAAATCCAATCATGCCTGTAGTCCTCGGACCAGATGATTAGGGTTAGTTAACACTCGAATACGTTCGTCCCCCATGGTCCTTGAGTCAAATGACACAGGTTAGTCAATACCCCCACACAGCTATTGTCACTGGGGCTTAGTGCTAAAATTCCTGATTGCGTTTAATTTGATCCTAACTTATGACTGTCTTCCTTAGTTATGTTTAATTTGAAGCCGAGGGGTAGTAACACTTACATATTTGGAAAGACATGTGAAACTCACATAACTACTCGCTGCAATCATTACTTCTTAATAGCTTTTATTTGGACTGTTCTTTTCAATATCAATTTCAATTACTCACACCATCAGTATGATGTATCAATCAAGTTTATTCGCATTATTTTGTTATAATTGCAATGTACAGTTATATGCAGCAGTAATAAGTAATAAAACATGTATCAAAAACACCAGAGACAAATGGGAAGCCATTCCATAAATAAAATGAAGAGTTTACAATTCCTAAGATAAAAACAAAAGAAAGTACAAGTGCAAAACAAAAGCCTTATGTATCTATTCTTTAGCTGGAGGGAGCACAGGGTCAGCAGCCTGGCCTGTCCGAGCAGATGCTTCAGGGGCTTGATCCTTGGGCTCAGCAGGAGTCTTCTCTTTACCCGACCCTTGGCCTTTGTCTTTGGCTGGTTCAGCTGGTTTACCCTTGTCACCTGGCTGACCAGCCTCTGTGGGTGCATCAAGGGTGGATGGAGGAGCTTGACTGACCAGGGTTGGCTCCGAAGCCTCTGGAAGCTGTGGAGCAGGAGGATCATCCGCCGGGAGCTCTCGGATCTCAGGATCGTAGTATACGCTCTCGGGCAGCCTCAGCTCAGAGTCAGCAGGGACTCCAGCGGCGTCCAGCGCCTTACTCCAAGTTATGTCGCAGTAGTCTCGGCTAACCGAGGCAAATTGCTCCATAAGCTGGGACGAGGTCTCCTCTACCCCCAGCTGGTATGCCGCCTTCCTATCAGCCTCAACCGCCTCCTTGGCCAGTTTGGCATTCTGCTCGGCCACTTGAGCGCTCGCCTTGGCCTTTTGCAGTTCAGCCTTGAGACCCTTCACCAGCTCCCTCTCGGTCGCCAGATTGATCTCTGCCATGTGCAGCTGTTTACGCTGCTCCTCAGCCTGTTTCTCGACAGTCTTAATCCCAGCATCGAGGCTTCTCTTCTGAGTGGTCATCTCTTTAAGATCTTCGGACAGAAGGGCATAATCCTCCTTTAGCTGGCCTAGAGATTTCTCCGCCTCGTCTCGAGAGCAGAACGCTGCCTGGGCCTCAAGGTGGTTCTTCTTGTTCCACTCCTCGGCCACATAGATCTGCTGGGTGACCTACATAATGGAAATTTCGAATGTCAAGCACAGAAAAATAGAAAAAGCAAAAGTGTCAGCGATTCAGCTAATCGGACTGAGGTCGCTTGCCATGGCTATATCCCTCTTAAGGGATTGAAAGAGCTCCTGCTGGTTGAAGCGCCTGTAGGACTCCATGTCGTGGGGGAGGAGGAGTGGTTGCTGCAGAGCCTCAGCAACATAGCCTGCCCTTCCTCCATCGTAATTCCTGAGGGAGGTCTCCAGAGGATTGGAGCGCCCTCCAACTCCAACTTTGGAGACCAAATTCGCGGTCCTCCTCCTCGGCGGACATCTGCCACTACGACCTCATCTCGGCTTTCAGTGGACGAGGCCCTTTAGGTCCGGTGGTCCTTCACCACCTTCTGCTGCTTGGTCCTCTTAGCTGGCAACACTTGCCTTTCTTCAGCATCAATGTGGGGCCTCTTCTTCCTCAGGTCAGGAATGGGCTTTAAGCTGGGGTCAGGAACCTTGGATGGCACTGGAGGCAGGTTCACCACCGGTTGGGAGGTCTCAGTACCTTTCTGCTCGGCCCTTTTGCCTCTACCCTTCATTAAACTCCTCAGATCCATATTGTCGTCCGAGGAGTCTTCAAAGTGAACAGCTGGCAAAGCGGGGTGAATGCCTGACTGTTTGTCAGCCTCTTCTTCCTCGGCGTCCGAGACCTCTATCACTCGGTTTACCCCTGAAGCCTCTCCCCCGAACTGAAATCTGTCTATCTGCTCCTCTAGCGAGGAGGTGGAAGAGCTGACCCTCTTACCTTCAACCGCCTGTCCGAGGGGAACTTGCTGGAGTGGTTGGACAAGAGGGGGTATAGCCTGAGGATTTGGATGGGGTACGGGTTCAAGCTCGTATGGCACCAAGAAACCCTTCCGAGCGACGTCAATACGTGCGAGGCGATGATCTCCCTGGACAATTGCGTTGCCGACTAGTTGGAAACCCTTTGGTTTTCCTGTGTATCCTAGAATAAGAGGAGCCGATCTGAGCTGCCCGTCCTCGCTCATGAAAATCTCTGATCTTAACAGAAAATTAAGGGCGGCGGTGTTCGTAAGGTTGAGCCGAGGAGAAACGAAGTTTTTATCTGTTACAAGGCACAGCAGAGCTATGTTAGAGACTCAGAAATAGCAGCACAAGAAGAATCGAAAACCATTAAAAGACAAGGACCCTAAGCCTATGGTTAGTGTGCCTAAATCTAACATGTCCCACCTGGCTTTCCATGCTTGGTTGGGCAATGATGGCCGTCATGCCATGCGCCCGAGACGATCTCATAGTCGTCTTTCATCCCTTTGTTGGATTTGGGGAGGCAGGAAATGAGCCTAACAACGTCGGATTGGGATTTTAGATAATATCCCGCATCTTGCTGGCTGTGGCACTCGTACATATATACTACGTCGAGCCAGGTGAGTCCCAATCCTAGGTGAAGGTTAAGATCCTCAATTGCTCCTAGGATCCTAAACGTGTTAGGCGCGCACTGCCAAGGAGTAAGCCTATGGTTTCGAAGATAGCTAGTAGTGATGGGACTCATGGGGATGGTCATCCCTCCTTCTTTGAAGGCGATAAGAGGGATAACCACTTCGCCCGTCTTCCGATCTGTTAGTATTTTTTCTGAGGAGCAATACCTCACACCCATGTTTGGGGGTATGCAATATATGGCCCTGAACGCCTCCATTTGCTCAGGGCTATCTACCAGATACCGGAGTTTCCCCATGGTGCTTAAACAAAAATGACTGGCCGAAGAGAAAACTAAAGGATTTGGTGAACGACGACTTACAAGGACTAGGTCGGAGAAAGGATTTCAGGCTCGTAGAAAGATTCGTGAAGACTCTGGGGAAGACTTGAACCGGAGACTGAGAGATTTGGACGGAGTCGCGTGCTTGTTCTTGCTGGAGTGTCTGAAAATTTGCAAAGTGAGGAAAAAATAACTTCCTCTGAGGTTTTATACGGGGTCAAACGAAGGGTCAGGGGCATTCCCGCCCAAATTCTGAAGAAAAAACCACAGCCGTTGGATCTGCAGCCCACCGTTGGATGCCAAGGACAAGACGCCGCCTGAAGTAAATGACAGCGCCTCGGGAAGACTGAAACGACAGCGGCATTAATGAAGCGCCTATTTCAATGCCCACACACGTGCCAGTTCAAATCTTTGTCTGTTCTCAAGCTTTTGCTCCGTGACAAGTCAAAATCCTACTTTTTCTCTTCGGCTGCGAGGGAAAAACTAAAATTTTGAGGGGCTATTGTGGGGGGTAAAAAGCCCAACCAAACATATCGGGCCCAAGGCCCTATTAGAAGACCACTGTTGGTCCGAAGAGATGAAACACTCGAGCAGAAGCCCATGTAAAAGGAGCATGTCTGGAGAGGAGCATGGTCTTGATCCGAGGAGATGTTCAATGTGCCGAGGAGTCCAATATCCTCAGATCCGAAGAAGCTTGGTCCGACAGGTGTCTGGGAAGCCCAAGTGATCCCCCTGACAAATGTAATGACGGAAATGAACCTCAGACACACATGAGGATAACATGAACGGAGAAATATCTAGGAGACAGACTTCAACCACCGCATTAAATGCACTGCACCTACTTCCCTGGCCGCATTAATGTGGAGAAGACACCTGAACAGTGCACTCTCAGCTACCGCCACTCACGCAAAGCTGAAGATGGTGCATGATGGGACATGCACTCAAGTGGGCGTCTAGATGATGAACAAGTGGACGGTGAAGATGTAGGAAGGGAGTACTATATAAGAGGAGGATGCCTCTGATAGAGGGGGATCGGAAAATCAAGAATAGAAAGGAGAGAACTCCATTATTGTAGCTCTAAGAGTTGTAATCCCAGTTTATTCAATACAAATTCCTCTTCGGACGTTACGTTTGCATCTGTCCGAGCACGTTTGAATACAAATTTATCCACAAACACTGCAGTCTAATACTGTTAATTCATTGCTAGCCTAGCTCTTTCACCCACTCTCTACAAATTTATTGTCTTGGGTTCAGTGGGCTCAAAATCCATACCTTCTTGGGCTTGGGCTACAAAAATTGACCCTACATATATCATTAGCAACTTTTTTTTTTTTTTTTTTTTTTTTTTTTTGAGGGAAATATGATTAGCAACTTGAGAAAGACATTTTAAATTTTTTGCGAACTAGTATTAATTTGTCAATATATATAATAATGATATCTAATATTTAATCTGTGGTAATTTATTAATTTTCTAAACGAAAATATGTTACTTCATATTTTATCTTTTTCAAGAATGTTCATCAATTACTTTTAAAGATTTGAATATCTGATGTGTGTGTCACTTTTTTTAGATATTTTGTAGGATAAATTGTAGGCGATTCGATTCTTAATTTTTGGTGTAATCAAAATGATTGGGATTGTCGGTTTTAACATAATATACACGATAACGGAAATAAGAATTTTGGAACATTCGAATGTCAACTTACCTAGTAACCTTCTTACAATTGTTGAAAACCCGATAATAATATTTGGGTATATGTCATTCACATTCGGTGATCCAATATAATTGTTATTTATTACTTATTTAATAGTTTTTCCAAGAACGTATTTTTTATGATATTAATTTTTTTTTCAATCAGGAGCTACTTTTCCAATATCCATGGGGACAACATACGACACCCTATCTTCATTTTGAATATTACAATGATATTCGATATTTAATCTTTCAGAATTTAATAATTTGTTAACAATTTGTACCTATTTACTTTATGAAATATGAATATGTGACGCGTGTTTCAATTTTGTAGGAAAAGTTGCAAACGACGACAATATGAGAAATTCGACATTTGATTCAAGCTTAACAGCTGTTTCTTTTTCTTTTTCTTTTTTTTGTTGTTTTTTGTCTCAACTTTTTTTTTAAAACCAACTTTTCTAAAAATAAGCTAACTTTTAGCCTTTTGACACACATTTGAAATAAAAGCTACCAATAACTATATATTTTATAAAAAGACAAAATTTGGCAACAAACTTTATTATAGTTTAAGGACCTCTAATCACCTCTCCCTAACTACAACTATATATATATATATATATATATATATAACCCTTCAAAAAAGACACTTTACTACGAAATCATTCGTGTTTCCGTTATTGTTTTTAGAAATAGTTTTCAACCAGCACCAGTGATGCAAATCAATCTGATCAATGTACTTTTTGGAAGATGAGCAAGGATTTGTTATTGGTCCAATAAAAACATTAAATAAATGCTAAACTACAAATTACATCCTTTAACTTGATATACTTTCAATTCAATCCTTCAAGGTGTTTTTTTTTTTTTTTTTTTTTTTTTTCATTTAGCATTAATATGTTTTGAATTTAGTCCTTTTTCTCTAGCTCCATCCAATCTCACCATTATTCTTAATATTTTTCAATTTTGTTTTGATGTACTTAGCCTGCACAACACCCCCCCCCCCCCCCCCCCCCTTTCCACCCCTTTGAGAATCATAGTTTTATGGAAGTATACATTGAAAACAAATAAAAGTTAAATGACTAAAATAGAAGGAAAAAAAATGACCGAATCGAAAACATGTTAAGTTAGAGGGATAATTTGTAATTTAACCTTAAATTAATATAATAAACTAACAATACACTCCATTAATGGATGAATCTTTCAATGTGATTCCCCCATTTTCTTACTATGCTGCCTTAAAAACAATTTCCATATCATTTAAATCTTTTTCCCTCTCATATGTGGATTCCCTTATAAAATGGAGAAAACTTTTTTTTTTTCATGAATAAAAATTTTATTTTTCTAGATTTAAAAGCGTTCAGACTAAAAAAAAAATAAAAATACAATTTTAAATAATGTGATATTTAATGCACTTTCAGATTCATTTAGACTAGATGTAATATGAACGTTACATGCTCACGTAATCCACAAAAAAGATACCATGAATCAATGAGTTCAGTTAGCCTTGCATGGATCAACTTACTTTCCAGTTCAGTCTGACGAAATTGCTTACTCCTGTATTTTGTTTGAACTTGAGAGTTGAAACTTGTGGTTTCACCTTTATGTCGTAACTTTAGTCGCTTTCTTCTTCTGCAGTTCCATCGATCTGTCCCTCACAACTCAGTCGCGTCAATGAAAATTTTTCAAGTCTTTGACAATTGTATGAACCAAAACCAATTTGGCATCATCAACCCCTTAATAGCCCAAGATCCCGCGACACCACAAATGTAACTCCCTCGTGCCATTAATACACAATTAAAATATTTGGAACTTTTTCTTTTTCTTTCAGAGTTGGTTGAGGCAGCAAAATTTGAGTAATGAAAGAGTGAATGAAAATGGTGTTATTGATGGATTCCTATTAAAGTGGTTCAGATTTATAAAAAACAAAATAAAAAAGTGATTATTCATTATTTACCGTTTATCATCTTAACAATTTCAGAAGTGTTGTTCTAATAGTTTTCAATTTCATGTGATTCATGAAATCTTAGGTTCAAATTTCTTAACCAATATTTTACGGTTATTCTAAGAATTTGTGTAGAATTGGAAAAAAGTTACACACATTCAAGGATCTATCAGATGTGTCAAGAGTCTTATAACTCAATTGGTTGACATTTCTTGATATATCTATGACACACATGATTCAAATTCTTACATCCTCACTATAACTAGTGAATTATCAAACTCACACAAGTTGTTAAAAATATTAAAAATTATATGATTATGTTAAACGGTGTTTTTAGAGAAATTGTTAATAAACCATTTTAAGAAGTTTAAAACCACTTTATTTTTATATTAAAAATATAAAAAAGTTGTCAAAAAAATTAATTCATTTTTTCTTTTCCAATAAAAAGTTTTTAAAAATACTTCCTGGTTAATTTTTCTCAAAATTATAAGCCCACATTTCTAAACTCTAGTTAAAATGTCCGTTAGTTAATGATAATATAATAGACATTGATGTGTAATTTTTTTATTTTATTTAGAGAATCAACTTGATATGTTTTATAAAAAAGAATCAAGTTGATATACCAATCCCGATGTAACATAAATGAAGAGCAAAATTATAGATATAAAAGAGAAAGTCTTTGGATATAATAAAAAATTTCATAACATTTTCACAATAATTTTATTTTGAGTTGTGGTGATGAGTATGGGGCTATCTTATTTTATTTTATTTTGACTAATAATGCGCTGAAAATTCAATTTGCTGTAAAAATATTGATATTGTGAGATTTTGTTATAGTTGTAGAAGAACTGGCATTAAATAACAACAATAAATGCAAAAGTTTTCCTCATAACTATTGAGTTGACATTTTCTTTTTAGAAAGTGTTGAGTTTTTTTTTTTTTTTAAAGTGTTAAGTTGACATATTATAATTGATGTTAATAAAAGTCATGCCGATGTTAAGTCCATATAAAAGTAATATTACTTCAATCATAACTTAATTGTAAAAAAAAAAAAAAAAAAAAAACTAGGTTTATTTACTAATTTAGTCCTCCAACTATTTTGGTATTTTGGAATTTGGTCTCTCACGTCTCATTTATATATTAATTGTTTTAACTTAGTCCTTCATCGTTCAAAATTAAGCCAATTTTATATTTGGGTCTCTCTTCTATTAAATTTAATGGAATGATAGTTGTGATTTATTTTAGTTTGAAACCCTTACAAATGTACAATTTTTGTAATAAAAACTTTTTAACCTGCATACCATATGTATGGTCACATTAATTGATTTCATTAAAATTTAAATGAGAAGTAGATTCAATGATAAGATTGAATTTTTTTTTTTTTTTTATATACAAGATAGAATTTTACTCTAGCCTAATCTAAGTGTATATGTGTATGTATGGAACGTCTTCCTAGAGACTTAAACCTCGGTCCTTGTCCCCCACACCCCACAAGCACTTATACCTGTAAAGTGACCATCACACCAAGGGTGTGCAATGGTAAGATTGAATTAATTTTAAAAGTTGAGGGACTAAATTGGTACAATTAATATAGTTGAGGGATCAAATAAAACTTTACACTATTGTTAAAGACTAAATTAATAATTTAATCTAAGAATTATAATAAAAATATTAATGTCCCTTAAAATATTCAAGGCCATCAAGTAATAATCCAATTTTCTTCTAAAAAAAAAAAAGTAATAATCCTATGGGAATAATTAATGACCCATCAAGATTACAATCTGAAGAGATTCAACACCCCGCAAATTCATCCACTCAAAAGGTATCATATCTAATCTATTTAGGAAAAATCAAACCCCCGAATGCATGAATTGTTACAATAGCCATTTAAAAGTAGATTTGAGGTCAACGCTCATAAATCGCATTCCGTGTATGTTTGGATGTATTTCCTGAATTGCTTATTTGCCAAATAAACTCAAAAAATCTAAAAAGTCAACAGTTTTTAGGGGGGCTTGCCAAAGGAAAATTTTCCTTAAGGACCATTAGAAGAACACATTTGAATAATAAACTGTCAAAAAGTCTATGGACCATTAGAGCAATTAAATTCAGGACATTATATAGAATATATATCCATAAAAAATTAAAAAAAAATGAGGAAAAAAAGAAACTGTAATTTCCTTTTCCTTTTTTGATTAATAAGTTAATTAATTAAAAAAGGCTGATTATTAGCACATAACTCTATATTTAAGTAAAATGGTTAATAAACCTAATGAATTAATGGATTCTTAGGCAAAGAAGTGGTACTAATCACAGGGTGTTCGGTGGGAGGTATAGGCCACACATTGGCTTGCGTGTTTACCGCCAACAACCACCTAGTAGTGGAGAAAATCTATTATGTATTTGATATATGTATCTATCCTCTCACATGGCCCATAGCTAGGGATGGGTCATGTAATACCACCTCCTAGAGTCCTAGTGGTGGCAACGAGTAGGTAGATGAGTTCAATGACAGACTTTGGAGCATGATTCTAGGTTCCTCCTCCAAGACAAGTAGGGTCGTATAGCTGTGTGGTAAACAATGTTGGCTCTCTTGCTGAGGTCCCTCTTCCTTCCAACTCACTTGTGATACCAAAGTCTATGGTAACCGATAAGTAATATACTATCAAGTATCAATATTCTTCGTTCTTTAACTTATTTTATTTTCCCTATTTTACCACTAAGAGGGTGGATTAATGGTAGGAAGTCCTTACAGGCCATTATCTTACTAGTTCAAGATTGGGATTTAAGTAATGGTATGTCCTATCTAGTGCTTGGATAACCCCAGGCTATGCATGACTAGGATAGTAAACACATGCAAGTGCCCTTTTGACGATTATATTTTTTTTCTTTTTTTCTTTTTTTAAGATTTTAGTTTTTAGTTTTGAATACACAACTCCACTTACCAAAACCGTATATATGGTAATCTAGGGGAACTCATAGTGAGGATTGAACATAGGATATCTAGATCTACAACTCATCTCTAGCCTCCAACCATTAGGCTGCACCCTAACAAGTCAAGTGTGATCTTTTCTAAAAAAATTTCAATTGACTTTTTATTTATTAATACTTATTAATTACTCCTAAATTGGTATCATATTTTTTTTTCAAACATTCTTCTGTACAGCAAGGGCTACTAACTAGTTAAAATAAATAATGAAACTCCTTTTTTTTTTTTTTTATGATTTTAGTATTTAGTTTCGAATACACTTAGTGCAATTCTAAATGTTTTGAGATTTTAGTAATGGAGTTTTACTTGGAGCAAACTATATTAGTAATTTTAATATACTTATAATGAGTCACATTGTGAAAGTTATATCATACAACTATACAAGTCTACAACTTGTAATACTTATTTTGAATCACATATAGTATAAGCACCTGTAAGGCACAACTTCTATTATTAAAATAAAACATTTTGATAGAATGATAATTTTATAAAATAAATAATAAATTTCCTTTTAAATTTCCTGAAAATCTTGGTAGTAGAACTTTGATCGGAATAGTTTTTTAAAAAGCTTTTAAACTTTGGCAATCAAGCTTCACTAACAACTTGTTTGGAAGAGATGAATAAGAGAGAATGGAATGGAAATAAAATAATTTTTAAAGAATATTCTTTTCATTCCCTTGTTTTGAAAGTTTTATATATAGAAGGAAAATAAAATCCCTTGCTCCATTTGTTATAACTTATAAGCCTATTTTTTAATCCTTCTGAAATTGGCAAGAATTAAAAGGAACAAAATATGTTTCAATGAATTTTAATGAATTCTTCACAATACCCCTATTTTTTTATTAAATGCATGTACCTTTTTCTTTTTCTTTTTTTGTTGAGAAAATATGTACCTTTATTTTAAATTGGAGAAATGGGCATAATTGCATGTTGTTATAAAAATACTCTTTTTCATTCAACTTATTTTAAATAATGTTGCATTTCATTCTATTTGTCTCCTTTTAAGTAACTAAACAAGAGAAATATAAATATTAAATTCATTTCTATTCATTTTCATTATATTCTATTTTATTCATTCCTTTCAATTCCTCTCCTTCATAAACTCTCAAATATAGTAAGAGGAACTATGTTACTTGTTTAAATTGTACTATAGCGTGTGATGTTGTATTCATTACATCGAAAATCTCTTAAATGGCGTGTTTTGTCTCAAATTGTTGTTCCTAAGAACAATAATTAATAAATAAATAAATTTCAAATAAACATTTCACAAGTATTGGATTTATCATAAAATTATAGAATAGTGGAGAGATATTACCTCAAAGATGTTTTAAAGTTAATCTCATAATATGAGAAATAATTTATCGTCAATTTATGAGTTTTTAGATGGCAGAGTTGAGGTGTGAACCATATCACTATCTTAAGATGATACATATCATCTACCGGATTTTCGGTGTTGAAAACTAACAACATCGTGCGTGCTGCCCCCAAAATATAACAACCCAACCATATTGCTGATTATACTTACAAGCCTACACTGCTTGTTGGATATAAAGCACTTAAAATGGTACTTTCTTTTTAAGATAAAGTACTTTCTTTTTAAAAGAAAGTACTAATTTAAGAGTTTTATATCCTACAAGTGGTATAGGTTTGTAAGGATAATCAGCAAGGTGGCTGTGTTGTGTCTTAGGGGCGGCATGCACAATGTTGTTAGTCTACTATACCGAAAATCACTTAGATAGCATGTATCGTCTCAAGACAATGACCTAGTCTACGCCTCAACTCCACCATCTAAAAACTTGTGAATTAACAGTAAATTATTTCTCATGTTATGAGATTAACTTTAAAGCATCATTGAGGTAATATCTCTCCACTATTTTCTAATTTTATGGTAAATCCAATACTTGTGAAATGTTATTATTTGAAGATTATTTATTTATCAATTATTGTTCTTAAGAACAACAATTTGAGATGATACATGCCATCTACGGGATTTTCGGTGTAATAGACTAACAACATTGTTCATGCCGTCTCTAAGATACAACAACCCAAAAATATAATATATGAAGATTATTTATTTATCAATTATTCTTCCTAGGAATAACAACAATTTGAGATGATACCTATGTTTATAGTAAAGATAATGTGACAATAATTGAGAATTATTATCACAATTCTTCTTATTCTATCCAATATGACAATAATTGAGAATTGAATAAATATTTATTTATGGATGAAAAAAATATATAAATTATTTTTTCTGGCTAACTGACTAGTACATGATTATTGAAATTGCTATAAATTGTTTATAATGGCAAATGTGACAACATATCCAATATTGCAACACAAGTTCTAATTTATATTGTTGATTCTATGGAAAAAGATTCGGTGAACACCATTATGAATATATTCTATAATCTTAGTTGTCGTTGATTAATAACTTTGGTATTTTGTTATTGTGTTCCTAGTCAGTGATAGAAAAATACATTTTATCTCTGTTTATAAACTATGTTATCATTGGTTACGGAGATAAAGTTGGATGGCCTAGTAATGAAATAATTGGTGGATGAAAAGTGAAGCAGAGGCTCAAGTCTATGGCACCTACCAGGCAAGTCTAATCTAATTCTTGTTGTTTTGATATTTGAGATAAAATGTTTATCACCTAAAGCTAATTAGGTATTAAATATCTAAATTAGTTGGTTATTATTATTATTATTATTTTTAAAGCATAATCTGTTGCTTTGGGCTCATATATATATATATATATATATATATATATATTTATCTAAATCCGTGTTTGTGGGCTCAAATAATGGGCATGATCTGGGTATACTTGCTAGTTTATATGAAATCTGGTGCAAATAAAGTTTAGAGATAATATTTTCTTTTCTTATTTCTGTGCTTTGAATATTGAAAATATAATTGTGAAATTCTATTATAGTTTTAACAGTTAATGTGGCTGTATATTTTTCAGCACTAATATCATTGTTAATTATATTTTGAGAAGGTCATATATATTGAGCTCGCTGGACTTTACACACTGATAGTGATATTCAAAATAAGTCATATGAATAGAGATTACATAATTGTGATGCCATAAAGTTTATTTCTTTGTGGTAAGATGTATCATCTCAACGTAAAAGTTATTTTTATTAATAACTTTGTCAAATGTCTACAATATGTTAAATTTAGTGAGCCATAGCATTGAGATACATGCGTCTCATACATAATATATTTGATGGCTTATTTTTGAGGATGTGAAAAATCTCATTAATTTTTATGAAACCCACAAAATATGGTGCTTCTATTTTTATGAAAGTTATTTGAGAAAAGTTCAAGTACCTTAAATTTTTTATATTGGAAATTGAGAATTTTATGAGATACGCATTATCTTAAAAAATTTCTCAAATAGTTGGGGTATTGAAAATTGAGAAACATGAGATTGAAAAAACACACACATATATATAAATACCTATTTGGGACTCATAAAATAGTTGATGATAAATTTCAGCTATGTGAATTCTCTTGAGAATTAAAATAAAAAATTTCTTTTGGCCTAAGAGTAAAAAGGTTTATCCTTTTGATAAAAGGGTACTCCTATTGTTAAGTGTCATATCAAGTAAGCGTTCCTGTTGTATAATAATAAAGATACAATGATGCCATTGTATAAATTAGATACTCAAATTTATGCTAAGAAGAAAAAGTAAATGAGTAGGCATTCCTATTATATAATCATGTGGTATAATGCCAAGTTTTACACACAAAAAAAATAAATAAATAAGTCCCCTATTCTTGAGAAGAGATCTCTTGCTGGCCCTTCAATTTAAAATTGCAATCTAAAATTCCTACAATATTTGCTATTTGGAAACACAGATTTTCATTAAGGTCGAAAAATTAGATTAGGGCCAAAACAAACTTTATATATATATATATATATATATATATAATATAGTATAAAACAATGAATAATTAGATTTATTTCTTTCGTTTATAATGTCGCACTATATAACAGGCCCCATACGGTTGGTTCAAGCTGTTGTACCTCAATTGCAATGGCATCTAGGAGAAAGGGAAAAGCTTTCAACGTCAGAAGTATTTCTACTTTGGCTCCTGGAACATGGTTGGTGTTTATATTGCATCCAAAGCTGCTCTTCATGCACTGACTGATACATTGAGGCCTGTATGCTACTTCCATCCATCTTAATGCTGGGTTGTAGCTGCATAATCATAATGATTGTTTGAGAGGTTTATTCATTTCTTTCACACCTCCAAAAAAGAAACCCAAAATAAAATTTTTCTATTCACATGGATAATTTGACAGGAATGAGTCTTACCAAATGAACAGTTGTTTAAGATGAGGAAATCTTGGTTTCTTGAAATCGTCAAAAAGAAACACAAGAAAGCCTTCTGAAAGTGGTAAAAATTTTAGGGAGCTTATACAGTATTGGAGCTAGTCCACTAGAATGTAAATGAGTCTGGCACCCACACGCATGGAGTGAGGTATCAGAGTTGTAGCTCTGTTTGGTGGGTGATGAAGCTCTGCTAAACCCTGGCACAACCTAAGTCCTGCATGGAGAAAGGAGTAATAGGGCATTGGCCGACGATAAACACTCTGATGCTTAAATCAGTTTCCTATGTCCTGCGTGGAGGAGCAATACAACATTGGCCGACAACAAGGACTTTGATGCTTAAATCAGTTCCATTCTTAGAAATGGAGAGAGGACCACCGCACACTTTTGATGCGATAATCACTTTAGAAGTATAAGTGCTTGTAAGGTGTAAAGGCAAGGGCCGAGATTCAAGTCTCCAAGAGGGAGCTTCACACACATATACACTTAAATTAGGTTAAAGTAGAATTTCTATCTTATATAAAAAAATAAATAAATAAATAAATAAATAGAGAGAGAGAGAGAGAGTTACTTCCCCCCTGCTCACTTTAATTAGTAATTTAAGCATGCGTTTTTTTTTTTCCAATTTACATATTTATTGTACGATGTATCATACTTATTTCTATATTTATTTAACTTCTTATTTGTATTTAACCTTGTAGTTTGACCGGTGACTCACTCGTTGAATCAATGATTGTCTGAGAGGTTTATTCATTTCTTACACACCTCCAAAAAAGAAACCCAAAAGAAAATTTTTATATTCACATGGATAATTTGACAGGAATGAGTCTTACCAAATGAACAGTTGTTTAAGATGAGGAAATCTTGGTTTCTTAGAATCATCAAGAAGAAACACAAGAAAGCCTTCTGTAAGTGGTGAAAATTTTAGGGAGCTTATACAGTATTGGAGCTAGTCCACTAGAGTGTAAATGAGTCTGACACCCACACACATGGAGTTAGGTATCAGAGTTGTAGCTCTGTTTGGTGGGTGATGAAGCTCTGCTAAAGCCTGGCACAACCTAAGTCCTGCTTGAAGAAATGAGCAATAGGGCATTGGTCAACGATAAACACTCCAATGCTTAAATCAGTTTCTTATGTCCTGCATGGAGGAGCAATACCGCATTGGCCGACAGCAAGGACTTCAATGCTTAAATCAATTCCATTCTTAGAAATTGAGAGAGGACCACTGCACACCCTTGGTGCAATAGTCACTCCAAAAGTATAAGTGCTTGTGGTGTGTGGAGAGCAAAGGCCTGGATTCAAATTTCTAAAAGGAAATTTCACACACATATACACTTAGATTAGGTTAGAGTGGAATTTCTATCTTGTATCAAAAAAAAAATGGAGAGAGAGAGAGAGAGAGAGTTACTTCTCCCCTGCTCACTTTAATTAGTAATTTAAGCATGCTTTTTTTTTTTCCAATTTACATATTTATTGTACGATGTATCATACTTATTTCTATATTTATTTAACTTCTTATTTGTATTTAATCTTGTAGTTTGACCGGTGATTCACTCGTTGAATCAATGATTCGGCTTTTAGACTGAGTTAACTTTCAATCCAGGTTTAATAACTATGTCTAAAGTTTAAAAAATAAGCACTATTAATCCTTTTGTTAACGATAGTTAGTTACAATAATAATATGCCTAATGAAATGATGATGAAATGGACATTCTTTTAAGTGACACGACAATATTTTTAACACTAGGAAATTAAAACTCATTTTTACACCTAAGCCAGTCCAGCAAGCCCATGATCCGTTTTTAATACCCAATTGACCCGTTATGAAACGGGTATTCCCCAAATCACATGCCAAAAATCCCTAATTAATCTGAAACAAGAATCTCTCTCATTGTAGATAGGGATTTATTATTCGGTATCTCCATTTTCTCACAGAAGATTGACATTAGGAACCACACAAGTGGCAAGTTTAACTGTGAGAATAGCCGGAAAAACGGTTAATAGTATTAATAGTGTTCTGATCCATTCCAAGAAAATTTTTAAAGAAAACAAAAGAATGGATTATGTGGTCTTTCAAGCCTTATTGCAATTTGTTATTGAATAACAAATTGCGGTTTGTGATAATTTTTTTAAAAAAATGTTGTTAATGCCAACCCGCACAACCAACCTAACCCTTCAAATTGAAACCGCCAATATTTGTAACCAATCCGCCGGATTTAGAATTTGATGGGTTGGTAGTGGATTGGAATTTTCCCTACCCACTAGTGGCAGATTAGATAAAAATATTGGTCTTTACCCACCCAATCCAACCCGCGCACACCCCTAGTAGCAATGTCAGAGCTTGTAAAGTTTTTGGACTGCAAAAATTCTAATTTTGGCAAAAGTGTGTTCTAAGGATCTGATAACAACACTGAAGAGAGTTTTCTTATGATGTTTGATATTTGGGATTACAAGAAACAAAGTTCTTGAAAAACCTAATGACCGACTCTGCTTTGTCAGGGGTTCCAAAAGAGAAAATATGTAACACAATTTTTATGTCACAATTTTTGCTACAAATTCGATGTGGCATATTTTGAATGCTAGAGAATAAATTATGGGTTCATGAGAAAGTGATAGGCAAAGTTGTGGCAAAATTTATGCACACAAGTTGTGATCCTAAAAGAACTCATTTCAAAATTAACTATTTTGAAGGTTGTTAGAGCAACTTCTTGAGAGCTTATATATGTCATCCACTCCATGATGATTACTCTTTATCATCAAGACACAAATGATTTTTGACTAGGCAGGGTTCAAGCCTCATATCTCTTATTTGAAAATAAAAGATTTTACCAGTTGAATTAATTGGAACTCATGGTGTCGAAGAATGAGTGTTGATTGTTCTCTCTCTTATTACATAATAATTAGGGATTTTGGAATTTAATTTGGGGAGATTCATTTCATTATGAGTCAACTATTGAGTGTTAAAATGGGTCATGAGTTTGCTTATATGTAAAAGTAAGTTTTAATTTTTTTTTAAAAAATATTTAAAATGTTGACATGTCACTTATAAAAATGTCACATCATTGTTTCATTAGCCATATAGTCATTGAGACTAATTGTAGTTAAAAAATGACTAATAATGCTTATTTTTTGAACTTAAGGAACCAATAGCGTTCACTTGAAACTTAAGAAACCAAAAGCGCTCATTTGGCATACTTTATGGATGAATAGTGTTTTTTGGCTAAAATATTACTCTAATGTTATATTAGTAAAATACAAAAATCAAAGTTATTTGACTTTTGATTGACCTTATAATATTGTACTTCATTATCCTTATATATATTTTTTAATTGAATTGAAATTATATTCTATATTTGAACCCTTCATTAATCTTAGTACAACATATTTTATTAAATTTAAATAGTATAATTCTCTATACAACACAATCATCATAAATTTCTAATGCTAGAGTATATACTTATATATACAATCATAATATATATATATATATATATATATATCTAAAAGCTGAAACGTAGCATTTATTATTACTACGATCATATTGTGTCACAACAACGGCCACATTATCCACTCATTTCCAACATTATCTCTATTTTTTTTAATATTTTTCCTTATTAATTTCTTAACTTATTATTATACCTTCTCAAACTTTTTTCCTCCTTTTTACATTTTCATGTCCCAACTACTATTCACCTTGATATCATATTTCCTTTATCCCTTTATCTTCCTTTATTTTTAGCTTTTCTTATTCCCCTCCTCTTACTATAATTTACAATTCTTTCTCTCATTCTACACATAATTTTCCCTCTCTTTCTCTTTCTCAAAATTTTGTTTTTCATTTTTAGGTGAATTTTTATTTTTATTTTTCTTGAATCTCTACTTTAAATTGATGAATTTTTGTATTATTTGGAACTCTACTTTAAGTTGATGCGATTAAGCTGTGTTTTTATGTTGTTATCGTTTTCCTTCTCTTTGATTACATAGATGTTATCCTATTACATTATAAAGGTAGTATATATGAATATAACGTTATTTTATTACATAATATAACATGACTAAGATAATTTGGTGTTTATTACTTTTTTTTTTCTTTCTCATATTATTTTCTATAAATTTCTTATTATTCTCTCTCACATCCTCTCTTGAAAAAGTAGTTATTCTCTCTCTCTTGATTTTTTATTCTTTCTTGCAACTTTACTTTATATTAATAAACCATTGTATTTTTAAAACTCTATTTTGGATTCATACATTTTGGTGTGGTATTTTTTAGTTCCTCATTACAAGTACTCTCTCTCTCTCTCTCTCTCTCTCTCTCTCTCTCTTATAGTTTCGGTTTGATATTTGTTTGAGTTAATACTTGATTATTTTGGAAGTTAGAATTTGAGTTTATATCAAAACACAATATTGACTATGCTAATTATAGATCAACATTTGATCCATTTCGGTCCACTTCATCTATTCGGTCCGGTTTGGTCTACTTCAGTCCAATTTGGTCTATTATGGTCCAATTCGGTCCACTTCAGTTCAATTAGGTTCATTTGGTCTACTTCAGTCAATTCAGTCCAATTAGGTCTATTCGGTCCAACTCGACCAATTTGGTTCACTTTAGTCTATTTCGGTACACTTAGGCCAATTCGGTCCCATTCAATCTACTTTGGTCCATTCAGTCCATTTCGATTCAATTTGGTCCATTCGGTCTAATTTGGTCCAAATATTCCACTTTGGTCTACTTGGTCCATTGAGTCTACTTAGGTCTATTCGGTCCACTTTGGTCCATTCGATCCACTTCAGTCTATTCAATCCATTTGAGTCTATTCAATCCATTTGATCTATTGACTGAATAGAACCACTGTCAACTGAATAGGACTGAAATGGACAAAATGGACCGAATAGGACCAATGTGGACCAAATATAACTGGAGTGGACAGAATAGGACCAATGAGGACTAAATGGACCAGATAGGACCAAAGTAGACCGAATAGAACCAAAGTGGATCGAAGAAGACAGAATGGACCGAATGTGACCAAAGTGGATAGGATAGGATTTTTTAATATGTATCATTTTTATTGCATTTTTAAGACTCATATTTCTAATTTTTAATGTCTTTTTTTTTTTTTTAACTCAAAACTAAAGAGTTTATCCCAAATATAATAAAATTTCATACTTTTCAACCCAAAAATTAAGAAAATAATAATAATTTTTGAGTTAAACTTAAAAAATGCAACCTACAAAAAGAATCAATTTAAGGACCAATTAGTGTTTAATTATTAGGAAAAATAAATTATCTTCAACAAATTGTAGAGAAAAAATTATAAATTATATTACAATTACAAAATATTTATGTATTCTCACGCATCCTGTGAGTCTAAGATTAGTCATAATAAAAGAAGAAAAAAAAATTATATTCCGTTAAACTTGTTTGTGTATTGCACGGATGATGGGTATTGCATGGGTTACAAGCTAGTCCACATGCAAATTCCATATACATCTGAGACAATATGAGGAATACCAAGTACACTTGTTGAAACCCACACTAGCATATGCATTCACAATTCCAATTAATATTTCTCAATTAGTGTAGGGTCAATTTTTTGACTAAATTCTAGGGATAATTCAACCCACCAATCAATTTTTTATGAGTTGAGTTGAGTCACGTTTGGATTATAGCTCTTACTACCCATCAAACCCAACTCAACCCAACCCAACAAACATGAGTATTTTATTACCATGTGTTATTTTTTTTTTAGTTCGATTTATTTTTGGTATTTTAAGAATTAGTTTTAATGAATTTGAAAATTAAGAATACAATTCAAGCATATTATGGAAATGTAATAATTTATTGAAAAGATAAATGAATTTAATAGTTAGTAAACAACCAATTTGTTACAAAGCACAAAACATCTAAATCCAATCAGTCAACCCAATCTAACAAAAAAGGGGGGAAAAAAACGAGTTGGGTTAATTTCTACGTCATGGATTAGAAATTTCTCCAATTAAAGAAACCCTCCAGCCCAACCTAATAATTTTCCAAGAGAATCCCAAATCATTGTTGATTTATCACAATTTCATTCTAGGGGCTTGACCAAATTTGTTACTTTGTTACAGATAATTTTGCCTTTTACAAGCAAGAAAGAATGGTCCTCAAATTAAAGATGACATGTACAATGATTCTGCAATCTAGAGTGACCCCAACAATTTCTCTCTCTCTCTTATGTTCATTACATTTTAATGATATATTTAAATAACCTAGTCATTTTTGGTACATCTAGGCTAGTTGATCTAGCCCCCCTAGATGTGGTGAATTGCATGAATGGGCCATCGATTTGAGGTTCCCAATAAATCCATCCATGAAAGGGTTGTTAATAGCGAAATCACCTGTGTATCTCAAAAAAGCCAATTTGAGCAGACAAAATTTCCAAGTTCTCAAGAAAATGCATGTATGAAAACATGATTAACTATTTACCTAGCTCAGTTTACTTTTTCACTGAGAAAGGTGAGGATTAGCATAGAATACCATCCCAGGAGGCTGAAGTGGCCGGAAACTAGGGGGCGCTGGGGGTTGCTGAGTTACTTGCAAAGTCAAAGGCACCATTGGACTGACCATATGGGGTGGGGGAGGTGGCGGTCCTGGTGGTAAGGGTGGAATACTATTATAACCATATGGGGTCATGATCCCTCCTGATGGCTGCAAATACTGTTGGGAGGATGGGTTTGGAAGTATATGATATTGAGCTTGAGAGGTTGGGACTTGGTTCTGCACTGTTGATTGTGGAACCAAAACTGATTGATACGAATGGTTTGGTGGTGAAGTAAACGGCTGTGTGGACAAGAAAGCAATAGGCTCTGAAACTGGCAACGACTTCTCAGGTTTTACCATTGAATCGGAATTTGAAGGCGTGGACACCTTTGCTAAACCAGCATTCTTTGCCTCTTCCGCTGCAAATGTAGAGAGAACAGAAGTCATTATCAGTTGAGAGGAGCTAGAAGCTGCAAGCTTGTCTGCAACCTCAGCTGCAATGGCTGCAGCTGACTTCTTAGTTGTTTGCCCTGCTTTTGAGTTTGCATCAATTGGAGTGGTTGCAGTGGATGGTTTTGATACATAATCTTCATCATCAAGCCGCTTCCGCATGTTGCTGGCTTCCTCTGCCTGTGCCTGAGCTACCTATGATTGGTTCAGAAACATAGTGTTTAGATAATTCAATCCATTGACACCGAAAAGTCCTAAACAGTATAGTATTTTTATGCAAATACATACAACTGCAGAGCCCAACCAGATATAAAAAGCAACAAGATAGAAATAAATGAGAACATAATTTATAGTTACTTGTGCAACACAAACAATGAAATTAAAGTTACAAATTTTTAATTTCCCATATGGAAAGGACAAGTTCAAGGTTCAAAGAAAGTTTAAAGTCTCATTGAGCAGAAGGGGAAAAAAATCAGAGTCGACACATCCAAAATAAATTGTCATCCCACTTAGGCCCTACTCTAGACCTTTCATGTCCCACTTTCCTGACCTCACCCTCTACCCCTTGTTTATGAGAGATAGAGAAGCCATTGGGTCCAATGTCCTAGCTTCAATACATAAACAGCATAACTAAATTACAAAAATTACATAAAATCTCATAACTTCAAGTATAGAGTTAAGTCAGTGTCTTAACGATTTAATTAACCCTTAACAATTGTTTGGACACTTCCAGATTGCATCCAAGAAATATCTGAATAGCCTTAGAGGAAACTCTTTACCCTTGATTGTCCTGGAGGATCTAAACTCAAAACAAGTTCACCATAAGTTTGAAATACTATATTGGAGCCATATGGCTGCTGACTTAGTTTATTAGGAAGGCAAATATTAGAGAACTACATGATTTAAAGACTTTCTATACTGATGAAATATGTCCATTTTGACGCTACAAAACAAACCCTTCAAGGAGGACCGGAAAATGGCAGTGGAAGTAAAAGATAGCCTCAAGCGCATTTCCTATTGAGCATCTTGAGATGCTTGACTAACAGAAACAATTTTTTAAAACTAATTATTCCGCTTTTCACAAATAAAGCTTTCACGGTCTACTTATTGGCTTTCACAGTCTTCTTATGAACACATGTGAAAGGTTTATGCGTGCTGAGTTAATTTAATGTGCATGAGGAGCCATAATTAGCTTCAAGAAACTTATAGAAGGAAACTTGGAGAGTCAGCCTGAGATAAGTATAAACCCAAGAAATAAAACATCCAATCCAAGAGCAGATTTTTCATCAGCTAGACACTTAAACTGAAAGAAGTCAATATGCTTGAACTGATTGCATCTATTAGCCCATAATATTCCCCTAGAAAAAAAGAGGATGAATTGGACCTGTGAAGCTTTGGTATTGGCCCATTGACAAAAGATTACATGTAGAAGAGATTCGAGTAATAAGAACACCACAATAAATTTTTTTCTTATAGTAATAACCAGAGTAACAAGTTGTGTAGAGAGCAAATCACACAAGTCACTGCTAAATTATAAAATTCACAAAATTTTGAATATCAGAGGCTAGCTAGATATTTCATCTGTTCGTATCTATTTGACTTCTAAGAAGCAGGTTTGACATTGGCCTTGCAGTGATTTGTGGTATTCCAGAAAATCTTGATTCCTAAGTGGTACAGTTTCTCTAAGGACCAATTTTGTGGCAACAAAAACATAGAGTTGATCTTTTTGCCAACCACAAACTTAGTCATTATCTAAACAATGACCTTTTTGATATTTTGATGAACTCTCATCACTTCATTTTCTTTTTTAACTTTCTGGGTTCTTTCCTAACATAGTATGCTAGAGAAACTTGAACTTAACTCCAGAACAGTGCCCCACCATCAGGCTAAAAAACCAACGCACAATCTTCTAGCTCAACAGGAAGCCAACCCAAAAATAAAAGTTCTCAATTATTCCAACATTATCAAATGTTTTCAGTAGCCAAGTGGATCTTTTACTGAAGAGATCAGCCCATAACAGAATATTTAGTGTCACAGAGAAACAATATTTTCAAGCTTTGTATAAGTTGTTAGAGCATGTAAAAGCAGGCTAAAAGATATAATTGTATAATAGAACACATGCTAAATAAGTAAATATATACCCATCTTTCTTGGTAAGTAAATATACAACCATCTTACACTGGGGAATGAATGAATATTGGACTAATTTTTATGGATATAATCAATGGAGAACATACCTGCATCTGAGTTCGGACATTTTCCAGTTCAGATTCCTGAAAAGAATTCAGACGGTGAGCACATAATTGCATAGAATTGTCATTTGTAGCAGACAAACAGATCATCACTCATTGCATATGTTAGATAATTAAAAACTCATTAGACATTAGAAAAGTGGTGGTATGATCAGGTACCTGTTCATGTAGAGCTTCTTTTAACTGAGATACAAGTGCTACTCTACTTGCTTCAACTGATTTAAGTTTTTCAATACACTGTTTCAAAATATTTTCCTCCTCCTCCAGTTCTTTTGACAGAGTTTTTCGCTTTGGATCCTTTGCTGAGGAACAAAGAAAGCAAGCTATAAATACAATCCAGATATCTTTACAGAGAAACATGTAATAACAAACCAGTCAAAAGAAATTAGGTCCGAGCCACCACTTCAATACACATTGTAGGTGGCTTACCGTTAGAACAGGTGAAATCAAAATCTTTCTCCATCCTCCTCACACGGTGAACTGCAGACTTGCATTTACTCATTTCCGCATCTTCATTAGGATGTTCACTGAGCACCAAGTGAAATGCTGAAACTATTTTTTCAGCTGTACCTCCAATGGACAATTTCTGGTTTCCAAATAAATAACACATTAGTGAGCCACATCTCAGACATGCAGAGTAAAATGGGAGAAGAATATGTAACTTCTAAAAAACTAAACAGAATGAAGCAGAAAGAGAACAAGGCCCTCATTCTAACCGTTCTAATAGAGCGTGAATCCCTTTTTACAATTCTGACTGAACGCGAACGTTTTTTGCTGAACTCCAAGGGTGGAGGCAATTCCTCTCCAAGCATTATATCTTTGAGGCTCCGTGCACGGGATCCAAAAACTCTCCTTTCTTCCCATATAGCAACCTAAAAATAATACAAGCACTAGTTTAATTGGTGAAACAATGTATGGCCTATGTCATCAGTTCTTCAAACCAAATAAAGCAAAGAAGGCATTACCAATCTAGAGACCACATTTTTTCCTTGATCATCTCCTGTCCCAGTAACGCTTTTGAGTGCAGCAGGAAGAACCTTCCAAAACTCAGTAACAAACTCATTTCCTTTGCGTTTACTATTTTGTAGGATGTCATTTGCTAGATACAACAGGGGAACTTTCTGAACCATCTGCGAACTGTGGAACTGTTTATCCCATGTCGAAACAACCAGTTCTGCTTTGCTCCGGTGAAATATACACCAATGTGACAAAGCTATACAAAAGCAAAAGTCAAGACAAAACATTACATTACATGAAATAAAAAACTAGATACAACGCTTCATAATGCTTAAGATTTGTTGATACATACACTTTAGCAAATCATTGATATAACAAATCAATATAAAATTCAACAAATACACTATGAAAGTTACACAACCCGAGAAAGCACTAGCCATATGGTCTATACCCTAAAAGGACAAAAATAAAGTTATAATTGGAGGCTAATCCCTAGCACACGTCCACACAACACACACCTATCCAATCCAATCCACATAGTCCGAAGTATCAAAAAGCAAATCAATGTTTCTTCAAGTACTGAATTTTCAATTATCTAACCACAGTTTACCCTCCAATGACTAATGTTACAGATAACATTGTTCAGTTGACCACAAAGATTGTAAATCTTTATGAGTCAACTATATTTCCAAATTTAGCAAAAACCCAAATAAAAGCCCAACCACATAAAAAACAAACACGCAAATCTATAAAGCAACCATTTTTATTACAGATAAAGAATTTAACATGTTCATTCAAATTTATTAAAAAAAAAAAATTTGAAATTGAAATGAGCAAATAAAAAAGGACTGGATTTACTTTCAATGCACTGCTGGGTGCTGTTGACCTTGGAGAGTTTATCTGCAAGAATCTGCTCATTGAAAACACTATTCATTACACCTCCCACCAATCCAGTACTTTGAGAAAAACCACTTCAATCTGAAAATTAATTAAATAAGTCCTCAAAGAGCAAAATTGAATAGAAACTCCAAGTTCAAGGCACGCCGGTCGAAGTTCTGAGCTGTTTGAAAACCCTAGAAATAATTTCTTTTTTCTTTTTTTTCCCAATAGAGAGTAGCTAAGAGCAAGCTTCAATTGGCAAAAGAAGAAGGAAAAGAAAAGAAAAAAAAAAAAAAAAAAAAAAAAGGTGGCGTTTCTTGAAGTTGGAGCAAATGCAGGAAGAAACGGAGGAGCAGAAATTAATGCCGGAGAACGATTTGATTGAAACGACGGCGTTTGAGGGAATCACAGTGAGACAGAGAGAGAAGGTTTGGTGGTGTGGATTATAGGAGAGGTGTTTGTGAAAGAGAAACCCTAGAAACGGGTTTGTGTGTTTTTCTTTGTGTAGAGAAGAAACGTTTCGAAAGGAACTGAGAGGAGTTCAGAGAAGAGGGTTTGAATAGAAGAGAGTTGCAGAGATAATGCGCGAGAGAGAGCGAGAGTGAGAGAGGTTTTAGCATGAGGTGCAATTTCGGGCTATTTGGCGCAAACCCATTAGAGAGGGATTTTTTTTGTCTAAACGACGATGCTCAAATTTTATTTAATCCAAAAATGAAGAGGAGAGTGAACTTATATTATCTTTTATTTTAATTTCCCAAATTCTATTTCCTCTTGTCAATTTCATAATTTTCTTTTTCCTTAAGTAGAATTGTGATTTGTGAATCCCATGCAATGTCATATTTAACGACACATCAAAAACAAAGGGTTGAGACCTCTCTTTTTCTTTTTCTTTTTGAAAATAAAAAATGCCTTATTTGCTTAATAAATAAAATACAATTAAACTACAAAGGT
Organism: Quercus aquifolioides; assembly: GCA_019022515.1. NCBI lineage: Eukaryota > Viridiplantae > Streptophyta > Magnoliopsida > Fagales > Fagaceae > Quercus > Quercus aquifolioides. The sequence continues at coordinate 54,795,767 of CM032334.1, read as the reverse complement.
TGGTTTTAAAGATAAAGACTTACCCACTCCTCATCTCTCAATCAATTACTTAACAAAATAAACAAAAGAGAATGGTCTCTATAATATAATTCTAATTTTGAATTAAGAATTTGAAGCATGACATAACACTATATATTCAAGTTGAGTTCATAAAAAATTTTAAAACAAAATTAAAAAAAGAAGAAGAGCTCATTAGGAAATTTGTAAATTCTTCAAAATAATCGAAAATATTATTTTTCATTCTCATTTTAGTTCATATTTCATATAAACAAAGTTTGGCTCCAAATATATTTAGAACTATATTTTACAATGCATTACTTTCATGTACATTATTTAAACAAGTCACATAATTCATTAACAAAGTCATGTGACTAAAATGACACATGAATTGTCTCTTTAATCGCCACATAGTAAGTTGGAAAATGTAACTTCAAACATATTTGGAGCCAAACTTTTTCCATTTTTTAATAGTAGTGTGAATATTCTAATGGATATTTAATGGATACTCACACAAAAAGAAGGTCGGTTCACAATGAACACAAGAACCTTGGTAAGGGTGGTAATGAGCACTTCGAAGTTTAAGTTAGTGTTTCAAAAGATCTAATGAATCGAAATTTGTTTGGGTTGAGAACTACATACCTTCAAGAAAATAAGGGGGTATTTATACCCTTTATTGGCATGTGCTTGGCGTAAGGAATTCATCAATGCCCTCTTATGTTACTTCCAGTTGATGTGACAAGCCCTTGCCCATCTTGGCAACATGGGCGTGCTTCTAAAGTGGTTACTGGTTAGGATTCCCTCTTAGGAGACATGCCACGTTGCATTAAATGCTGAATAAGTTTTTGGGTGTATTAAATGTGATATCGAATGATCTGATCTCCTGAAAAGTTTACTTAAATTAGCCATTATGAACAATACACCAAGCCAATCCATGTGGAAGTGACCATTTTACCATTGCGCCGCCCCACATTTCCTTAGAGTGAAGAAAAAAAGATGGAAAAATGGAGCAAGCACATTACAAAAGTCTCTGGTGATCATAATTGTTAACTTTTTTTCTTCTTCGTTTAACAGCATAATCTAACATTCATAAATTAATTCTTCAAAATGTGTACCCAAGAGATAACTTAACTTTCATTGAGTTATTCGGATAAAAATAGGTTTAATAAAAATATAATTATACTTTCTAAAAAAATAAACTTCCAAAAACTATAAATGTAAAAGCAACCTAATTGATAATATGTGCCAAAGAGAATTTAAAGCAACCCTTAAGTTTTTCTTTTCTTTTTTCTTTTTCCACCAATTTAATACATAAAACTTTGTTGCTATGGCAATAAACCCATTATGTAAAAGTGAAACGAATGAGATCTTACTATAAGAGCACAAAAGTTTTAGTACATTCTTTTAATGATTTTGTACCAAAAAAAATAATGTTATAATAGGCAGAAAAATGGGTAGAAAGGATAGAATGAATCCATTAGCTATAATACCAAAGTTTTTGTCTTAAGTGGAGTCTTACTGCAACAAACTAAAAGTTTAACGGTCTTGTCTTAATGCATTTCACCTATTTTTGTTTGATGCCCTGAGAAGATGAATTTTTATTTTTTTTATTTTAAGTAAAATACTTGCACTATATCTAATTTGCTCAAAGCCAAAACGACAAACCCACATCATAGGAATCCCTTTGTTATTACACTTCCGCCAACACTAAATCTGGATGATGGTAGGGGTCATAGGAAATTGTAAGATTCTCTTATAGTAATATTCATTTATAAGATCGGAAAGCCAGAGACAAGGCCCACGTGGACTAACCACTTTATATATAAAAAAAAAAAAGCTGTGTTGGTTATTTCCGGAAGCAAACATGTAAACCTGCATCTCATCCATGAAAGCAAAATTTGCCATTAAATTACAACCATTTGCCGCGAACATCACTAATTGAACAAATATGTAGGATCAAATATCTTGAAGAAAATTTCAAAACAAATAAAAGAGAAAATTTAGAAAACTGATATAATTCTATTCTGCAATGACAAGAACCTTGGAGAAAGGCATCTAACTCAATCTGATTAATGGTCACCTGGCAGGGTCTTAATGATATCAGAATCACCTGCAAGAAAAAGAACAGGTCAATAAATTTCTCAGGCCATTGGCTAAAAGGACAGTTCTAAGACACTTGTATATGGTGTTACCTGGATCAATAATGCTAAGGCAAGACACCCGATAATACTTGCCACAAGCTGTTCCCAAGTCATTATTGTCTAAAAATTAAGGGAAATAGAAAAGGGAGGGGAGAAGAAAGAGAGATTAGTTTCACATCATATGTACCCAAAAAATAATAAACTTTATAGCAAAGTTATTTCAAAAGATGAGGGAACTTATGATTGATCATTGTTTTGGGTAAACATTATGAACATCACTCAAATATGGTTAGCGTCGGTTAGTGAATTAACAGATATGGAGATTACAGACACAAGCTCTACTGCCCAATTGGACAACACTTCTATAAGATCAATTATCTTTTATCCAATTACCTAATCTTCCAATACTGCAAGCAACTCTAAATCTAATTTGTTTGTGGGATAAAAAATTTTATTGGAACAATCTGTGAGATTAGATTTTGGTATTGTTGATTTTGTGTTCATTGTGTTAGATTTGAGAGATTGTACAATGGTCACCCAAAAAATGTTTTCAGTTGTAAACATTTTCCGTCAAAACAGGCAGAGACTTAGAACAAACTAGGAAAACCACCGTAATAATGATATTAGCAACATAATCCAAACCCCCAAACTACCTGGCAAAAGTATAGAAGTCAGCATCCTCTCCCACTTGTGCTTGAACAAAAAATAACCCTTATAAAACTTAATGGGGCACTATATTAAATTCATACATTTCCCACCCATTCATTCTTGTTACAATGACTCTAAATTTCTTTCTCTTTCAATCAATCCTTGCAAAGTTGCACGCAAATACCATGACCGCATATCTTCACCCTTTTTTTCCATCTCCTCCAAAGATCAAACCGTTTTTCCTTATGAGTTCTATACATTTTAATTTATTCTTCAAAGAAACAGATTATCTATAGGTGCTAATTGAGAAGCAGGAAACATATTAAATTGATTTTGCAGTGAACAGTGGTAATATTAATTAGCAAGTGGTTTTTGTAGTTTATTGTGGGAAAGAACCTAGAATAGACCAATTGCTATTTATGGCATAGTTAAAACTTAAACTCAAAGAGAATCTCGGATTCAAGGTTCCTGTACTTCCTTCTTTGAATTTACTTTAATTCCCAGTTTCCCACAGTTTTAATTAGAAATAAGGGGCATAGTTTGTCCAAAGTTCTGGGAAGAAATTTATCCTCCACCTGAATGCAGAGGGTTAGCATCCCCCCCCCCCCCCCCCCACCACACACACACACACACACACATCCAAATGTTTATACTTAACGTATATAATGCAACTTGGCTAGGATTGAGCAACCAGCCTCACATTCGGATTCTGGGTCCGTTTGGATACAGCTGAAAACTGAAAACTGAAAATACTGTAACAAAATAATTTTTAAATGTGTGAATAGTGCCGTGTGACCCATTTTTAATGAAAAAGTTGCTGAAAAGTGGAATATGTGAGTCCGTAAACAGTGCATGAATGCACTGTTCACCGTGAAAAAGTCAACAAATCAGGCTGAACAAAAAAAAAAAAAAAAAAAAAGAGAGAAAAACGCAGAACAAAAACGCACCATTGTTGCTGTTCCCTATCCCTTAAAACCCTAGAGAGTGGCCGCAGAGCAGTTAGGCTTGAGGTTGGGGGAGATGTCTCTCAGCAAATATATTGCAAATGAACTCACGTGCGAGTCACGTGTTCTGTTTTTTTGTTTAAGTAAAGAGAGAGAAAAATTATATTAGTGAAATTCTAAAATAAACTCATAATTTTACTTTTTAAGCTTTTATTCACTATATAAAATTATCCATTTGGGCATTATTTATATAAACATTCAAATATTAATTTAGCTATTTATTTATTGAGTGAAGTTGATTTTTCAATTATTATTAATTCTATCGATTTAGTTTTAAAATTATATATTAGATTCTTTATCTCTTCTTAACTTTTAAGAAAAAATTTAGCTTCAAATTGGTTTGAAGTTATCTTCTTTCAATTCATTATATGACTTTTTTTTTTTTAAGCTTAGTTAGAATCACAACTACTCAATGGTTGATAAACTATCTCAATGGTCAATGGTTAATAGACTATCTCAATAGTTGATATTTGTAATGTGATTTATTTAAATAATAAACATGGATCATTTTACAAATCATAATATAATGAGTTAAAGAAGATTCTTTTAAATTAGTTTAAAGTTAATATTTGTCCTAATTTTAACCCAAAAAAATTTTTAAATTAACTTTATCTTTAGAAAAATTACATGTGCTCTATTTTCACTTTGTCGTCTTAAATAATTTTGTTAAGATTAAAAAAATGAAAATTTAATAATGAAATTGATTTAATTTAAAAATTAAGGGATTAAATTTAAACTGTTCAAAATTAAAATGATTAAATCATCACAATTAATATTTCAAGAAACCAAATGTCCAAAGTCTGGTAGCAATTGATTGGCCTTTTCATGTTCGTTCAAATCTTCCCTCCCAATAATTTTGTTAAGATTAAAAAAATGAAAATTTAATAATGAAATTGATTTAATTTAAAAATTAAGGGATTAAATTTAAACTGTTCAAAATTAAAATGATTAAATCATCACAATTAATATTTCAAGAAACCAAATGTCCAAAGTCTGGTAGCAATTGATTGGCCTTTTCATGTTCGTTCAAATCTTCCCTCCCAACTAGTAGTCTATTTCCTTCTCAAAAAATACTATTAGTCTATTAGATTATAATTTTTTTTTTTAAAGTATTTGAGGAACCAAATTAATATAGCCAATACTCTTTCTTTTTTTTCTTTTTTTGAGAAACAATATAGCCAATACTTTAATTCTAGAGAATCATACAAAAATCTTTGGAATTAAATAATTTCAATTAAAATTGATCAAATTTAATTAAATTCTGCAAAATAGATTCATGTTATAATATTTGTTCCCACTACATTATCTAACATTGAGTTCAATAATAAATATAGCAATCCTCTCCCCCTCCGTTTTAAATAATTTTGAGATATGAACCATGTTCAAAGTATAGATTTTCTTTTTTTCAATTAAGGCAAGACAAATTCTAACGAGATATAACTTGATACATTAGATTGCAAGCAATGCTACATACACAAATTACTTGGCAATATTTTTTTATAATAGTTAAGTTGACAAGCTCGTACTAGCTCTCATCTAGATCCACCACTGAAATCATTTTTTTACTTACTATTAACAACTTGCCACATCTGCATATATCAAATTTTTTTGTTCTGAATTTCTTGTAAGGTGTGCCTCCCGGGAAGAGAGATGAGAGGGAACCGATGGTACCAGCCCTCCGAATCTCGATTGATAACAACCCCAACTCCATGGTTCTATGAAGAAGCAGAAAGTTGGCATACAGAAGAAAATAATAATAGCAGTTTAAATGCCTAAAACATGTGCGCACTCATCAACATATAGATCCTACACCTCAGACAAAATCTGAATGTTTGAATAAGACATTATCCAATAGAAATTTAGACACTAACAAATAAAGTTTACAAGTAAAAACTAAAAACCCTGGTTCCACGGGTAAACAAGATGCCATGGTAATCAGTCCACTTAAAGAGAGCTCTAGGTTTGCGGGGTTCTAACATCAAGTAAAACTTAGCCTCAACCCAAAGCAAACTCCTGGCAAAAAACCCAAACCCATCTACGAACTGGATCCTTCTGCTTGGCTGGAACAATCTCTTCCTACAAGCAACACCTGCAGACCTGCAAAGATGTAATCATATGATACTTTCTTACCATTATCTAACATACTGAACAACCCATAAGAAAATCCATTGAGCAGGCAAGGGATAGATTATAGCCTGATCCCCTACTGCCTGGTGTTTTTGCCCTGCGCTGTGAGTTTTGCTGCTACTTGTTCTTCTGTCAAAGGCAAATAGTAGATCCGAGGGGTTGCCTTGGTTTTCCGGAAGAGATCATCCAAAGTGACAATAGGAGGGTCAAGTTTCTCCGGAAGCGGAGGAGGAGGTGGAAGTTGAACCCGCTCTCTTGACTGAGGTGGGTTAGACAAAGGTGGCGGTGGTGGTAGAGGAGGTGGTGGTGGAAGCTGTGGCCTATGTTGACGGGGTGAGGGCTGGGGCTGCGAGGTGGGAGGGGCAGGAGGAACAATGGGACCAGCACTTGTAGGCGTAACTGGAGTCTGAGGAGCCTCCACCCGCAATTTCACTTCCTGAGGATCAACAAAGTCAGCCACTAGGAGGCGCCCACCATTTGGAGGCCATTGCAAGTTAAAAACAGCGTTCCTTGTCTCTACAGCTTCTTGCACTGACGAGTACTGCATCACAACAGTTTGCAGAATAGAAGGGTTAGAATTATATTTAAACGATCAAAAATTGAGATTCGTTTATTCATAAAACATAACTAGATGAATGTGAAGGTGATCTTCTTTTGAAGGGAATTCTCATATTTACATGACATAGATCCTAAAATGACCGCTAAAAAAACCAGCCTTGGTAGCAGTAGCACAGCAGTATATCCCCCAATTTGGAATACAAAAATATAGTTATGGATTTTTGAGAACAAAAGGCCATTGCTCTCCCCCCACCCCAACCCCCACAAAAATATAGGTTGCCTAATATTGCCACATGATATGCGTGTGCGCACTAATGTGAAAACCTGCTAAGGAATGGTGAGTAGAGAAAAGAATTAGTCTTACAGTAACATAGCAATGGGTCTTGATGTGGTCCATCCAAAAACTGGTAACACTCCCAGTTTTGCCAAGAAGTTCTTGCACTGCTTTCAATGTAAAGGGACGCAGAAATCGATCAATTCTAAGAGAATTAGTTGGAGATTTTGGTGATGGAGGAACTGCCCATAGATAAAAGGAAGACCATTAATAAATTAAATCAACTATTGCTGGAAATTTTCAAATCAAACAAGAAAATGGCAATAACTCACCAACACGTTCCTTGGGAGTATCCTCACTATTTGTAGAGTCCGATCTAGAGAAGTTACGTTTTGTAGCAGCTGACTGGAAAGTGTCCTTGGGCGTAGTTGTAGGGGTAGAATTAGTGCTCTGGGGCTCTGGAACTTTGAGGCCTTCAGAGTTCCACCTACGCTGCCTCTTGATTGGCTCACTATTTCCAACTGCTGGTTGATCTGTAAAAACAGCCAAAAGATCATCAAATACAATCACAAATAAAAATAAAAATAAAAATAAAAGTTCTCAACAAAATACGGACAACTTAAAAAATAAAAAATTGGGGAATAAGTGAAGGATTCTAGAGATGTGACAGTTGCCAAGTATTTAAATTCCATGAAAATTACAGTTTCCATTGAGTTCAGGCATTTTCATAGGTATATGCCATTTGACTTTTTAAAGGATATCACTACACATACTTATTTCTTCAAAATTATAATAAAAAGCCAAAAAAAAGAAAAGAAATGGAAAATCTGAACAGAACTTCAAACAACAACAGACTCCAACGATTCAAATACAATTCTAAGACGCCGACAAATCTATCATAGCATCAAGCTTAAAGCAAGAAATTGTACATCCAACAATTGAAAATTTTAGGCAGAAGACTAGCCGATTTAAATATAATTTCATCAGGGCCAGAGTGCTACTCCTATTGAATAAGCTTTTTACTACCATACTAACAATAATAACAAATTTTGGACTCACAAACCAATCTTTTACAACCCTCAAAAGTTCAAGTATTCCTCTCCTGCCAAACACATGAGACAACGAGGAATCGTACTCCATATGGAAGCATTACTGCACCTGCTAAACTTGCCCTGCCAACTATCTAAAAGCTCCACAACAACTCTCAGCATAACCCAATGAACCACAAACAGTGAAAAAACCATAGTGAGCTAAGCTTCCATAGAATAAATGGTCCAAAGATATTCAATAGAAAAATATCACTCAATCACTGAAGGCAAATATGGTCTGAAGTCTGAACACATTCACTGAAGAAAAATATCTTGATGATAAGCAATCAAGTTCAAAGAAAAGAATTATTGTTTTACATGATAACCCCACCAAGACCAAGAGTATATCAAGCCTCTCACAACACAAGGTATAAGGTGAGAAGAAGTATAGATATTTAAATCTGGAAGCCTTGGCAATGGCAGGGTGAAAACTACTCCAATCTTGATTTCCCTTCATCAAACCTAAAGATCATAATAGCTCCCTGTTAAAGGCTTAAGTTCTCCACGTTAGATGACCATGAGTTTACTGAATTTTGTTCCCTCATAATTCTAAAAAGGGTTTGTGATTCTTAAACTGTTGGCAGCTTCAACCATGATCTATTAAACCTAAAGATCATAATAGCTCCCTGTTAAAGGCTTAAGTTCTCCACATTAGATGACCATGAGTTTACTGAATTTTGTTCCCTCATAATTCTAACAAGGGTTTGTGATTCTTAAACTGTTGGCAGCTTCAACCATGATCTATTAAGTACTAACTAATCCACTTGGCAGCCACGTTCAAAGTTAGGGCTTTAGGCTTTTTCAGGCATGAAAATAGGCAGAAGTATCAATGTAACATATGGAAAAGAAATGATAAGAGTAATTTTCACAGCAAAACAACTTAAAACTTCAAGACAATGCAAAAATAAGGAAGTTAACAAATGCAATAAATTCATTGATTAAATATAATAATGATAATAGCAGTTAATAATGACCCTGACTCCAAGCCTTACCATTGAATTTTCTTTTCTCAGCAGGTGCAGCTGGATGACTCTTACTCTCAACATGGACTTCCTTTTTTTCAGCAGATAAAGCATCCCCAAGAACAGCAACATGACTTTCCTCTTTCACAACATGACTTTTCTCAATCTTAATTTCTACTTCTTCAGAGTTATACTTAGAATCAATTTGCTTACTCTCCAGCACATCCTCTTCCATGGAATCATCACCAGAACTCCTGTCCAAATTTAACTTTTCAGAGTACCCTACATCTGCACTATCAATTTTCTTGTTTATATCTGCATCTGTAGCATTGCAGCTATCTTTCCCTCCATCAGATGCCTTGTTCTCATGTGGCTCCTCAACATCCATTGGATGTGATTCACCACCAACTGGGACAACATGGCTGGATGATGGTTCCACCATCTCAGGCTTAACAACATCTAGTTCTAAATTGACATGATCAGCAATTACATTATCCTTTAGTTCAATCGTTTCATTAATTGACACAGAATCAGTAGAAATAGAATCAGATTTTACTTGAAACCCTAAAATAGGGCTGACCTCAGATACCTGGTTGTCTGGAGTAGAAAGGTCGAGCATGACACCCTCGGATGGAGGATTTAAACTCTCATTTTCCAGCTGGGGCTTTGATTCCTCATTTTCCAGCTGGGGCTTTGATTCCTCATTTTCAAGCTGGGGCTTCGATTCCTCATTTTCCAGCTGGGGCTTTGATTCCTCACTCTCCAGCTGGGGCTTCGATTCCTCACTCTCCAGCTGGGGCTTCGATTCCTCACTCTCCAGATGGGACTTCAGATCATCATTTTCCAGCTGGGATTTTAAGTTTCCATTCTCCTCATGGGTTTCAACGTTCTCTAAATCTTGCCCACTCAACACTACCTCAGATACCACAGTCTCAGTTACTTCAATGCTGGTTTCGACAGTGGTCGTCTGAACAACCATCTCCTCTTCCACCCTAGAAGAATCAATATGACCAAGCATGTCACTTTCCTCAACTTTTCCTTGATCCAAGGTTGCCGCACTCTCATTAATATCAACCTGAACCGTAACATCATCGGCATTTTTGTTCTTGTTCTTTTTACCACTGTCATCTGCAAGGTCATTATCAGTTTCTGCAGCAACTTGCACTGACTGCGCATCTTTTGATCCAACTACAGATTCATCTCCACATTCAAATCCATTATCCGCATCCTTTGCAGCCTTTTCCATTTCGGCAAGCTTTGCCGCATTTTCCATTTCGGCAAGCTTTGCAGCATTTTCCTTTTCAATGAAAATAGCTTCATCCAGACGTTTAATCAAATCAGCCTTTAAACCAGTAGTTGTTAATCTCCTTCTTTTAAGCTCCTCTTTTAGCTCTGTAACCTTCCATTGATCAATTGGTCGATTGTCAAGAATTGGATATTGTGATGACATCTTTTCCAAATAAAACTCACCTTCACAACCCTGATTAAGCATTAGAAATGATACACAATCAGCCACTTAAAGAGATTAACATAACCAAAAAGAACTCGGAAAAAACAATAAGAGGTAGTCTTCAACCAGTACTAACACAGAACAATTACTTAAAAATAAGAGTAATAATCCGCATCATCTCATAAAATAGTCACAATCTGGAAACCATATCGGAAGCGCAGAGATGACAACCAACTGCCTAAGCAACTTACCTTACATATAGCCCAAGGGTAATGTATTTCTCACATACAAGTAGGAGAAACAAAATAAAACCGAAAAATATAAGGGCAAAACCATCAACCATTTTACTGTTAAAATACCACACAATACATTGTACAAAAACCCGCATACAGGATAATAAAACAAAAGGCAGAACCAAACCCAGATACAAAAACACTCCATTTTGTTACAACAAAAATGTGTATATTCTCCAAGAAGGAAAGCTATTGGGTGTAAAAATAAGAACAAACTAAGAAGCAAGGACACGGACAGAGACACAACACGGTAGGGACATGACACATAACCTCAACATGTCTTTAGCTATATGTTATTTATATATACACATTTATATATATATATATATATATATTTATTTATTTATTTATTTGAAGTTCTCAAAATAAATAACAACTATCGAAAATCCTAAAAAAATCTAAAAATCATAGATTATTTGTAGATAATTAATAAATTTTCCCCCATGCTTTTTAGACCAAAAGCCTCAACAAATTAACACAATCCCACTACTTAATCGTTCAAATCATGCCCTCCCAAAAAAAAAAAAAAACCCCAAAATCATTATCAAAAGATATACTTTCAAACCAAACACTAACGCGTTTTCTTAGAAAAATCATAACATATTCCACGAAACCAAACAAGACTTATACTCAACACAATGCCAGAGAAATAAATGAAGAAAAAAAAAATGAAAAACCCTAATTAATTGAAGAAGGGCAAATTAGATACTCACAGGAATTTATAGCTGAGAATCGCGGCGCTGGAAACAGTGAAAAAGCCTAAAACTTCCTCAAGGGAAAGGAGATGATATGTGAAACCCTAAATTTCACAACACAAAACCCACACATTAGAGCAAAAAAGAAACAGCTCGCAGTTAAAAACAAAAAAACAAAAATTAACAAAATCTACACTATAAACACGCTCAGATTTTCGTTAATCTTCGTTTAAAAAAAAAAAAAAAATCTGCCTCCAAAAATTTCCTTTTTCTGTTTAAAGAAATAAAGAAAACAAGGAAAACAAATTGGAAGCAGAAAGTTAAAAAAAAATAGAAAAACCAAATTGGTTTTTTTTGTTTTTGTTTTTGTTTTAAGGGGATATGGTTTGGTTTCTAGGGTTTTTATTGTGTTTATTTTTTTATGTTTCGAAGTTGTGTGCGTGTTTGTGTTTTTTTTGAGAGTGAGTTATCGAAGAGAGGAAGGGAGGGATGGGTGAGAGAGTACGAAATTAGAGGAGGGGTTTGGGTTTTCCAACTAAAAATACTGATTTTTAGTTACCTATTTGACGATTTTGCCCCTCGCTTGGTACACGTGGAAATGAATGCTTCTCACATTTTCGGCTCGGCTCGGCTCGGCGCTGTGAGTTTTTTGGGAGGTCTTGGTCATGGATTGGATTCTAATTGGGTACCTTTAATTATTGACGTGGCAAGAAATAGAAACTTTACACTTTTTTCTTTTTTGGCCTTCCGTTTTCGAGAACAAAAAAGTATTTCTCTCTTTATCTTTTGGGATATTTCATAATTTTTTCATTTATTTTTGAAATCAACAAATTTTCTCCTTTATATTTAGGAAATGAGTTAATACCCCAATTTTTACTTTCCCAGTTAAATTTAACGAAATTTTGTAAAGAAATTATTAATTGTACACCATAAAGAAGAGAAAATTTTGAATATTGCACTATTATTTTCTTAGATTGCATTTGTAATTATTGTAATTGCATTGGATTTAATTAAAAAAGTAATGGATTGGAGGTATTTGTTCATTTTTCAAATAAAAGAGAGGAAATTGGTTGGTTTCAAAGATAAAATGAGAAATTGTGAACTACTCTAAATAAGAGGGGAACATCTTTTTCCCATAATAAAAAAGTCCAAAATTTATAGCCTATTTCGAATTGAATATCAAGTATTTAATGTTATAAATTAAAGTCTCAAACTTTGTGAAATTATCCATCTCCATTATTTATTTTTGTTATTCTAGACAATAATGGAGTAAATTTTTTTTTTTTGATTTAAGAGCAAGTCATATGTAGAACTTGGAATGGTTTAATCGATGGCTTCTTCTTCTTTTTTTACTTTGTTATTACCTAGAAACACATAATTAAATAAGAGAGATAGATAGACAATTCAAATTAATAAATCTAAAAGCCTGAGATTTAATATGAAGTATAGCATAAAGTTATCAGAAATTAATCATGCAAGAATAATATTGTACCAATCAGAATAATATTTATATTTTTTGAGAAACTACCAATCAGAATATATAAAGTTGTAAAAAATATTGTGTTTTAAAATTTTATTTTTCCTCTTCCTGTTGAGGTATTTGGTAGTTCTATTTACCAATCAAGGCCAAGGTGGAATTTATTTACAGTCCAGCCCATTAAACTGGACTTGCCCAGGCCTAAAAATATTCCTAGTGATACCAAAGAGAACAGAGAGGGTACAATTAAAGAGCACTATTAGAGAGACACAACTAATGCAACACATAAAACAAAAAACCAAAAACAAAAAAATCAACCCAACCCAACCCAACATGAATGGTTTTCATGGATTAGTGGTTTAGGTTGGGTTGAAATTTTATTTTAAGCTTTGGGTAGTTTATCTGAATCAAACACCTCCCTTACTTGGAAAGGAATAATACTATTAATGTGATCCATGTACGTAGTCATTTGATTTTATCTGATTTTTCTTTATTTGGACTTATTTATCTCCTCCCTTAACCCTGCTGTTTTCTCAAATGAACATCACATATCTTAGAAAATTTTAATGAAATTCCAGGAACGTGTGAATTTGCTCAATCTTTTATATTGATTCTTAAAGAAAATACACATTTTATTTTGGTGTAAGCATTATTCTTACATTAAAAAAATAAAAAAAATAAAAAAATTCGAATTCAAGGCCAACTATTATCTGGATTGAAAACAATAATAATGAAGTAAATCTATGATTTAGAAAACCAAAATTGTCAGGTATCAATGGGGTAAAAGGTGTTGCCCTGTAAACAACTGCATTTGATTAGGCAATAAAGGTTCCTCAAAGTAAAAAAGGAAAAGTTAACATTTATCATTTTTTGAAATAATAAAGTTGATATAACAACTAAAACAGAAAAACCAGCCTACACTAAAACGCACAAAGTAGATAACTTAAACCTAGAGATACATAAAATTTTCTTTTTAATCAGTATTATTACTTTAACTACATACAATAAAAGCCAAAAGCATGTATTGGTACAAATCCTCACATAGGCGCCTTTTCAGGGCGTATTTATGTTACTGTGCCTTTGTAGATACTGCCTCACCATTTACTCACTTTCTTCATCACTTTCCTGCAGGTTCATGTGATTCATATTCCTTTCAAGTGGTGGAAGCCCATCTTCAGAATCACAAGAGTTCTCATCCTCACTATGAGATGCCATGTCTGTTCCTGTAGCAGCTGAGAGCAAAACATATTCTGAGGTCAGCATAAGTCATTGCCGTGCTAAGCTAAGTGACAATTTTGCATAAATAAAATTTTTCCTCCATTTCATTATGACATACATGATTTAGAGTTCATGTAAGGCTTATGGAAAGGATTACGAGTACAATGGCCTCCAACTGGTCTCTCTAGAGTAATAGGCATTGATAGGTCTCATGGAGATAACATAAAAGGCAGAGAAAATAAAAGGAGTACATAGAGAATTGATTTTTTTTTTTTTTTTGTTTGACAGCCACAGACATATACCTTCCACTTCTGGGAGAACCTTTGGGACCTGACTTTCTTGTGAAAGCCAAGAATTTTGAACCGAAATAATATCAGCACTATTTTCACATTCAGAGTATGCCTTTAGAAGTTCCCTGCATTTAAAAAAAAAAAAAAAAATGTCAAAATTTGAAAAAGAGTTAAAAATTCAACTCTCCAAGGAAATGAAATTGCATCGTAAATACAGCTGCTGAGACAAATGCAATTTTTCTTCCCAAATCCTCTGGAATCAAAACACCCTGCAATTTCTTGGATCTCCTTCAATCAATTATTCCAGTGGTATTACAGTGACTCATGCTTTAGTTACATTTTGAAAGATTAACTTGTGCCATCTTAACTTACTGAAAAGATCTCTTACCGTGTCAATAGAGATTTAAAAATCTTCTTTCTTATTTCTTTCTTTGTTTTTCTTTTCATGTGGCCAACCTTGACATTAATTAGCATGTTAAGGATCCATAGCCAACCCCAATTCTTTGGGACTAAGACTTGGTTATTGTTGTTGTGATTGCAATTCCTATGCTGTAACTAACCTTCTAGAACATAATAATTAGCTCATTCACTCCAGCAGGGACCTGAGACCCAACAAACAGATCCTATTAAGATTAAGAACCCAGGTCAAACTCAAATATTAAGAGAGGCCAGGTCCAGAGGGAAGAAAATATCATCTTAATCCCAACTCAACTAGGTGTTTGAGATATGAGGTTTTGTCTGTTTTACGGTAAAACTTTGTGCAGACAGGCGCACTCAGTCAACTGACCTGAGGTATTAAGAACCCCAGGCAATTAGTTTATGCAATTTAAAATTTTATCATGCAAAAAACTACAAAATAATTTATCCAAAAGAAGAAATTAATTGCAAAGATTTATGTAGGTTCAAGATTATTAGGATTTTTGAAAGATATGTCAGATAGCTGTGTGGTTATACTTTCTGCACTCTTATGATCAATTTATAAAAAAGAAATAGATGTTCATTTAAGGAGTTGAAGCCCACAACTTCTAAGGGGGATAGGGACATTCAATAATGATATCTTGGTCATCTTTTAGGGCATGAGGTTAAAAAATTTTAGGCCTGGTCAAGTTAATCTCAAATTACTTGCATAGATGGGCCACACTTCCAATTAATAAGTATCTTCATATTTCAAAAGGAAAAGATAAGTTGATAAATGAACAGAGACACACCTGTTGAGGGATAGGAAAGCATGGCCCCATTTGAACTTGCCAAGCAACAGATTTGCGGTTTCCTCTTCCCCACTGTTAAACCATATAAACAGAATTGTGAGAACAGGTTTAAATTCCTCTACTGGAGAACATATTTGATCTTGGGTGCAACAGAATAAGACATGTTCATAACATAGAAGGTAGAGATATCAAGCATACTAGAACAGTGACCCATCAAAATTAGAGATGCTGCTGAAGTAGATTATGTATGACTCAACCTAATTAAAGTTGGGAAAGGAAAAAAAATAAAAAAAGAAATTAAGTAAAACTAAAAAGGACTGGGTGTCTTGAAAGTATCAGACAATCGGAGCATTTTCCTTCAGATCTCAGAAAAGTTCCATCAAATGCAAGATTTAATAGCTAATTCCATAGCGGGTGTGCCTTATGGTGGGATCAGTTGTCCCTGAACTTTCATAGGCTTAAACATTGTTCGGCTTTTAAAGTCTTGTTAAGCTATTCTACCATAGGAGTCTCATTATAGTATCTCTGAACTTTTGGCTACAGGAATACAAATAAGAGCAACTTCATATTGCCTCTTACCAAAATTGAAATGAGCCAGTAACTTTATCTCTCAAACAAACAATAATTACTCACATTAGACTATGTATATAATATGTGATAAGAACTCCTTGTCAAAACCCGCATCTATAATGCAATCTACAGATCACATATAGTTGAGAGCCAGTTGATACAACAAAACATGCACCAATGTAAAAAGAGAGTTACAAACTTCAGCACGCGTTTAGCACTTTAAGAAAACTGTATAACTTAGGAACAGGTTTGGGTACCAAATGATTAGAGCTGCAGATAATGCCTCCACACAAGATAGTTGACATGGTCTACCATAGTTTACCGGATTTGCTGCAACCAGCCATGGTACTGCAATTTCAAGTGATTTGTCAATGTTAAGGGACAATCAAACACAACAATTCCATGACCAATCACAGACATTTCACAAGTGCAATAAATTCCAGGAAAACAGATACCAGAGACATTTCACAAGTGCAATAAATTCTTTAACACATCATCTCTATAAGAAAATTAACCAAAAGTAAAAAATAGTGTAAGAAATTATATGTGCAAAGCCACATAAAAAAACAAAATTTAAAGAACAAGAACAAGAGTTGTTTTCAGATTCTGGTGCAAGCAAAATAATCTACTTTCATGTAAAGGTGCCATATATCCTCCTTTGATGGAATACAAGAAAAAAATTGCATTTCCTTGCAGACATGATAACTACAACCATAGGCAAGAATATAATCATCCTATGCCAAGGTGCTTTTAAATTGACATTTGCCATCAACAAAAAATATCAACAACTTCCATTCACTTAAACCATTTAATCAAATTCAAGCCAGTCAACCAGCATACCATCCGTAATTCAACAAAACAAAAGCTTAAATCAAGAAGTCATCAAGTGAAGGAAAGAACCATAATTTCAATCCAAATAAAAAGTAAGCCTCACTCTCTTCAATAGAAAATTCTTTGCTTTAAGGCAATTTGAATTTTAAGGAATGGGGGAATAGGAAAGACAAAAACCAGTCCATACATTACAGATTCTGTAAGTGATCCCACTTTCTCGGTTTTGAATGAGCCTACGGCCATCATATCTCTATCCTATGCCCTTACATATACATGGTTCTCTTCAGGTAAATCAATTGGATCAACATATTAGAAGAACAATCAATGCATTAGTAATCACAGACATTTGCAGGAAAGGGACCGTTTATCAATTTAATGACCAAATTTTTTATAAGTAAAAATTTCATTAAATATAAAAAGTGACTGGCACTAAGGATGTGAATGACCAACTTCTCTAGTTAATAGTCTGGTATAAGAAAAATAATGAATGTTAATAAGTCTGATCTAGTCAATGTTAAAAATCCAAGTTGTACGTATGGAAATTGCAAAATTCTAATCAACGAAATACAAACAATATTTTTCCAAGCGTTGACAAGCTTGGAATGATTCATCAGAAGGAATTTTTTTTATTGGTAAGGTACAAACCTTCCTAAAGTTAAAATTTTAGTGCACTCCATTAAAGTTTAAAATATCCCAATGAACTCCTTCCAAACTCCGTACTTTATCATTTGAAATCACATAAAGACAATGTCCACAATCAATGAATTTTGAACCCATGAGTTCATCCTCCACCCATAAATATGAGAGGAGGAAGTGCCATTTGAACCAAGGTTCATTGGCAAAGGAATTTTAATCTCTCTTTTTTTATCAGTAAAAAAAGAAATTCAATCTTTTTTCAAAGTTCTTGAGTCGGTCCACAATTCTTTAGATAGGACAAACAGTTATGGAGACTTTCAAACCAACCTTCCTCAATCCTAGCTAGAACCTTGAAAGCCAAATACATTCCTAAGGGTACTCTCCTAGATTGGAAGTGTAAACCACAAGACTCCTGGTACTAAAAAAGCCTATACTCTGGCAAGAATTCACCTTTGACACAGGCCTAGTGGAGAGTGGATCAGTGTAGGGGGATAGACATCAACCACTCAGCTGGGTACCCTCCCAAAGTGAATGAACCTCACCTTCAAGAACTAGTAATTCATAAAGTCTCTGAACACATTAACCATGACACCAAAACCTGGAATACACAACTCTTGAATCAAATCTATGCTTTTGAGGAAGCACGATATATTATCTCCACCCCTATCTCCCTAACAGAAGGTGAAGATAAACTTATCTGGCCTTTATCAAGCAGTGGATTATATGAGGTTGAGAAAGGTAGTCTTAAGTTCAATAATAATGGTAATAGTAGGAGAGGGTTTTGAAAACACCTATAGAAATTAAGAATTCCATGTAGGATCATTGTTTTCCTTTGGAAACTGTTGAACAAAGCCCTGCCTATACAATCATGCTTGGAAAGGGAGAAATATAGTGAGAGATAAAGCACGCAGTTTCCTTTTGCAAAGGTATTGTGGCTGGGTACTGATCTTAACCTTAGAACAGAGTCCCTGAAGCCTTGCAATATCCACTACTGGCTTAGTAATGGCTGCAAAATTTGGAACACTATAAGGAATTCAACCCACTATTTGACATCATTATTGCTATGACTCTGTGGACAACATGGAGATGTAGGAACCAACTCATCTTTGAAGGTAAGGCATTTATGTCTTGTAATATTTTGATTGGCAGGTACAATGCAGCATTTATAAATAAGGAGGAAGTCCACCCAAGTCCGATACACCACAACGTTTTTGATAACAGGTAGATTCAACATGATTGGCAGTTACTGCTATAGCAGGTCATAGTACACACAATACGAGCAGAGGAAGGATTTCCTTTCTAGCCAAGGACAAAGAGGGAAATGAGGTGTTTAACGCTCTGTTTGTTTCAATGAAAAATATTTTCAAATGTAAAATATTTTACATGTAAATATTTTACTTGTAAAATAATTTACTGTAAATCATTTGCAAGTGTTTGGCAAGTGTTGTGAACTAAATATTGCAAATATAAATAGGCCACCACCAGCCACCACATACCCAGCCACCACCGACCATTGCAAAAATATTCCCATTGTAATCCCATTCTATCAGCCACCATCATCTACCCAAACACCCAAGAGCCATCAGAATCACCACCAACCACCAAATCACCACCAACCATTCAAAACACAGCCATTAAAGCCACCACCAAAGCTTCAAAAAACTGCCACCAACTACCAAAAAAAACAACCATCAACCACCAAATCATCACCAACCACCCAAAAAACAACCATCAACAACCCATAAATCCATATCAGAAAAGCTAAATCACCCATAAAACCAGATCAAAAACCTGAAAAGAAAATCCATAAACAAAGAATCTAATATGAAACTCCAACAACCTAGCAAATCTAGTGGCAGTAAGATCAAAACAACCACCAGCAAGATCAGAGCAAGATCGCAACAGCCACCAACAACCCGATGGACTTCGTGAGAGAGACGAAAGGAGGGACGAGTGGGAGTTGGTCGGTGGCGGCGCCAAAGGTGGGTGGCGCCGCTGGTGGGTAACTCCAGTCGGTGAGTGGCTCCGGTCGGTGGGTGGTGCCGCTGTTGGGTTGCGCCAGTCAGTGGGTGGCACCACCAGGTTTTGGGAGAGAGGTTCAGGTTGAAAAGAAAATTGAGAGGGAGAGAAGAGATAGCATGAAAGGGAATGAATATTAGCCTGAGAGTTGTCGGGTGAGAGTTAGAGAGAAATTGTAAAATATTTTACCAAAATTTTAAGTGTAAAATATTTTACACAAATTTGCTTAGGTTGATTTAGTTGACTGAAAATATTTTACTTTTGACTAAATGTTTTACTGCAAAACAAACACGGTAAAATGAGAAAATATTTTCCTGCAAATATTTTACGTCAAAACAAACAGAGCGTAAATGATGTCAATCTCGCCAAATCTCAAACACTAGACACACAACACTGTTAGAAGCTAGAGAGGCTATCTACCAAGCTAGCGAGGATTCCAAAGCATGGTGATCCTGACGTAGGACAGACACATCAAGGAAGCAATAGCAGGGAGAGAGTATGTTCCTTGGAACAATTCTGTATTGTTGGAAGACTTTGATCAATGGAGGGAAGGAATTACCTTGGGCTGTTTTTTGGTGACTGCTACTTTCTAGGGGTCAGTGATGTATTGGGCCAAACCTCAATGTATTTTGTAGACTATACTGAACCACAACTTCTTTTTTTTGATAAGTAAGATTGTTATATAAACGAAAGGCTACTCTATGCATGAATAACATAGAGCAAACCCAGAAAATACAAGAAGGAGAAAACAGAGAAAAAACAAAAAAGAAAACCAATCAACAAATTAATTACAAAGAGAAAGAGAGCTAAAGAAAGAAGGGAGAGAATCACTAGTTGTGAGTCCCCATGCCCGAGACCAATCAAAAAGAGTCCCACTAAAAGAAGCAAGCATCTGATCACCGGAACTATCCAAATCCTCAAAAGTCCGCCGATTCCGTTCCTTCCAAATACACCAAAGGATGCACAACGGAACTAAATTCCAAATCTGAGATGAGTACTTCTCCAACCAATTCCACCAGCCAAAAAGCAAATCTGGGATCGATCTAGGTACAACCCAAGACAGGCCAAAAGTTATAAAGACAAAGCTCCATAACTGATAAGCCATCTCACAATGAAGAAGTAAGTGGTCTACTGTCTCTCCACAATGTCGGCACATAATACACCAATCCACAAAAAACAATCTCCTCAGTCTCAGGTTATCACCCGTTAGAATCTTATTCCAAGCTACACACCAAACAAAAAAGGATACTCGCCTAGGGGCCTTTGCTTTCCATATAGCTTTCCAAGGAAAGACAATTGAGGAAGAATCCCTTAATTTGTTATAATATGACCGGATATCAAAATCCCCATTAGGCTTCAATTTCCATCTTATCCGGTCTCCCACATCCATTGGAGGAGTATTAGCTCCCAATATACGAAGAAAATGAAGCCCTTCATCCATCTCCCAATCATTAAATTCTCGAATAAAACGAACATTCCAAATTCTTCTATCCTCTGCCCCCTGCCTTGACAAAGAAGCTTATACAGATACCTCCTTATCAATGGCAATACCATACAGCCTTGGGAAAGCCAATTGAAAAGGTTGATCCCCATACCACCCATCCTGCCAAAACCTCACTCTATTCCCCAACCCAACAACAAACTGACAATTTTTGCTAAATTCCTCCCATCCCATGCGAATACCTCTCCACAAACCACAACCATGAGCTCCCTACCCAAAATTGAGGTCCATCCCCCCCATTCTTCTCCAAATTTTGAAGCTACCACCCTCCTCCATAACCGATTCTCTTCCTTCCCAAATCGCCACAACCATTTCCCCAATAAGGCCTTATTAAAAGTAGTAAGTTTCCTTATCCCCAAGCCACCATTGGCTATAGGCGCACAAACTTTATCCCATCCTACCAGATGAGTCTTGCTATCACCCCATAGAAAGTCCCTTTGCAACTTTTCAATTTTATTAGCCACATGAGTAGGAATTGTGAATAACGATAGAAAATAGGTAAGAAGACTAGATAGCGTACTCTTGAGTAACATCAATAGACCTCCCTTAGACAAATACAGCTTCTTCCACCCGGCTAATCTCCGCTCAAATTTTTCCAAAATAGGGTTCCAAATTGAAGGGGAATTATGTGAAGCCCCCAACGGCATGCCAAGATAAGACATAGGCAACTTTCCAACTCTACAGCCCAAAATTTCAGCCAGGGCATGCACATCATCAACCTCCCCTAT
Source organism: Quercus aquifolioides (assembly GCA_019022515.1). Taxonomy (NCBI): domain Eukaryota; kingdom Viridiplantae; phylum Streptophyta; class Magnoliopsida; order Fagales; family Fagaceae; genus Quercus; species Quercus aquifolioides. The sequence continues at coordinate 54,774,052 of CM032334.1, read as the reverse complement.
TGGAACCATTTCACTCTTATGCACATTAACCTTCAAACCTGTTACTGCCTGAAAACTAAGTAACAACAACCGAATATGAAGAATTTGCTCCACATCCGCATCACAAAAAAGGATAGTATCGTCTGCAAAAAGTAGATGTGTAACACATTCCCCACCACCCCTCCTACCCTCAACTTTAAAACCATGGATCAAGCCAGCTCCCTCCATTCTTCTCAACATCCTACTAAACACCTCCATCATAATCAAAAACAGCATAGGAGATAGCGGATCCCCTTGTCTTAAACCTCTCGAACTACCAAAAAAATCAGCTGGAGACCCATTAATCAAAACAGAAGACTGAACTGCGGATATACAAGTACGGATCCACTTACACCACTTTACTCCAAAGCCCATTCTATGCAACAAATTCAGCAAAGCCTCCCAATTCACATGATCGTAGGCTTTCTCAATATCAAGTTTACAAATGACTCCAGGAACCCTACTCTTCCCTCGACTATCCACGCACTCATTCGCAATAAGAACCGAGTCAAGAATTTGTCTCCCACCCACAAAGCTATTCTGAGTCTCAGAGATCAACTGATCTAAAACCACTCTCAATCGATTTGCCAAAACCTTAGCCAAGATTTTATACATACTCCCCACCAAGCTAATAGGTCGAAAATCTCTAATATTAGAGGCATCATTCTTTTTAGGAATTAATGCAATGAAGGTAGCATTAAGAGATTTTTCAAACTTACAATGATGGAAAAACTCTTCAAAGACCGCTAAGACGTCTTTCTCCACTATTCTCCAACAAAGATGATAAAACGCCATAGTAAACCCATCCGGACCTGGAGCTTTATCCCCTTCCAATTCACTTACAACTTGAAGTATCTCCTCTCTCTCAAACTTCCTTTCAAGCCAAACCCTCTCCATATCCCCAATACGATCAAATTCCAGACCCTCCACAAAAGGCCTCCACCCCTCAATCTCCTTGTACAAAGTTTTATAAAATTGTACTACCTCATTAGTTACCTCGGATTCCTCCTCAAAAACCACCCCATCCACCTCCAAGGTCCTTAGATGATTAAACCTCCTATGGGAGTTAGCCATTTTGTGAAAGAACTTGGTGTTATTATCCCCTTCCTTGATACATAACGTCCTAGATTTTTGTCTCTAGGAAATTTCTTCCAAAGAAAGAAGATGCTCCACCTGGGACCTCAAAGCTGCCCTATGACCTTTCTCCCCATCAGTGAGACCAAAGTCCCCTTCCTTAGTGTCTAATTTTTTCAACTCCTCCAGTAATTGTTTCTTTTGACGCTCTACATTACCAAACTCTCGGCGATTCCATTACACAATGTCCTCTTTCAGAGCCTTCAATTTTTTTGCAAGCACGAAACTAGGTGTACCTACAAAAGAGTGCCGATACAACATTTTAAAGAGGAATAGTTATTCCTCATTTTGAAGAATAGCTATTCATAAGGAATGACTATTCCTTGTAATAAAAATATAACCAAACTAAAGAATAATTAAACCATAGGAATAATTATTACATTACAGCACCTATTACAGTCTACCAAACATGCCCTTACAATTCATTATTTGAATGTAATTATGTAGGCAACCTATTACTTGTGTTAAGTAGATGATACCTCTTAAATTTCCTATCAAAAAAAGAAAAGAAAAAGATGATACCTCTTAAATGAAATTGGATGTTGCTGCATTCCTTATGGCTTAGGTGGCATAGGGATGGGTGGGTGGGGTAGTTTGTAGGTTGAAATCTAATCAATTCAAGGATGTACTATTTAACAAATTAAGTCAATACAGGAATTTAACAAATATACATATTTAACAGCAAGGATGTACACCTCTATTTTAAATAAGATACTATGAATATCCCTGATTAGTGTCTAAATAATATGATCAGCAAGGTAGTATACTATTTAAAGAATGAAGTCCATACAGAGTCGAGGAGCAGCACAGCGCAGCTTCACGAAAGGTACATCACTCAAACGTGCCCATGAGCAATCCACAACCGCTAATCCTTTCCTCTTCATTAAGCTATGATCTTCTCTAGAGACGCATTGTGTACCAACTGGACTGGATATCAAAAAAAAAAATTGAATACAGGAATTTAAATGTTTAATATACAAATATAAAATATTAATTTATAGTATATTGATTAGATTTCAACCTACAAACTACCCCACCCGCCCATCCCTATGCCACCTAAGCCATAAGGAATGCAGCAACATCCAATTTCATTTAAGAGGTATCATCTTTTTCTTTTCTTTTTTTGATAGGAAATTTAAGAGGTATCATCTACTTAACACAAGTAATAGGTTGCCTACATAATTACATTCAAATAATGAATTGTAAGGGCATGTTTGGTAGACTGTAATAGGTGCTGTAATGTAATAATTATTCCTATGATTTAATTATTCTTTAGTTTGGTTATATTTTTATTACAAGGAATAGTCATTCCTTATGAATAGCTATTCTTCAAAATGAGGAATAACTATTCCTCTTTAAAATGTTGTATTAGCTATTCCTTAGTAAGTGCAATAATTTCAAAACTTAATATATTTCCAAATAAACAAACTTTCCATATAGATCTAACAATTACAAAAATAAAAAATCATAAAAAATAACACATATCTTTCTTAAATTTAAAAATAACAATTTTTAAGGAAATATAATTGTATGAGTAAGAATGTTAAGTTTCATTCTAATGTTATAACTCATAACCAAACTAATGAATATGTTTAGTTATTACATTACAACACACTTTATTACTAGTAATAAATATTACAATTTCTGTCGTAATTTTCATTCAGTGTACCAAACGTGCCATAAGTGTCTCTCCCTTACACTTGGCAGTTGGCACACAACCAAACATTTACAGCCCCATTAACTTGCCCACCTTTCCTGGCCCAAAAATCAAACCAAATAGACGCTTCTGATCATTGAGGAATTCATTCTTTTGAGCTCCTTGGGAAAAGGGGGGCAGTATTAAGAAGTAGCATTTGAGCTAAAACTCATTGACAACATCACAGATCTCCATATTAACATAACAAAGATAAAATTTGGATTCATTCAATAAAATAATTTAACACCAGACAAATTTTTTGATAAGTAACACCACAGAAAAATTAAGGAAAGCAAAGTAATCCGTAAGTACCTTAAAACAATTCCCCCAAAACCATTATTCACACGCAACTCCTGCAAGAATTTTTTTAAATGTTAGGATTACTGACGTGTGATAGCGTCTCTATGTCATGACAGAATGCGATGTTGATAAAAATACTATATTAAGCAAATAATTAGCTGAAGCAAATGAATCTCAGCTTGAACAAAAGTTTGTTTTCCAAATATCAAGTAAGCATGAATCCATTGTATTTAACAACATTGCTTTTTGGTAATTAGTTTAAGATTCAGAACTACCATCGAATGTTCCAACTGCCTAAGATATATTGGTAAATCAGTTTTTAGTCCTTTAAATCCATGAACAATTTCTTTCCTTTTGTTTTCCAGATGTCATCAAATTGATTTCATATGAGAAATCCCAAATCTTCTCTAACCACAAGAAAATCCTTTCATAATTTTTTTTTTTGATAAGTAAGAAAGAAGTATATTCAAGAAACTACCTCATGAAACCAACATAAGGCAGGCATAGGATACAGGGGAGGAAACAAACAGAGAAACAACAAAACAAACAACAACCAACAAAAACTAAGAACAAAGAAGAGAACTGAGGAACAAAGGGAGAGAGTCACTAGAGGTGAGTCTCCAAGCCCTAGACCAATCAAATAGAGAGCCACTAAAGAAAGCTAGCAACTGGTCATCGGTTTTATCCGTGTCTTCAAAAGTTCGCCAGTTTCGCTCCCTCCAGATACACCACATTAGACAAAGAGGAACTAAATTCCAAATGCTAGAGGAGTGCTTTCCCAACCAATTCCACCACCCAAAAAGCGTATCTGCAACTGATCTTGGCATAACCCAAGAGATCCCAAAAGATCTGAAAACCAAGCTCCACAGTTGATGAGCTTTGACACAATGGAGAAGCAAATGATTCACCGTCTCCCCGCTACATCGACACATAATGCACCAGTCAACAAAATCAAAGCCTCTACCCCGCAAATTGTCCCCTGTACGGATCTTCTCCCAAACTGCAGTCCAAACAAAGAAAGAGACACGCGGAGGGGCCTTAACCTTCCAAATACCTTTCCAAGAAAAGATAATAGGCGAGGGACTCCGAAGCTTATCATAGAAAGAGCGGATGTTAAAATCCCCCTTCTTCGACAACTTCCACCTCATACGGTCTCCGTGCTCTGATTTAGGTAAATTAGAGCCCAAGGTTCAAAAGAAAGCCTCCACCTCACCTGACTCCCAATCATTTGGGTCCCTGAGTAATCGAACATTCCAGCTTCTCCTATTCGCAGACCCTAACCTTTCCAGAGAAGAGGCCACAGATGCCTCTCTATAATAAGCAATCTCATACACAGCCGGGAAGGAAATATAGAGTGGTGATTCCCCACACCACTGATCTGTCCAAAATTTCACTCTATCCCCCACCCCTACCTCAAACTGAATGAATTTTCTAAACACCTCCCAACCTTTCCGGATGCTTCTCCATAAGCCACACCCGTGAACACCCCTACCTAACTTGGAAGACCAACCCCCCCACTCTTCCCCAAACTTCAGAGCTACAACCCTCCTCCAAAGACGATTCTCTTCAACCCCAAACCGCCACAACCATTTTCCTAGAAGAGCCTGGTTAAAAGTAGTAATCTTCCTTACTCCCAAACCTCCGTTCGCCTTAGAAGCACACACCTTATTCCACCCCACCAAATGAGCTTTTGAATCCCCCCACAAGAAATCTCTTTGCATCTTCTCAATCTTATTAGCCACATGCGAGGGGATAGTAAAGAGATGAATCCTTTCATAATTCATCTCTCCAAGGAGTCAACTTCTATAGGTTATGCGTACAAGGCTCCTGCTTTTGCAAGGTCTATGAGAGGTGATTAGTAGGCAACCTTACCACAACTTTGGAGAGGTTGATTCTCTTACTCGAACCCTCGACACATTGCTTGAGCGGATGGCACTTGCCATTGCACCAATGTCTAACCTCTTCCCTATATATATATATATATATATTTTTTGATAGATAATAAGAGTTTTATTGATGAAAAAGAACAATGTGTTTACGATTGTAAACTCACTGCCCTTGAAACAAATACAATCAAATCATAAGGAAAGACTAATAGAAAAAAGGAAATCAGACAAGGAACTACAATGCGTAAGACCCCAAATACGAGACCACTCAAACAAAGACCTAGCAAGCAAGTTCTTCAACATATCTATAGGTCTCTCAATGTCCTCAAAAGTTCGGGCATTGCGTTCCTCCCATACTAACCACATAAGGCATGCTGGTACCATATTCCAAACCTTTGAAGAGTAAGTTCCCAACCAATTCCTCCAAGCAAAAAGAAGAGAAACAACAGTATCCAGCATCACCCACTGAACCCCAAACATAATAAGGACCTCACTCCACAAAGCAGATGCAAACTTATAGTGAAGCAAAAGGTGATCCACAGTTTCCTCATCACACCTACATAGACAACACCAATTAACAAGGGGCAAGTTCTTCTTAACAAGGTTATCTATTGTAAGAATCCCACCCCTAGCAGCAGTCCATAAAAAGAAAGATACCCTTTTAGGTACCTTTACACACCAAATACTCTGCCAAGGGAAAGAAATAGAAGGGGCTTTCAATAGAGCAATATAAAAGGATCGCACATCAAAAACACCACTGCGATTCAACTGCCAAATCAAGATATCCTCACCCTCACCACTAGGAACCCTGGCAGAGACATGCTCATAGAAACAATAAAATCTCCGCAACTCCCATTCATTAAAATAGCAACAGAAAATGAAGTTCCAACTCCTACCTCCCTCGTTTGGTGCAAAAATAACCATGTCAGAAATCAGAGCTTCCTGAACCACAGCACAAGCAAACAATTCCGGGTATAATTCTTTCAAAGGAATAGGACCACTCCAAGGGTCATGCCAAAACCGAATACGATTGCCCTCTCCCGCTGCATACACCACATGACCGAAAAAATTGTCTGCACCTTTCATAATATTCTTCCATAACCCACAACCATGAGTCCCTCTCACAACTCTAGTGCACCAACCTCCACTACCCTCTCCATATTTGGTGGCTATTACCTGTCGCCATAAATGGGTAACTTCCTTCCCAAACCGCCAAAGCCACTTCCCAAGTAGAGCTTGGTTAAAGAGCCCGATCTTCCGAATCCCCAAACCCCCTATCTCCACCGGCCAAACAACCTTATCCCAAGCAACAAGCGGATATCTGAAAACTTCATTAGAACTCCCTCAAAGGAAATTCCTCTGAATCCTCTCTAGTCTATCAGCGATGTGTTGCGGAATAGTAAACAACAATAGATAATAAGTTGGGATACTAGACAAAGTACTCTTCAATAAAGTAAGCCTACCTCCTTTAGACAAATACAACCGCTTCCAACCAGAAAGCTTTTTCTCCACCTTTTCTAAAATAGAATTCCAAATCGAAGCATCCTTAAAATGAGCCCCAAGAGGCATACCCAAATAAGACATAGGCAAACAACCAACCTTACAACATAGAATACGAGCCAAAGCATCCACATTCCCAACCTCACCAGCTGGCACAATTTCACTCTTGCCAACATTTACCTTTAAGCCTAGTTATGTTATAGCATAACATTTTTTTCTAAAATTCCATATCTCATTTTAAAAGACTCAAGACTTACTTTGCTATACCTCTTAGGAGTTAGAAGTCTAAGTTTAATTGGCCAACAGAACTTAATCAAGAATAAATTTCAACTCATGATATTCTCATTTTCTACCAAACACAATAAAATAAATGAAAAAGAAAAATACTTTAAAATGATGTTAGAGACCAAAAGCCAACCCTCATGCCTAGATAGAATCAACAGTAAGGAATAATTACATTCCAGTTAACATAAGACAGGTGTAAATTTGCATGAGCAAAACATGAATAGAGACAAAATGTGAACCAGAGACTTTCTTTTAACAAGCCGAATCTTGAAAGCTTCCGTCCCGTGCACCTTTTTGCATCGCATTGCCCAAAATCCTGAACCAACAACATAACACCACTTAATCTCATTGTCGCAAAACTCCATACAATTCAAATGTGACAGAGTTTCAGATCCTAAAAAACAGCATTGATCTTCCCCATAATAAATTTCAAATAAATTTTTTTTCATAGAAACGAATTAGAGGGAAAGGGGTTTTGAGAGACACAGAGAGGGAGGGCGGGGGGGATATTATCATTGAAACTTCGTTAAAAATGCTAAAAATCCAAGCAAAATACATAGGCATAGCAGTGGACCAAGAGGAAGGGCGAGTGCAACAACACAGACAAACAAAGGAACCATCCGGCAAAATGATGTCAATCCCCCACCGTGTGTAGCCCACAAGTTGGTACTAAGATTTCACCCACCCCAGCATTCAGTCAAATACAAATTGATCCAATAACAGTTATAACCAAAATATAATTACTCAAAGACAATATTTTTTATATGAGCCAATGAGTTTTAGCTCAAATAAAACTTTGTTCTCCCATAAGAATGAATGGAGGATGAGGTCACATGTTCAAAACTCACTGGCTGCATGTGGTAAAATTCGTACCCAATACACAATGCGCTCATAGTAGAGAAAAAGCCAAACACAAAATGCAGCTCAGTTTACAATGAATAGTATGCAGAGCACAGAACAAATCAAACTAAAAGAAAATTTAAGGTAGCGAAAAGAAATTATGCATACCCACATAGCAAGTTGGATTGTCGGACCTGCTGGCTCCTCTTCAGGTACTGCAACAGCAGAAAAGTTATCAGAGTCCCAATATCAATGACAGTCACAGCGGCAATATATCAAACACCTTTCAAACTCAATTTTTAAAACCTAAGATAAAACAAAATTAAAAAAAAAAAAAAAAAAAAACCAAATTATTAAATTGTAACCTTGATTAGATGGCAGAGACTCGTCCTCCCTGAAAAAGAACGGGCCAAAGTGAGAAATAGGAAACTCAAAGCTAAAAATAAAACCCAAAAAAAAAAAAAGAGAGATAGTGTGGGAATGAAAGGGAATAACCGTTGAAGTTGATGGGTTCGGCTAGATTGGCCCCTGTGGGAGTGGTGGTTTTTGTTCCGGCTGGTCTTGTTGTTGCGGCCCATGTTTATGTTTTGTGAAGAAGAAAAAGAGAAAATGAGCGAAGCTCGATCACTGAGAATAACCCTGCTTTCACAGTTGACAACGGTGGCAGTGGCTGTGGCTGTGGCTGTGGCTGTGGCGGTGGCGTGTGCTTTCTTGGCTTATATTCGCTTGGTGCCTTGGTTTATATAGGTTACCCCTTTTTCGGTGGAATTAAAACCAAAAAAATATTACCAGAGTTTGTTTCGAAGTGGTCTACACACCCTAGTTTGTCATAATAATAATAAAAAAGTGGTCATTCCAATATTTCATAGTCAACTCAAAATTTGAGATATTCAAACTTGTTTTTTCTTTTTTGGGATGAAAATTAAAACTTGTTATTGTTATACTATTTCATTATGAGGTGACACAAACATTAGAACTAGGCTTCAATTGTGATTTCTTTATTAGATATCCATCAAAAATATGTAATGTATTGGTAATCCTTGTGACCAACATTTTCAAAGTTACGTGGCTACTAGAACAAATTAGATTTTTGCATCATGAAAGTTGTACTGTATTAAAAAATCAAATTCCAAATATTAAATAAAGAGGATCAATTTTACAATGATAAATTTATTTTTTATTTGAATGCAATTACTTCGGCTTTTGACTCCACATGAAAGCCTTCTAAATTAAATTGAGTAAAACCTCATTATTTTTACAATGTGCCACTTAAAATTTGTAAATTTATTATAAAAATATTATAAACATAGCATTTTTTTTTTTTTAATTCTTATCTCTTTTACCAAGGTAGTAAACGTCTTTTTTATGGCTTAATTAATTCAAACCTTAACTAATTCTTCCAAGGAATGAATCCAATGATTTATTTTTTGAACGCATTTTAATCAAGAAAAGCTTTCCATTCCATTTTTTTTTTCTTTTTTTCTTTTTTACAATCACTTCTATTGCTTGGTAATTGCTCAAAAATATGTCACATATGTTTCTTGGTATGCACCGATGGAAAAAACCAACCAAAGAATGATATAATCAAGAAAAATTTTTTCCTTTGCAATTACTAGGATGAACTTGTGATGATTGCTTTAACCACTATACTTATAGGACCGTGATGATCTCGCATCCTGTACACGCCATTCACAAAATGTAGACATCAGGTGGAAGATATGGACACTTGATGTCTACACACTTTGTGAGTGGTGCGTGTGTGTAGTGTTGACATTGAGAGTGAGAAATAATTTTCCATACATAAATTGACCTTCCAATCTCAGGTTAATTCCCATTTCCACCCGTTCTCTGCAGAATACAGACCAAAAATTCAAGCTCCACCCCCTCGCTATCTAGACAACACTTCACTAATCATGTCTTCAAACTTTGCATGGAGAACCCATTCACACAGGAGACAGGTAAAACAAAATTCCCACCATAAATTTGGTGTCGACTATTATGAGTCATATAGCACCAGTTAACATGACCTAGTTTGGAGGTGGTTTTACAATCAAAGAAGTTAAATAGACATTTGTTGATAGTATAGGACGTCAGTTTTCTCATGTCAGCTTCCTCATAAGGAGAAACAATTTCTGATCAAGCTCAAACCCACCACAATGGGAAGGATCACCTTTTAGCATCAACTGGAGCCCACCAAATGAAACATATATATCCCTGAAACCAAATATGAAATCCAAAATTAGATGATTAGAACGACACCCCCCCCCCCCCCCCCCCCCCCCAAAAAAAAAAAAAAAAATCATATGGAAATGTTGTTTTGATTAGATGATTATCTAATTTTTTTAATGAAAATGAGATGATTATCTAATAAAAAGAGCTCTGTAGGGGACAAATATTCATTGCAAATATAGCAAGGAGAATACATAGATCTGGACCATTCATCTTGTTTCATACCCACATGAGCCCGTGTGGGTGTCAAACAAGATGTATTCACAACCAGTCCATGACAATTGCAGTGGACATAGTGGAGTCAAACAAGATGTACTCCCAGATACTGCATACCTTTATACCAAAACAAGAAAATGGAGTCAGACAACATAGACATGGGAGCTATTAGGTCCTTGCCAAATGTGTACTGGTGGAGGTTGATTTGGCACCCTAACAGAATCTCAAAACATGCATTCATTTGTTGGCTGGCCATTCATGACAGGTTGAGTACACGTTACAGGTTATTAAGTTGGGGTTATAAGGTGATACTCTGTGTGTTCTATAGAAGATGTATTGAGAGTAGGATCACTTGTTCTTTGAGTGTAAATTTTCAAAGAGACTATGATATCATATTTAAGATCTATGTTTGATCAAATTGAAGAGGCATTCCTAGGAAGATATTCTGCAATTGGGTGTGAGTTCTTTAACAGTAACAAGAGGGTGGCTTGGGCTGCATCAGTTTACCATGTATGGCTTCATAGAAATGCTAGAATCTACAATGGTGATTTGAGGACTAAAGAAAGTGTGCTTCAACCTATTAAGAGGTTTCGAGGGTATTTTAGTCATTTTAGAGATTTCGAGGTTTTTTAGAGGTTTAGGGGTATTTTAGTCATTTTAGAGGTTTCAATGGTATTTTGGTTGTTTTAGAGGTTTTTGGGTATTTTGGGCCATTTTAGAGCTTTTGGGGTTTTTTCCTGTCATTTTAGAGGTTTTGGGGGTATTGTGGTCATTTTGGAGGTTTTAGGGCTTGATCTTCTGAGGTTTTTTTTTGGGGGAGGGGGGGTATTTTAAGTTTCTTGGTTAGTCAGTCTCATGAGTAAGTAAAAGAACCAAAATTCTTAATATTCACATTATGGTAAGGTGACCTTGATGGGATGCACATCACAGCGAACCAAACGCCACCTAAATGAGAAGTAAAAACAAAGGTTTGCTGATCTAAAAATTTTTAATTTACATCACAAAACAAAGTACTGTGTGTAGTGTGGGGATTCCCTGTTCAGTTTTTAAGGGCATAAAGGATGTCGTTGAGTTGCTGGTGGTATTTGCAGTTGTATGTGATTGCTTGTGTAAACTTGTTTGTGCTCAATAATATCTTGCTTAATCATTAAAAAAAAACTTTAAAAAAAAAAAAAAACCTACTACAGTAATTCCAAAAGAAACACAAAAAAGGATACATAAAAAGAGTGGTTGAAAATCATGTGTACATACACTGTTACCACAGGACCTGAACTTCCATCTAAAGTTTTAGCTTCAGGTTCATCTGAAATCTTATAAAGTTTCCCATGCATGATGTATTCAAACTTGTCTGCAAGTGACTTCTGCCCACCCTGGGAAAGGAGTTCAGAACACAGGCAACATTAAAGATTTTAATCATATAAAGAACATAACAGTCAAAAACAAAGTCAGAAAGTATTCAACATACACCTGCCCAAGATTAGGTGTGAATGATATGAAAGATTAAAGAACACAAAAAGATTATCATTAAAAAAAAATATAAAAAAAACACAGAGAATAGCATCAGTCAAAATCAAACATCGAGAGAGCAGGAAATACCATATTATCATTAGCTTCTATCCACAATCATTATATTATTATTATTACAGTAGGTGATCAAGCGAATCCTGGCCATTCAACAAAAAGCCACTTGCAAGTCCTGAGATATACAATTTTTTTCAAATTTGACACAAGCTACAGTTATGGGCAGATCTAGATGTAGATATTTCTCAGATGGAAAAATAGATACTAAAGTAAGAAGTTGTGCTCTAGAACTGCATATATATTTACTGGAGGACCACAGACCAACATTCATACAGTTTTTTGATGGGTGCAGTCCTCAACAAATTTTGAAAAATAACAATAAGCTTCTAAACAAATGGCTTTCAGGCAATACTTATCACAAAAATTGGCACATTTTGAAAGTTCTACACTACTAGAAATACAAATTATCAATGCCAGGGCTTGCGACAGAGCATCTATGCAGGTAGCGAATTTTCATCTTAGGGTTTTTTTTTTTTTTTTTTAATCAATGACCATGTAAAATTTAAAAAGTTCTGAGAGATTTAAACAAAAAATTGGAGCTCAGTCAAAAAGACTTAAATATCTGCAAAGTCAAGATGATTGAATAGTCTAATTGCTTCATCGCAGACTCATCATGAAAATTCCTCTTTTTTTTTTATAGGTAATCAAAGATTTATTTCATAAAAAGGACATCATGTTCACGATGGTGAACACTCAAAGCTTAAAACGAATACAAGTTCCTCAGGAAGAGATACGAATAGAAAGAAGAAATTCAAAAATGGAAATACATTGTGTAAAACCCCAAATTCATTTTCATGACTCATCATGAAAATTCCTATTTAGGCCATATATCCCTTTTATGGCATAATTGCTTCAAGTTTCCATCCATATGCCAAGAATTAAAGACAGAAAAAACTTTTGGAGGGGGAACCAAATACAGAGTCTAAGAGACTGAGTTCGCTTCTTCCAATAATCTTGAACTTGATATTTTCAGATAATTACATAAATTACTTAGGGATGCAACCCTGGTTGGTCTGGGTTGGAGGTAACCCAGGCTCAACCCAAGGTTTTCAACTTCGAGCCCTAATCCAGCACAATCTGACCTTTAACGCATACCAGCTTGACTAAAAAAAATTGGGCTCAAATTAGCTTGTAAACCAGCTTAAAACGTTTTAAAAACGTCAGGTTTACATTGGTCATGGCAAAAGTTCCAAGTTCAAAAAAAGCCTATTCAGAAGAAAATGTCAGAGAAAGGCTGCAAACCTTAACATCAATATGGTGAATTATTAAGAAGGAATGTACTTTATTTTGGCTGCTAGAAGGAGAGATTCAAATCTTCGATTAAGGTAGCAGGTAGTTACAAAGACTGAACAAAATGTGGATCAAAATGAATTCTTATGAATTCCTCCACCATCTTATACCTTTCGATCACTTAGGGAACTTATAGGCAACAACTTCAGACGATATTCTAAACCCTATTACTTCCAAGAAACTCAAATAGCAAAAGAATCAATGATCTTCTAGGAGCTATTACTTACCAGAAACCTTTTTTTTAATAAGTAATGGAAATTTTATTCAAATCGTAATAAAAGAGTCACCCAAGTATATAGGATGTACACAACTGGGAACCAAAACAATCAAGCACACAAATTACAATCATCCATCAAATCATAAATTGAAGAAACAGAATGACTTCCAACGATTGACATCCATTCTAATGGTGTTTTAAAAAAGAAACTTATCAGGTGTGCTATTGTCCTTTCAAAATCCTCAAAACTCCGGTTATTTCTCTCCCACCAAATGCACCACATCAAGCAATGAGAAGCTGCCAACCAGATAACAACCAAACTTTCATTGCCAGCATGCTAGAAGTTCAACCACAGTTTTCAGTATTACTCAATGAATTCCAAACAAGGTGAACACCATAGACCATAGCTCAAAGACTGTAGGTTATAGGACAATGTAATAAAATGATTCCCCACATCTTTTACACATATAGCACCAATCTAGGATCCACACTCTCCTGTTGTATAGATTATCAATCATCAAAATGTTCCCCAAATTCGCGGTCCAAACAAAGAACGCAACTCTAGAAGGGACCTTTGGTTTCCAAATGCTCCTCCAAGGAAAAGACTGATCACAAGCACCCGTCAAGGCCTGACAATAGCTACCCACCTCAAAGCCCCTTCTCTTAGAAGGTATCCAATAGATCTCACCTCACCAATACCCCTCAAAGAGACTCCATATATAATATCCATAAAATTAAACAGAGATTCCAACTCCCAATCCTGAACAGCAAGCAAGAATTTCATATCCCAATAAAGAACCCCACTGGGGAGCTTCATGAGATCAACCACATAAGGCTCCTCATCATTACTGATTCTGAATAATTCCAGAAAACAAAAACTCAGAGGACTATCCCCACAGCAGACATCATGCCAAAATTTCACTCTTGACACATCTCCAATCTCAAACTGATAACTAAAAGATTTTTGTCTTTTAAAGCATCAATTAATTACATGTAACTAAAAGATTAACATGGCTTTAGAGTTTGTTAAAGCATCAATTGCAGATTAGAGAAAGCATCACTGCATATAGGAGCTTCAACTTAAAATTATTAATCTTCAACAATTGAGGTTTACAAGAAAGAAAAAAATTATTTCTCAGGAAAAAATACAAATAAATAACTAATGATTCAATGAGTTGTGGTTCATACTATATGCAACATCTGCAACCCAAAGAAAAGGGCCTAATATACCATAAGAGAAAAAGATTACCTCCAAACTTAGTGTGGTAGATAATGCCACCAAAAATCTCTCTTCTTTATCAATAGGATAAATCTCTGTATTCACATCTAGTTGCATGAACATGTCACACTTCTCACTCTGTGCTTCTATTCGAGTAACTACATAAAGATGTATACAAAACTATAAACTTAAAATGCCAGCAGAACAATCAAATTTTTTTCTTTTTTCTTTTTAATGATAAAGAATAACAATCAAGTATAGTTAAGAAAATTTAAGTGATCATTTTGATTCTGTCTGCTTAACATGGAGGACTGCATAAACAAGTCATAGAATCATGTAAAAAGAGTAACAAATAGGTTTCAAAAGTAATGATACCACAAAATAATAAAACATACACAACAACTTATTTTAAAAGGCTAATATGTCACAGCCCAAAAAACTTGACTAGTGCACGTGTCCTTTTAGCAATTACAACATTCTAATTTGCAAGTTGCAAAATTCCAGTACAGATTCAGTGAACTTCTTTTTGACAGGACCTTCTAAAAAAGACTCATTATCCACGCACTGCCAAAACAACCTTCATATCAAATAAACACTTTCCCATATTTTGTGCCACTTAGACTTTTTTACTTTATGCCTTAACGGACTCCAGAACCTTCCTTAATGTACACTCTTCCCTGTCAGTAACAGCTCGAATTCATGCAGGTTATTCATTCACAGCAAGGTGCAATTTCATGTTAACTGCAAACCGCCCACTGTGACCGTTATTGTTTCCAACAGAAACTACTGATTTGTTCCTGGTGGCAACCACTAGAGTGTTACACAATAATTTAAGGTCATAGCTTATTTACCTCACAGTGACTTAGGACATAGGATGATTGCTCAAAGCATCCATATCTATAGAATTTGATGAAGATAGACTTAACTTTCTCTTTTGCCTGATAGTCTGATTCATGCATCTCACAGGATTAGAACATACCAAGCCCACTGGCAATGGAAACGGACTTAACTCGGGGTGTCCATTTCATAATTGAAGGTTACTACCCAAGCAAATCCATTTTTCCAAGATGACTTGTCTGGCTTCGACAAGGAGACACACATGCACATACACAAATATGTACATATATATGTGTGTGCGCGCGCGCATGTGTGTATAACAATATACATTAGTTGAGTCACTGCTGAAAAAACCAATTGACAATTGATACAATCATAAAGAGAGAAAGGCAACCTTGGTAACAAAGGGGGAAAAAAAAGTTGCTTCCCCTGTATTTAGTGGGTATTGCAACTTTTTAAATATTTTAATATAAAATATATTGAAATCATGTTTTATTAAGCACACAGCAAAAGCAAGAAACAAAGATAACCAAGAACTAACTGCATATAGTTTGGTGAACAAGCAATCGAGCACCAAGATTCCAGAAGGACCAGAAGTATACCTTTATCATATTTTTTGCCGTCTGGATTCACGCGCTGCACCTTAAAAATATCATCAAAAATGAGCTCACCCATCCTTACTAAAAATCTGTCTGTCAACAGCAAATGTACACACCTGCACAATTGTTTGTCATAGTCAGGGCCGGCCCTTCCCTTAGGCGAGTTAGGCAATTGCCTAAGGCCCCCAAAATTTTAGAAAAAAACCGGGTAGTAGAGGGAAAAAAAAAAATTAGTTTCAAAAGAATTACAAAAATAATCTGGCACATCCTTTTAACCAAAAAAACAAAAATTTTGGTAAATCCTATTAAACATTGGTTCTAAACAAAATCATTGACCAAAAAACAAACCAAAAATCAACCAGATAAACTACAAATCCGGTCTAAGAGATTAACCACAAATCAAAACAAATAAATCCACTCAAAACCCTAAAAATTTTACCTTTCTCTCTGGTCTCTGCTCTCCGCCTCTCTCTAGTCTCCAGTCTCTGGCTGGTTTTGTAACTTTGTTTATCACTTATTTATCAGTTTATCATTATGGCTGCCTGGACCCTCCCTGGACTGGGCGTTAAGTTTGGGCCTTCAAGTTTTTTTTTTTTTTTTTTTTTTAAAAGCCTGCATTTTTTTTTTTTTTTTTTTGTTATAGATAGGATTTGTTTTGTGTTTTTTTTTTTTTTTTTTTTTTGGTGTGTGGGTCTTATTAATAAGTCTTGTGTCAGTGTTATGGCTGTGCTTAAATTTTTGTTATACTTGTACTTAATTTTTTTTTAGTTTATGTAGGTTGAGATTGCTAAAAACTTGTTATTGTTCAGTGAAACTACAACAATACTTTTTATATAAATCAGGTTCTATTTCTCATTTGCTCTACACTTGAAAGTTATTTTTTATTTTAGTCTTTATAAATATATTGTTTGATTAGAAATGTCTACTAGAAAATATGCATCTAGATATGAAAAACTTAAAAAAAGAAAAATAGAAGAAAAATTAATTGAGTCTCAAAAATGATCAATGAATAAATTTGTTATTAGTAATAAACAAAATATAACACAAAATTTAGATGAAAATATCACAAATGAGCAAGAAATTCACCAAAATAATTTAGAAGAAAGTGATGTTCAATTTTGCAATACAACAAATCTTGATAATGAACTTCAAAATAATTTAGAATAAAATGAAAATAATTATGAAAAATATAATATAAAAATATTAAATAAACATTAATTTAATTAATATATAAGTATAAAAAAATGCCCCATTTTGAGTTCTCGTCTTAGGCCCCAAAATGTCTAGGGCCGCCCTTGTTTCCCTCTCATCCTCTCTCTACCTCAACCCACGTCACATCGTGCTCCATGGCTGACCACCAAACTCTCCTTCTAAACCTCCATGGTCGGAGCTTTTCAAGCTTATCACCTCCAACCACGCACCACTGCCGAAACCCAGCCAAAATCAAATCACGACCACCACCACTGCCAAAACCTAGCCAAAATCAAATCGCAACAAAAACCCAGAAGCCCACCAAATCACAAATCAAATCACACCCACTGAAATCAAAGCACAAAACCCACAAAACAACCAAAATTACAAAATGAAAACACTGAAAGTGAACCCACCGTTAAAAAAAACATATATTGGTTTTGTTATTATATTTTAGAAGAAGAATCATATTCTTGAACTAATTTTAGATCCAAATTAATCAAACACATACCACAAGCAAGAATAATAGACCGAAAGCAAAGCAAAAAAAAAAATTGTATTTCCCAGAAAAATGTTTTCAAAAAATAGAAAGGGTAAGCAAAATATAAAAACTATTTGCTTCATAATCTCAAATAAATAAATAAATAACCAAAAATCACACGCCATAATCCGGTGAAGCCTCGTGAGCCATAATTTCACCTAAGAGGATCGTCTGAGTTGAGAGGAAGAGATTTTCATAGTCTTTGGCTCAGCAGCATAATCTTCAATTTCCTCTCTCGGCGTGGCTTTCGCTCGCTCCTCTCTTGTCAGCCTAGGTGACGTATAAAGAGAAATAAAAGGAAGAAGAACAAAGCACCAAGTAAAAAAGAAAAAAAGAAAAATGGTGAGAGAATAAAGACGGATTGAGATCAGGTGCACTGTCGTAGGTATTTTTTTACTTTTTAACTCTCTTTTAATATATTTTATTTAATGGTTAAGATTGAAAGTTGTTTTTTCAACTTTTAATCTCAGCCATTAATTACAATTGCATCAGGGTATTGCACCTGAATTTGAAAAAGACAAAGAGACCTACACATACACATACACATACACATACACATACACATATATAAGCACGCATAAACACATATACATACACATAAACATACATAAATATAAGTATGTATAAACACATACACATAAACATACATATGCATGCACTTAAAATTTGAGAAGGTAAAATAATAAAAAAAAAAGTTAAAAATTTCGATGAAAAACCTGGGAGGGTGTTTGGTATTGTTGTTTAAACAACAGTTTTCAGTATTTAAATAACATTGTACGTATTTTCACATATTTTTTCACTTACATGTATTTTCACAAAATAACAATAATGTCACTAGAAATCTCTTATCAAACGGGCTATTCTTTAACTTTCCTTAAAAAAAAAATTGTGACTAAATTTACTAAAACACCATTAATTGATTCTCAAATAACTAAATTGCCACTATTATAATTCAATTCTTTTATTTTTTCATTCCTTTGTAACACATCACAATTCACACAGCAGTCGGCCGCCCCAGTCAGTCATAGCCTCGCTCCAACTTTGGCTCTCCACTCTCTGCCTTTTAGTAAGCTCTGTTTATGTACTATTTTTTTTTTTTTTTGGTCACTTCTTTGCATGAAACCTCTCTGTCTCTTTTCGCTTTCGCTTCCCCTATTTCTCAACTTCTTTGGGTTTTAGTGTCAAGCTCACACACGCACTTTTATTCTCTTTGTCGAGGCAAGCATATTTCACCCTATAATTTTAGCTACGCTTAATTAATTGTTGTTCAATCTCTTTGTGCTTAATCATATCTTCACTTTTGATTTTTTTTTTTTTTTTTTTTTTTTTGGTTAGAGATTCTTAAAGTTTAGCCATTATGTTTATCTATAAGTCAAGAATTGGTTACTGAGGGAAAATTATAATACTTGAATTTTAAATTACAATCTTTATCGTAAAATTGGCAGTAGTTTTAGCATTTTTCCATAACTAAATGCAAAAAGCAGATTTTCATTGCACAAAAATGATTTTAAACCATGTTATTTGGATTGTTATATAGGCGTATTTAAATGCAAAAAAGTAGATTAATGTGTAAAATGTTGAAAACAAACTAATATATGTATATATATTTTTTGATAAGTAAACCAATATATGTATTGCCTTGCATTGCATCGCCTTGTCTCTAACTATGACCAGGGGTGGCCCTAGATATTCTGGGGCCTAAGGTGAGAACTAAAAATGAATGTGTATGTGTATGTGTGTTTATGTATGTGTATGTGTATGAGTGTGTACGTGTATGTGTATGTTTATGTCTGTGTATGTGTATGTGCATGTGTGTTTATATTTATGTTCATTTATGTTTATGTATGTGTGTATGTTTATGTATGTGTATGTGTATGAGTGTGTATGTGTATGTGTATGTTTATGTGTGTTTATGTTTGTTTGTTTTTGTTTATGTTTGTTTATGCGTGTTTATGTTTGTTTGTTTTTATGTATGTTAGTTTTTATTTGTGTTCATGTATATTTATGTGTATGTGTGTTTATGTTTATAAATATAAACATACATAAACATACACACATACATAAACATGCATAAACATAAATGAACATAAACATAAACGCACATGCACATACACATAAACATAAACGTTCACATACACACACATAAACATACACATACACGTACACATTCATACACATAAACACATACATAAACATACATAAATATAAATGAATATAAACATAAACATACACATACAGTACCCGTTTGGATTGAACTTAATCCGACGTTTTCATATCTGCGTTTACGTTTTGTTCAGACCCACGTGCCAGCTGAGGAAACGCAAGGCTGAAACGCAAGTTTTCTCCTATACGCACCGTTTCATTTACGCGTGTTTCATCGTTCATGGACACCATTTCCTTTAATCTATACGCACCGTTTCATTTAATCTCTACGCACCGTTTCATTCCAAGAGCTGAAACAATAATAAACGCAAAAGCCTCTTTCGCGTACTGTTCATGGTTTTAGGAGTGTGCTAAAACAGTGCGCTCAACTCTTGCTGAAAACCTTGCACGTGTTGTTCACTGCAGAAGAAGCTCAGAGAATCAGATCATCAAAATGGTGCGTAGTTCAATCCAAACAGCTATTTCCATTCTCTTCACATTTTTGCTTTTTCTCTCAACTACTAGTGGCAGAATGCTTTCAATCCCCTTCGATGCTTTGTCCGAATCCTCTTCAATGTCTTTCACCTACCCACCAACCATAAAGCTATCAAAACAGAGCACACCAGTTGATGAAAGCAAACCCAATACGCAGAACTAAAAGAAAAGATCCCCTCTGTTCAACAAACGCTCGAGCTCACCTTCTCTCCGCTTGGGTCATCGTTGCCGCCACTGTGGGTCTCTGCATTCACGAGTAAGTTGTTTTCCATGAAACTTCATCAATCTGTGGTTTTTTGTATTTAACCGTTTGTGTGTGGTTTTTGTATTCAACGTCTGTGTGTGGTTCTCTGTTGTGTTTCCCATGACACTAGTATCTGTATGTTTATGTGTGTTTATGTTTGTTTGTTTTTATGTATGTTAGTTTTTATTTGTGTTCATGTATGTTTATGTGTATGTGTGTTTATATTTATATTTATGTTTATATACATAAACATACACACATACATAAACATGCATAAACATAAATGAACATAAATATAAACACACATGCACATACACATAAACATAAATATACACATACATACACACACATAAACATAAACATACACATACACACACATACACATACACACTCATACACATACACACATACATAAACATACATAAATATAAATGAACATAAACATAAACATACATGCACATACACATACACATAAACATACACATACAGTACCCGTTTGGATTGAACTTAATCCGGTGTTTTCATATCTGCGTTTATGTTTTGTTCGGACCCACGCGCCAGCTGAGTAAACGCAAGGCTGAAACGCAAGTTTTCTCCTATACGCACCGTTTCATTTACGCGTGTTTCACTGTTCATGGACACCGTTTCCTTTAATCTATACACACCGTTTCATTTAATCTCTACGCACCGTTTCATTCCAAGAGCTGAAACAATAATAAACGCAAAAGCCTCTTTCGCGTACTGTTCATGGCTTTAGGAGTGTGCTAAAACAGTGCGCTCAACTCCTGCTGAAAACCTTGCATATGTTATTCATTGCAAAAGAAGCTTGGAGAATCAGATCATCCAAACGGTGCGCAGTTCAATCCAAACAGCTATTTCCATTCTCTTCACATTTCTGCTTTTTCTCTCAACTACCGGTGGCAGAATGCTTTCAATGCCCTTCAATGCTCTGTCCGAATCCTCTTCGATGTCTTTCACCTACCCACCAACCATAAAGCTATCAAAACAGAGCACACCAGTTGATGAAAGCAAACCCAGTACGCAGAACCAAAAGAAAAGATCCCCTCTGTTCAACAAACGCTCGAGCTCACCTTCTCTCCGCTTGGGTCATCATTGTCGCCACTGTGGGTCTCTGCATTCACGAGTAAGTTGTTTCCATGAAGCTTCATTAATCTGTGATTTTTTGTGTTTAACCGTTTGTGTGTGGTTTTTGTATTCAACGTCTATGTGTGGTTCTCTGTTATGTTTTCCATGACACTAGTATCTGTATGTTTATGTTTGTTTGTTTTTGTTTATGTTTGTTTATGCGTGTTTATGTGTATGTGTGTTTATGTTTGTTTGTTTTTATGTATGTTAGTTTTTATTTGTGTTCATGTATGTTTATGTGTATGTGTGTTTATGTTTATATTTATGTTTATAAATATAAACATACATAAACATACACACATACATAAACATGCATGAACATAAATATAAACACACATGCACATACACATAAACATTCACATACACACACATAAACATACACATACACATACACACTCATACACATACACACATACATAAACATACATAAATATAAATGAACATAAACATAAACACACATGCACATACACATACACATAAACATAAACATACACATATAGTACCTGTTTGGATTGAACTTAATTCGGCGTTTTCATATCTGCGCTTACGTTTTGTTCGGACCCACGCACCAGCTGAGGAAACGCAAGGCTGAAACGCAAGTTTTCTCCTATACGCACCGTTTCATTTACGCGTGTTTCACTGTTCATGGACACCGTTTCCTTTAATCTATACGCACCGTTTCATTTAATCTCTACGCACCGTTTCATTCCAAGAGCTAAAACAATAATAAACGCAAAAGCTTCTTTCGCGCACTATTCATGGCTTTAGGAGCGTGCTAAAACAGTGCGCTCAACTCCTGCTGAAAACCTTGCACGTGTTGTCATTGCAAAAGAAGCTTGGAGAATCAGATCATCAAAACGGTGCGCAGTTCAATCCAAACAGCTATTTCCATTTTCTTCACATTTCTGCTTTTTCTCTCAACTACCGGTGGCAGAATGTTTTCAATCCCCTTCAATGCTCTGTCCGAATCCTCTTCCATGTCTTTCACCTACCTACCAACCATAAAGCTATCAAAACAGGGCACACCAGTTGATGAAAGCAAACCCAGTACGCAGAACCAAAAGAAAAGATCCGCTCTGTTCAACAAACGCTCGAGCTCACCTTCTCTCCGCTTGGGTCATCATTGCCGCCACTATGGGTCTCTGCATTCACGAGTAAGTTGTTTCCATGAAGCTTCATCAATCTGTGGTTTTTTGTGTTTAACCGTTTGTGTGTGGTTTTTGTATTCAACGTCTATGTGTGGTTCTCTGTTGTGTTTTCCATGACACTAGTATCTGTATGTTTATGTGTGTTTATGTGTGTTTATGTTTGTTTGTTTTTGTTTATGTTTGTTTATGCGTGTTTATGTGTATGTGTGTTTATGTTTATATTTATGTTTATAAATATAAACATACACACATACATAAACATGCATAAATATAAATGAACATAAATATAAACACACATGCACATACATATAAACATAAACATTCACATACACACACATAAACATAAACATACACATACACACACATAAACATACACATACACATACACACTCATACACATACACACATACATAAATATAAATGAACATAAACATAAACACACATGCACATACACATACACATACACATAAACATAAATATACACATACAATACCCGTTTCGATTGAACTTAATCCGACGTTTTCATATCTGCGTTTACGTTTTGTTCGGACCCACGCGCCAGCTGAGAAAACGCAAGGCTGAAACGCAAGTTTTATCCTATACGCACCGTTTCATTTACGTGTGTTTCACTGTTCATGGACATCGTTTCCTTTAATCTATACGCACCGTTTCATTTAATCTCTACGCACCGTTTCATTCCAAGAGCTGAAACAATAATAAACGCAAAAGCCTCTTTCGCGTACTCTTCATGGCTTTAGAAGTGTGCTAAAACAGTGCGCTCAACTCCTGCTGAAAACCTTGCACGTGTTGTTAATTGCAGAAGAAACTTGGAGAATCAGATCATCAAAACGGTGCGCAGTTTAATCCAAACAGCTATTTCCATTCTCTTCACATTTCTGCTTTTTCTCTCAACTATTGGTGGCAGAATGCTTTCAATCCCCTTCAATGCTCTGTTCGAATCCTCTTCAATGTCTTACACCTACCCACCAACCATAAAGCTATCAAAACAGAGCACACCAGTTGATGAAAGCAAACCCAGTACGCAGAACCAAAAGAAAAGATCCCCTCTGTTCAACAAACGCTCGAGCTCACCTTCTCTCCGCTTGGGTCATCATTGCCGCCACTGTGGGTCTCTGCATTCACGAGTAAGTTGTTTTCCATGAAGCTTCATCAATCTGTGGTTTTTTGTGTTTAACCGTTTGTGTGTAGTTTTTGTATTCAACGTCTATGTGTGGTTCTCTGTTGTGTTTTCCATAACACTAGTATCTGTATGTTTATGTGTGTTTATGTTTGTTTGTTTTTGTTTATGTTTGTTTATGCGTGTTTATGTGTATGTGTGTTTATGTTTGTTTGTTTTTATGTATGTTAGTTTTTATTTGTGTTCATGTATGTTTATGTGTATGTGTGTTTATGTTTATATTTATGTTTATAAATATAAACATACACACATACATAAATATGCATAAACATAAATGAACATAAATATAAACACACATGCACATACATATAAACATAAACATTCACATACACACACATAAACATAAACATACACATACACATACATACACATAAACATTCACATACACACACATAAACATACACATACACATACACACTCATACACATACACACATACATAAACATACATAAATATAAATGAACATAAACATAAACACACATGCACATACACATACACATACACATAAACATAAACATACACATATAGTACCCGTTTGGATTGAACTTAATTCGACGTTTTCATATCTGCGTTTACGTTTTGTTCGGACCCACGCGCCAGCTGAGGAAACGCAAGGCTAAAACGCAAGTTTTCTCCTATATGCACCGTTTCATTTACGTGTGTTTCACTGTTCATGGACACCGTTTCCTTTAATCTATACGCACCGTTTCATTTAATCTCTACGCACCGTTTCATTCCAATAGCTGAAACAATAATAAACACAAAAGCCTATTTCGCGCACTATTCATGGCTTTAGGAGTGTGCTAAAACAGTGCGCTCAACTCCTGCTGAAAACCTTGCACGTGTTGTTCATTGCAGAAGAAGCTTGGAGAATCAGATCATCAAAACGGTGCGCAGTTCAATCCAAACAGCTATTTCCATTCTCTTCACATTTCTGTTTTTTCTCTCAACTACCGGTGGCAGAATGCTTTCAATCCCCTTCAATGCTCTGTCCGAATCCTCTTCAATGTCTTTCACCTACCCACCAACCATAAAGCTATCAAAACAGGGCACACCAGTTGATGAAAGCAAACCCAGTACGCAGAACCAAAAGAAAAGATCCCCTCTGTTCAACAAACGCTCGAGCTCACCTTCTCTCCGCTTGGGTCATCATTGCCGCCACTGTGGGTCTCTGCATTTACGAGTAAGTTGTTTTCCATGAAGCTTCATCAATCTGTGGTTTTTTGTGTTTAACCGTTTGTGTGTGGTTTTTGTATTCAACGTCTATGTGTGGTTCTCTGTTGTGTTTTCCATGACACTAGTATGTGGGTTTATTGATCCTTCGTGTAATACCATTGTTTCTCTTACTACCTCTGTTGAATTTGGATATATGTGAGTTTACTTTATATTTTTCATGTAGGCATGCCTGACTGATTGTAAAATGCACCCGAACTGTTTGTTTAAAAGCCTTTACTTTATAGAAGGAAGTTGTAGCAAAAATGGTTAAGCAAAAGAAATCGATGGACAGTGGTAGTAATGATGAAAGAGCTGACTAGAAAGACCCTAAGGAACTAGAAGCTTTTTGTTGGTTCTGTGTTGTTCAAGTCATGGATGGCCAGAGGTAAAAACTGGATTTTTGTCCAAAATTAGGGTTAATGAAGTGATTTGGTAGTTGGGTGAGATGGGAAAAGTGGTGACTTGGCTGCAGATTATAAACAAATGGGATCATCTAAGAAAAAGGTGGAGGAATTATAACAAGTGTTTGGAGAAGGAGACTGGGTTGGGTTATGATCCTGGAACTGGGATGTTTGACGCACCTGATGAGTGGTGGAACCGAAAGATTGCGGTTAATTCTGATCAATACATAATTGTGAAAAACTTTACTGTCTAAAACTATATTCCTGTGTTCTAACTACTGGTTGTCCACATGTAGGCATGTCCCGATGCAAAAACCTTTAAAACACATGGTTTGTCGAATCGTGAGCTCCTGAACATCATGTTTGGAGGCACGGTTGCAACGGAGAAAAATGCATTTTGCACGAGTGGTCCAATACCAACGAAAACCACCGAAGGGTCTGGGGACTCCGCTGATGACATAGAATTTGTTGACCCCCAATGTGAACCCGTTGTGAATGTTGATGCAATGGAGGTTGAATGTCCATCATCGTCGAGGGCAGGACCGGCAGTGAATAAGGGGAAATGTTTGGCAACCAGTGTCCACATCTTCAAGCCAATTTGCAAGAAACCAAAAAAAAAAAAAACGTTCAGCTACGCAAGAGATGTCCGACTCTTTGAAGAGCATCTCAAATGTTATTGTTGAAAGATCTAGTCTAAGTGCCCATACACCTTCTACTCCCATAGCAACAATTCTGGACACGGTGTTGAGTCTTCTCAGGGTGTACTCGGGTCATTACCTTCATATGTTCAGCACCATCTACTTCATGGAAAAAGAGCCGGGTAGGCACATGTTTGTAGCACTTTCCGATGACAAGGACCTCCAGCTGAAGTGGCTAGAAAAAGAGTACCAAAGGCACCCTGATTATCATTTTTAGTGAAGGAACAATAGATTGTCTTGATAGGGTTGTGTAGGCTTGGTGTAGTAATCAAACTTTCAGTGTTGTACTTGTTGCACTATTATCTTTTTTATTTATTTATTTTTATTTTTTTTATTGGTAGAAACTAATGCTTGTTTATGGGTGTGTATGTAAGACAATGCTCATCATTCCTATGTGTTTGAGCTATATTTATATATGTTTGTCCAGCTTCTTTTATCTAACTTTTTTGTATTTTTGATGGTTATGCACTGTTATGATGGTTGTTTATCTGACTTTTTTTTTATCTTTTTTTTAGTTTCTGGGTTTTTCTTTTTTAACCAAACTAGAGTATTATGTTATGTAATTTTTATTTGCTAAAAAAAAATGTTTTAGTTTTGTAATGCTGGTATTGAGTATGGTGAATTGTCATGTGGGGTTTCGTCTTCATCGTCGAAGATATTGATTAAAGGGGGAACTGTTGTCAATACTCATAGAGAGGAGGTTGATGATGTTTATGTGAAGGATGGGATCATTGTTGCTGTGAAGCCTAATATCAAGGTACTATCTTCCTATTTTTTTAAATTGTTGTAGTTATGTAACTAGTCTTCTTAACTAGTTAAATTGCTTTGCCCTAGAATATCAAGGTACTTTTTTAAATTGCTCTGCCCTAGAATAGAAAGGGCAAGTTGCATCAGTAACTAGTCTTCTAACCTTGACAGGCATATTTAAAAATCGATTGGAAAGGGGAAAAAAAATACTTTGAGTATTGGGTAATATGACATCCATTTGCAGATAAAACCAAAAATAGAAAAATCGAACAATTTACATTCCCATATATTTATGGGAAGAGAGGTGTCATGGGTCGGAGCTTGAAGGACGGTGGGGAAGAGGGTGAAATGGGTTTCTGGAAGGAAGAGAAGACGCCAGCGTCAGACTGGGGTTGTCTTCCAAAAGATGGATTTCTCACCTGGGCTCTTCGCCGGCGTCGGACCAATGTAGGTCTTCCTTCATCAATCTTTGGTGGGCGTGGAACTGTTCAAAGGCACAGGCTTAGCTAGGGTACGGTGAGGAGTGGAAAAAAAAATCAGAGTAAAATTTTGGTATTTATTTGCTACAGTGCTTTCAGCTGAGCTATAGTACTTTCAGCCAAATAAATCACCCACGTTTTTTTACTTATTTGCTACAGTGTTTTCAGTTTTTAGTTTTCAGTTTTAGCAAAAATAAGTTCAATCCAAACAGACCCACACACACATAAACATACACGTACACGTACACACTCATACACATACACATACATAAACACACATACACATACACATACATAAACACACATACACATACACATAAATTTTTAGTTTTTGCCTTAGGCCCCAAAATGTCTAGGGCCGCCCCTGGTCATAGTTAGAGACAAGGCGACACAATGCAAGGCAATACATATATTAGTTTACTTATCAAAAAATATATATACATATATTAGTTTGTTTCAGCATTTTACACATTAATCTACTTTTTTGCATTTAAATGTGCTTATATAACAATCCAAATAACATGATTTAAAATCATTTTGTGGAATGAAAATCCGCTTTTTGCATTTAGTTATGAAAAAATGCTAAAACTACTGCCAATTTTACGATAAAAATTGTAATTTAAAATTAAAGTATTATAATTTTTCCTCAGTAACCAATTCTTGACTTATAGATAAACATAATGGCTAAACTTTAAGAATCTCTAACCATTTTTTTTTTTTTTTTTTATCAAAAGTGAAGATATGATTAAGCACAAAGAGATTGAACAACAATTAATTAAGCGTAACTAAAATTATAGGGTGAAATATGCTTGTCTCGACAAAGAGAATAAAAGTGCATGTGTGAGCTTGACACTAAAACCCAAAGAAGTTGAGAAATAGGGGAAGCGAAAGCGAAAAGAGACAGAGAGGTTTCATGCAAAGAAGTGACCCAAAAAAAAAAAAGTACATAAACAGAGCTTACTGAAAGGCAGAGAGTGGAGAGGCAAAGTTGGAGCGAGGCTATGGCTGATTGGGGCGGCCGACTGCTGTGTGAATTGTGATGTGTTACGAAGGAATGAGAAAATAAAAGAATTGCATTATAATAGTGGCAATTTAGTTATTTGAGAATCAATTAATGGTGTTTTAGTAAATTTAGTCACAATTTTTTTTTTTAAGGAAAGTTAAAGAATAGCCTGTTTGATAAGAGATTTCTAATGACATTATTGTTATTTTGTGAAAATACATGTAAGTGAAAAAGTATGTGAAAATATGTATAATGTTGTTTAAATACTGAAAACAGTTGTTTAAACAACAATATCAAACACCCTCCTAGGTTTTTCATCAAAATTTTTAACTTTTTTTATTATTATTTTACCTTCTCAAATTTTAAGTGCGATGTTTGGAAAAATATTATAAGTCATTTTTTTTTAAACTGTTGTGCACCATTTTTAAAAATCTCACTATTTTTTAATTTTTCAAAATACAAGTATGTTTTAATATATTTTTAACAAAATTTTTTTACCAAAAAACTAAATAAACTATTCTCATAAGTATTCTGTATCCATATATTATAAGAGATTGAATTCTATAAGAATATGATGTAAAACTCATGTTTTACCCCTCCAACCCTAACATGCCACGTCATCTTATCATATATTTAAGAATAAATACAACCACACCCAGTCAATTCTAATACCCATATATAAACCCAACCAAATTAATGATGTTATTAGGTGTGGTAGAATGTATTGAATTTTAAGTAAAATGTTGATGTGACAATCTCTTATTAGATGGTGTAAAACATAAATTTTACACCACATTCTTACCAAATTTGGACTCATATTATAAACCATGCTCAATGCAAATAAACAAAATACTAAGTATAAAAGAAAGTACAACTCCTTGTACTTAGGATTAATTTCATCATGCCTTCATAACTTTTCTTATATTACATTACATCATTGTTTTTCATCAAAATAAAAGTGAAGAATAGATATAGGGCAATAGGGCACACCGCATAAATAATAAGAAGCACCCATCAACATTATCTTTTTTCGTTATTATTCGTGTTATTATTCACAAAATTACACGTGCATAACACATGTAGCATAATTTGGGAACTCTAGAGTTTTAAATACTTGATTAGTTGCTCTTTATGACAAAAAGTACATACAAATCAACAAAAAAATTACATTTTTTTGAACCATTTTCTACTTGTTCATTTTGATGGCTCGTGTATGCATTTTGTCACGAAAACAATATGGAGAGGTTTTTGCATGTTAGTCCAAGGCAAGAAGGGGTAGAGTGGGTGACAATTCATGATAATAGGTCATGTAGTTGACATATCAAAATAGGGGTTCCATACTACATGGCTCAACTCTAATGGCCTGTTTGAATGGAGGGGGGAAGGAGGGGAAGTGGGGGGGGGGGGGGGAGGGTAAAGTAGAGTTGGCTCAAAATAAACTAATTTTGTGCTAAATCTACCCTACTCGCCCTCCCTCCCCCTCAATCCAAACGGACCATAACTTAACTCATTCAATAATCATGCCAAATCTCACCAATTCTAACATTAATTGTTTATTAAGTGGGTTGACACAATAAAACTTACATAACACGCTTAATAAATAGTTCATGTTGGAGTGACACGAACATTACACATTTAAACCTATTTAATAAATATTATCCATTTGGTTGACACATATGAGATCCATTTTAAGCCATTATAAATATATGACCTAAAATGAAAAGTTATGAGATAAATTGTCAAGTGGGTAATTTGGATGTAGCTCTTACTCGGTGATAATACTAGCTTATCCTCAAAGCCTACGATAGAGTAGAGTGGTCTTTTGTGGAAAAAGTAATGAAGAAACTGGGTTTCCATGAAAAATGGATTGCTTGGATCTTGAAATGTATCTCAATTGTTTCCTACTCAGTCCTAATCAATGGGGAAGCACATGGCAACATAATCCCATCTAGGGGACTCCGACAGGGTGACCCCCTATCATCTTATCTGTTTCTCTTATGCACTGAAGCTTTTTCAGCTCTTATTGTGGATGCTAATAACAAAAATGAGCTCAATGGTATCTCTATTTGCAGGGGTTGCCCAAAAGTCACTCATTTGTTCTTTGTCGATGACAGTCTTTTGTTCTGTAGAGCAGACAACCAAGAATGTCACAAGCTTGCAGAAATACTTGAGCACTATGAAGTGGCATCGGGGCAGAAAATTAATGCAGATAAATCATTAGTTTTCTTTAGCCAGAACACAACCAGTGAGAAAAGGGGTGAAGTTCTTAGCATCCTTGGGCCTATGAAAGACTCCAGGCATGGTAAATACCTTGGCCTCCCATCTGTGATCGGAAAATCCAAGATTCAAGTTTTTATGGAAATCAAAGAAAAGGTGGCAAAGAAACTATCGGGTTGGAAGGAAAAAATGTTGTCTTTGGGTTGTAAGGAAATTCTAATCAAGGCGGTTGCACAAGCGATCCCAACGTATACAATGAGTTGCTTCCTTTTACCAAAAGGAGTATGTGAAGACTTGGAAAGGATGACTAGAAATTTCTAGTGGGGGCAGAAAGGAGAAGAAGCAAAAATGGCTTGGGTTGGGTGGAAAAGAATGTGTACATCAAAGTTAGAGGGTGGTATGGGGTTTCGAAATCTACAAGCTTTCAATCTTGCAATGTTAGCTAAACAAGGATGGCGACTCCTCACAAATAAAAGCTCACTTTTGGCTCGTATATACAAAGCCAAGTATTATCCTAATGGAGATGTCTTACGAGCAAAATTAGGCAGCAGCCCATCTTATGCTTGACGAAGTATTCATAGTAGTTTGGAAGTCATTCAGAGAGGTACAAGATGGAATGTGGGTAATGGAAAGTTAATCCACATTTGGGAGGACAAATGGTTGCCCACACCAACCACACATAGAGTATGCTCACCCCCACAGACTTTTGATGATTTCCCCATGGTCTCCTCACTTATTGATGAAGATACAAGGAGGTGGAAAACTCATATGGTGCAGGCCCTCTTTCTTCCCTTTGAGGCAAACACCATCCTCCAAATACCATTAAGCTATTCCCTCCCGGATGATAAAATAGTTTGGGTTGGAAATAAGCGTGGTGTCTTCTCGGTCAAAAGTGCTTATTATGTCGCCTTTCCACTAGTTGACAAGATAGAAAGGTGTGCAAGTTCTAATGGGGACTACAGAACCCCGTTATGGAAAAAAATGTGGCAACTTAAGATTCCCCCCAAAGTCAGAATTTTTGCATGGAGAGCTTGTATTAATGGTCTACCAACACGTGTAAACCTGAGAAATAGGGGAATTGGGATTGTTGCTATGTGTCCCTTATGCGGAAAAGCTCCTGAAAGCACCCAACATGCCCTGATTTTTTGTGAAAAAGTCTGGGAAGTATGGTGGCATTGGCAAGCCTGTCCTATAAGCTTGCTGGTTGAAAACCATGCTTTCATAAATGTCGCAATGCTTGGAGAAGGGCACCTCTCATGACTTGGAGTTATTTTTTGTCACTGCTTGGTCCATATGGTACAACCGCAACCAGGTAGTGCATGAGGCTGTGGAGCTTCCATCAGCGCAAATTTGGGGATATGCTCAAAGATTAATGAGTGATTTCAAGGGGGCCATATCAGCAACTCTTCTTAGTCAACAATCTCCTGAGGTGGGCTGGGCAGCACCTCCTCCAAATACATATAAGATTAATGTAGATGGAGCGACATCAGAGAATGGAAAGCGTTCTAGTATTAGAGTTGTAATCAGGGACTGCAGGGGTTATGTTGTTGCAGCAAAGGGGAAAATTCTACTTGCTACCTACTTAGCGGAAGTAACTGAAGCTTTTGCCGTTGAAGAAGGGGTTGTGTTGGCCTGTGAATTGAAGCTATCAAATGTAATTTTAGAGTCTGACTCTACTGCTGTTGTCCAAGCCTTAGTTTCAAAATCATGCTTTGGAGACATTGGCCCTATTATACAGGGCTCTCTTGCCATGTTAGGTTCCTTGAGTAGTTGTACTGCAAGACATCTGAAAAAGGACCACAATAGAGCTGCACACGAGTTAGCTAAGGAAACTAGATCTGCAGAAACTTCTCAAACTTGGTTTGGGATGGACCCTCCTTTTCTGCAGCAAGCTCTTCTGTTTGATTGGTCTAAGTGTTAAAGTCCCTTTTGGGTTTTCTTGTTTCTTTGGCTTTCTCTCTGTTTGTAATTCAATTTCAACTTCTTTGGTGAAATATATCAAAGTTTCATTTCAAAAAAAAAAAAATACTAGCTTGTCCTACTCCTACCCTCCTTGAAGCACCGTAGTATGCTAGAAATAAAACATTTTTCATATGTACATATTTATTTATTGTAAACAAAAATTAGTGTAATACTTGTAACAAATATACGACACACAAATTATATTTCTATTACATAATAGCATCTCTAAAAATGACATTTATTCATATGGTTTAAATGGTTTTGTGTCAAAACGAGTCAACCCATCTTAATGTAGGTAATTATTTGGATTATTTCACTTTTTTTATTTTTGATAAGTTATTTCACATTATTAGTTGGTTAAATATAGTAAGAAAAAGAAGAGTTATTTTTTTTTTTTGAATGGAAAAGAAGAGTTATTTGTTTGGTTAGAAAAATGCCATTATTTTCTCTTTCCCATAGTATAATATGACTCTGTATAAATAATAAAATCTACTAACGTCTATGCCTAAAAAAAAAATATCTATACTACTATTTAAAGGGCTTCCCCTATTTGAATTCCTCATTTTTTAGTTCAAAAATGCCCATACACCTCTATATTTAAGTAGAGACAAAACTAAAGGACATTCTGGTAAAAATTCACGTTCCTTTATTTTTTTTATGCCTAAAATACCCTCATCATATCCACTAACAAGTTTTCAACTAACGGGGATAGATATGTAAATTAAAACTCCTGCACTTTAAGACCCATAAACTCACGTATGCTTTGCAGTTTCTATCTCACTTTCTATCTCTCATTCTTCTTCAAATTGAAGACATTTAGTTTACCTCTACATCTTCCTTTTTATTTCTTCAAATTAAAGATATTTACGTCAGAGGCTCCAACAAAATTTCAGGTTCTATCATTTGCAAGTTCCTCTTTCTTTTCTTTTCTTTTGTTTATTTATGATTGACTTTCTTTGAGTTCTATTTTTTTTTTCCTTATATGTATCATGTTAACTCTTTTTTTTTTTTTCTTTTTTTTTTTCTTTTTAAGAAAGTTTTCTTTTTTCCTTGAGTTCTACTCTTTTTTTTTATAATAATAATCACGTTAACTATCTTTTTTTTTTTTTTTTTTTTTTTATAAAATGTAATTTTGAAATGTTGGTGGTGACTGAATGTATATGTTTTTGGCATTAAATTTTTTTATTTAGGTTTGTAGCAACCTTGAGTTCTACTTCTTTCTTCTTCTTCTTTTTTTATTTTTTATTTTTTATTTTTTTTATGTATCACATTAACTTTTTTTTTTTTTTTAATGTAATTTTGAAATGTTGTGGTGACTGAATAATTTTAAACGTGAGTAAGGAAAGTGAAGTGAGTTTGCTTTGAAAACTAACATAAAGTTATCCTATTTTGTAGGGAGTTAGATATGTATGTTTATTTTGAACAATTTTAATAGGATTTTTAGGAAAAATTATCTCATCAAAATTTAAATCAAACACAAACTCGAGCATCCGCATTTGAGCTTGTATATGCCAAATGTTAAGAACATTTGACATTTAAGCACCAAAGCCCATCAGCAATGGGAAGGCCATATCCCATATGCAAAAAAAAATTTGAGATTTAGCTACAGTACCATCTCAAATGTAAGATGGTACTGTAGCTGAATGGTATAAAAATAAAATAATTTTTTAATGCTTTTTAACCTCTGTGTGTGTGTGTGTTGAAATAGTTGAAAAGAAATTGAACAGAAAAAAAACTGGCAGAATGTTTGAAAAAGCTGGAATAGTTGAATTTGAAAAAAAAAAAAAAAAGACGGCAGGTTCTGTGTGTGTGTGTGTTGGAAAGAAATTGCCAGGTTGTGTGTGTGTGTGTGTGTTGAAATAGTTGGAAAGAAATTGAAAAGAAAAAAAACTGGCAGGATGTTTGAAAAAGCCGGAATAATTGAATTTGAAAAAAAAAATTTTGACGGTTGGAAAAGTAATAATAAAGAAATATTAAAAAAATAATATTTTAATAAGACCGTAAAATTATAGAGTTTTAGAATGTTGGATGTATTGTAAAATGGTATGGTATAATTGATAAAGTAGCTTTTTGAGATGGTAAAATAAGATGAGATATGAGATCCGGATGTGGATGCTCTAACAAGCTTATGCTATTATCTTTAATAACACGCACACTAACTTTGGTTTGTTTATTAAAGTTTTTTTTTTTTTTTAAATATTTGGTTTAACCCTAATTCTTTTATCTCCCTCAGGTTCATGTACGCACACATTTTTTGGATTGCATTGAGGAGTCATTGGAATGGAATATTAGATAAGTTTGGGTGAGAGACTTTACAAGAATTATTATAGGTATTAAACCTAAAGAAAGTTTTTTTTTTTTTACCATCATTGTATATGTTTTTGGCGTTAAATTTTTTTTATTTTTTTTTATTTAGGTATGTAGCAACCTTGAGTTCTATTTTTTATTTTTTTTAATATGTATCACGTTAACTCTCTCTCTCTTTTTTAAATGTAATTTTGAAATGTTGGTGGTGACTGAATGTATATGTTTTTGGCATTAAACTTTTTTTTTTTTTATTTATTTAGGTATGTAGCAACCTTTTTTTATTTATTTTGGAGATAAACTTTTTTTATTTTTTTATTTTGGCGTTAAACTTTTTTTTCTTTTTTTTATCTTCTATACTATTATCTATACTATTTTATACTATTATTTAAGGGGTTTCCCCTGTTTGGATTCCTCAATTTTGATACCCAAAATATCCTCAATTTATCAGTTTGTAAAACTTAAATAGTAGGGTTAGACATGTAAAATTATCAATTTAAAAAGTCCTAAATTTTAGATAAATTTGAAAAAACATTACCTACAAAATAGGAACACTCCTACTAACCCACTTATTCTAACACACGTTTCTAATATTATATTCTTAAAAAAAAAAAACCTCACGTTGAGTAAAAAAAAAAAACAACTAAATAGTAAAATTTTTAATATTTTATTCTTAGAAAAAACCTCACATTCAGTAAAAAAAAAAAAAAACTAATGAAATACCCTTAATTTAATAAACTTATCTTTATCTCTAAATCATAAGAAATGGTTTAAAATATTAAATTGATAAAAATTGAAAACAAAAAACCTAATAAAAAAAGCCATGTTGTATCAAAAAAATTATCTACCACATTTCTATTTTGAAAAAAAAAATTCCTACGTTTTGTAAAAAAAAAAAAAAAAACTACCCTGGCCGCCCTTTTTTTTTTCAAATTCAAAAAAAGAAAAAAAAAAAAACCTTAACATGTTTGAATTCCACTCCCACATTTTACTCCTAACAAATTGCTTGAATTCCACTCTCCCATGTTTTACTCCTAAGAAACTGCTTTACTATCAAATTTAAAAAATTTAACTTCTCTTTAACTTCTTTTGCTTCCTCTGTTTGGATTCCTCAATTTTGATACCCAAAATATCCTCAATTTATCAGTTTGTAAAGCTTAAATAGTAGGGTTAGGCATGTAAAATTATCAATTTAAAAACTCCTAAATTTTAGATAAATTTGAAAAAACATTACCTACAAAATAGGAACACTCCTACTAACCCACTTATTCTAACATACGTTTCTAATATTATATTCTTAAAAAAAACCTCACGTTGAGTAAAAAAAAAAAAAACAACTAAATAGTAAAAATTTTAATATTTTATTCTTAGAAAAAACCTCACGTTCAGTAAAAAAAAAAAAAAAAAAACTAATGAAATACCCTTAATTTAATAAACTTATCTTTATCTCTAAATCATAAGAAATGGTTTAAAATATTAAATTGATAAAAATTGAAAACAAAAAACCTAATAAAAAAAGCCATGTTGTATCAAAAAAATTATCTACCACATTTCTATTTTGAAAAGAAAAAAAACTACCCTGGCCGCCCCTTTTTTTTTTCAAATTCAAATTCAAAAAAAAAAAAAAAAAAACCTTAACATGTTTGAATTCCACTCTCCCATGTTTTACTCCTAAGAAACTGCTTTACTATCAAATTTAAAAATTTTAACTTCTCTTTAACTTCTTTTGCTTATCCAGTTTTTATTTTATTTTATTTAAGTTTCATGTTATATTCTTCTTCCTTTTCATCTTCTTCTTCTTCTGGAAATATCAAAAAAAAAAAAAAAACCCGAATAGAATATTATTGCACTGGAATAACAAAAGACTTGATTACTTGACTTCCAAGATTATCCGGATAAGTATATAAGCAAATATTATTTCTTTTCATTTTTTATGTTGCATTATATTCTTGATTTTTTATTTTTTTATATTATTCCCTTTTATATTATATATTTTTTGTCATTTGATAGTGCAAGTTAGCTAGGAGTGATATAGATAATTCTGAGTATATTTTAGTAACCATTAAATTTGATTATCCAAACATTTTAGTAGGGAGATCGTGAAAAATAAAAATATAAGGCGGATCAAAATTTTAGTAACAAATAAATTTTATGAAGCCTTTTTAAAAAAAAAAAAAGATTCCAGACAAAATGACTACAAACATATCAAAAGGAAAAACATTTTAGGTGGGTTTGTGGGAGGATGTAACGACAATATAGGAAACCCACACAGATTGTAGGAGTGAGGTTTCATGAGAATCTCTCATAAGATAATTTTCATCTTTTCTTATTTATTCATTACATATAACCTTACAAAATTTATTAGCAAAAAAAAAAGAAAAAAAAAAGAAAAGTCTTTAAACATAATAGGATAACAGCAAATGTTGTTGTAATAATTTGGAAGGCTTAATAAAAGATGTTGAATCATAATCTTCTTTGTCATACACTATCACATATATATGGTTTATGGATGAAATTTTTAGAAAACATTTTTATTATCCAGACATTGTTTACTTTATGAGATCCTTATATATTGTGGTCATGACATTGAAAAAAATATAAGTTTCAAATGTGACTAAAAAAAATAACTAGAAATTTAACCAATAAAAATAGAAGATTGACCACACCCATAATGTAGAACCATTCAATTTGACTTATGTCCTACAAATTTTAATTCTAATTCTAATTATATTAATGTTTCAAAAATTAATCAATTAACAAATTTTGTGTTCATTTTTTGGAGCTTGCCTCATGACACTTATGGTTGTATCAGTAGTTTGCAATGCGTAATATTATTGGACAAATGCGTAAACCTAAAATTGGGATGAATGAAAAAATTAATGTTTCAAAAATTAATCAATTAACAAATTTTGTGTTCCTTTTTTGGAGCTTGCCTCATGACACTTATGGTTGTATCAGTAGTTTGCAATGCGTAATATTATTGGACAAATGCGTAAACCTAAAATTGGGATGAATGAAAAATTATGACATTAAACCAAAAAAAAAAAAAAAACCTCATTGTACACACGTAAGAATAGGCTCTTTTTGAATCACACAATATTTTTCCATTGAATTTGTATTTTCGTTTCATTACAGTCACGCATAGGAGTTTTCAAATAAAGTTGTTGGCTATTAGATAGTTTTAGTAGCATTAATTTTGACTAATTTCATAAATTCATGTTAATTTATTTGTGATATTTAGTTAAAAAAATACTAGCCTCTGAGCACGCGCTCACGCGCGTGCTCAGAGGCTCTTCTATTTTTTGGGTAAAATTTAATAATTTGCATTCATTATAATTTGGGATTATTATATTTTCTAATTACAAAAAAAAAAATCTAGGGGTGTGATGAATATTATATATGCATTTGTGGGTGAAATAATTTTTTCATCACACCCCTAGATCTTTTTGTGATTGGAAAATATAATAATCCTAAATTATAATGAATGCAAATTATTAAATTTTACCCAAAAAATAGAAGAGCCTCTGAGCGCGCTCATGTATATATATATATATATATATTTAACATGTCCATTATTATTATTTTTTTTTTTTTATAGTAACATGAAATCGACCCATGGCATAAAATTGACCGATTTGACATTAATCTATTTACCTCACTTTTCTTTTCTTCTTTTTTTTGAGAGGAAAGTAGGTAAGTAAAATGAAGAAATACTAATGAAGTACCCATGGCATGGCATGATAACACAGTAAAGAGTATTTTTTTCCCCCTAAATATTGCCTCGACTACGCCACTGACAGCGTCGTTTGGCCTGGCCGCGGCAGCCACCGGCAACTCTTCTAAGCCAAACGAATCGTTTTTTTGATGCGAAGAACCTAAACTTAAATCTCTAACCCTACCTCTCATTTCGTCACTCACTAATTTCCTCAACCAAGTTCCCTCACTGAAAATTCATTTTCCTCATAGACGCAGCCAAACACCATGTTGCAGAGGTACACAGTTTTAACCACATCTTCGACTTAAATCTAATTCGCTTACCAATTTATAATATCCGAATTCTCTCTTCTTCTTTTTTTTTTTAATTCGAGAACGATCAATTTCTTTCGTGGATTTGCAGGTCGGTTCTTCAAATTTCATCTCGCCGAGCTCTTAGAAGAATCCCTAGGCAGATTTCAACTCAGGCATGTAAATAAATCAACAAATTTTTTTTTTTGTTACTTTGCTGCTTCAATATCACTGAATACATGAATTGTGTTTATGAATGCACTTGTGACCTGAATTTCAATGTATCGTTACTGTAATCTCTAAATTAACCGTGTTTTCTTATTGTGATTATGTGAATAAGTTATATGTGTTTGTTATAATGTTGATTTGGTAAATCCTTTTGACAATGCCGACGACTAGAAATCGTTTTTTATTCTTCTTTTGTTGTGAATCATTGTTGACAAAATCGCGGCGACAGATACCTGCATTACTTTCTTCGAGAAAGGAATTCTCAAGCGCGTCTCAGCAAAAAGCGCCATCAAAGCCTGGTTCTACAGGTAAGCCGCCTGAGTCTGGGAGTTCGTTGCCAAAAGTTATCTTTGGCAGTGTTGCGGTTGGTGCTGTTTTCTTTGCAGCTTATCAAAATGGCTATTTAGACCAAATACTTGGTAAACAGCCGCATGGTCCGTCGAAGGAAGATAAGATTGGTTTTGAGTATAGAGATGTGAAGGATGTACAAAATTCGGCTGGGAAATTAGATACTCATGGAAGTGAAGAGCTCAACAAGTTTGATAACCAACATCCGGGAGAGCAATTAGGTTCACTTGAAAGTCAAGAGTCTAGCAAGCCGAGTGCCGACGCTGATCAAAAGTCTGAAGGTCTTTCTGAAATACAAGGTTTGGATCAGTCTCAGGTGCAAGATAAACCCGACATAACACCTGTAGAAGGTATCAGCCCTGTTCAAGAGAAAGAAGCGTCGGAACATGCTCAACTTCGTGCAGAATCAAGTGATCAAAGTACAGAATCTGGTATTTCATCGAAAGAGAGTCCTGACATAAAAAGCAGAGAGGAAGATACTGGGAAGACACCGAATGAAATCCATACTGCCCC
Source organism: Quercus aquifolioides (assembly GCA_019022515.1). Lineage (NCBI taxonomy): Eukaryota > Viridiplantae > Streptophyta > Magnoliopsida > Fagales > Fagaceae > Quercus > Quercus aquifolioides. Next base: position 54,733,980 of record CM032334.1, on the reverse strand, counting down.
TGTATCTACTCAGGATGGTGCTGTTTTACAAGAAAGTGACACAAAAACTTTGCCACACCAGCATATTAGCACAGAGAATAGACCGGAGGTACTCTGTTTGTCTCTACTGAATGCACTATATATATCTTGATAACAATTACTAACTTTTATTCAAATTGTTATACATCTTACAGTCTGTTAGCTTTAGTCCTTGAACTATTTGTATTTTATTTCTTGTTCAGAGTGTTCACCATCGTGAACACGATGTTCAGTTCTTTCAATAAAAGTCTTATTACCTATCAAAAAAAACAAAAGTTTCCAAACAATGCAATTACTGTCGAAAGTGGGTCAGTGTAATTTATACCCCCCACCCCCTTTCCTTTTCTCCTCTTTTATTGCTTACCTTCTCTTGCAAGACACAGTGTGCATCTTCCAGCTAGAAAAAGAAAAAAAAGGGTAAAAAGGAAAGGTGTTTTCAAGGGTTTGTAAAAATATATATGCCATTTCTGTAGCATTTTAGTAAACAGTGCATCTCTAAATTACCTAGGCATGGGGAGGCTTCATATTGAGGGTTTTTTTTTTTTTTTTGGGCCTAAACTTAGTGGTCAAAACAATTTCAGGACATCAAATTGCTTTAGTATTCCCGTGATAAACGATTGAGTAAAAACTAAAGGTGGCAACAGCACCACAAGCAACCATGATGGATTATGACAGCGATTCTTCTCTCTTTTTATGCTTATGTTATCCATACTTGTGGTGTTGTGCTTTAATACTATGCTGTACACCTGGAAAATCAACTTTTCTATATTTTTTTATCAAATAAAAGATCAAGATTTTTCGCCCCCAAAGTACATCCCCAATGTACTCGGGTTGGCTGTTTTTTGTTTCTTAATAAAATTTTTAGTTATCTATCAAAAAAATAAAAAATAAAATAAAAGATCAATCTGCCTGGGTTTTGTATAAAGTTGTTTCTGGTGATGCCCTGTTTCAGGATACATTAGGTAATGGTTCAGAACCACCGGGTTCTCTCCTTGACGAATATCATTTAAAGGATGAAACTGAAGACATCATTGCAACTTTAATAAGTCAGGGAACTAATGGATACAATCATTTTCCCAATGAAAAAGAGGTTGTTATCAGCATACATTGTTATATTTTTTGCTTGTACAATCATATTCTTATAGTATTGCTGAAAAAGTTTGTTCTATTATTTGTAAAGACTAAAGAATAACTTTTGGTTCTTTGGGACAATAGGATCTAATTAGTTCAATTGGGGAGTTGAATGATGGTTACATAACCAAGGATGGCAAGTTGGTCCTCGATTTCTTACAAGCCATTCATGCTGCTGAGAAAAGGCAAGCTGAGTTAGATGCTCATGTTTTCGTAGAAGAAAAGAGAGCATTGAAGGTTTGGACTAATGCACAATTACTGGCATAATCATGATTTACAGTTTTGGGCTTTCATATATGCATTACCAGTTGGTGTAATAAGCTTTGTACTATGCTTTAATATATATATTAATCTTACTGCACTTTAGGAGAAGTATGAAAAGGAATTGAAGGATGCAGCAGCTAGGGAACTCATGCAAGCAGAGGAGGTGGCAATGTTGGATAAGGTTGTAGAGATTTACAACTTCTATTTTTCGTTTTGATTTGTTTTTTCGTTTTTCGTTTCATTTTGTTTGTTTTTGTTTTATATTTTATTTTTTTTCTTTTATGATATCTTGCTGCAGTTTCTGTATGGTTGTAGGGGCTTTAGTGGAAGGAATATGAATAGGATTGGGGATGGAGAAAATTTGGTGTAGGAAACACATTCTCCTAGCCCATTTAAATAGAAGGGAACTTCTTTGCAAACCTGCCACAGCCACTAAATAATGTTGGTGGCCAGGGGCAGAACTGCATGGAGAAACTTAGCAAAAATATATATGGTCCCCCACCCCCCCCTCCAAAAAAAAAAAAACACTTTGTTTTTCTTATATAACCTTACTACATTAGTTAAAATTTTATTCCCCCCCCCCCCCCCCCCCCACAAAAAAAATTTAAGATATGTTACTTACCAATTTTTTTTTTTTAATTTTGAAATTTTTTTGACTTACTACAGTATTCACTAAAACTGTTGCATATAGGAATGTGCCCATTTCTTGGGATCCATAAGGGCTTCCATGTTTTAATAATCATGTGAAAATGTCTAGCCTACTTATACGAAGACTAATGAGTCTTTTTTTTCTCTGACTTAGTGTTGGATTTGTAGTGTATTTCACAATGTAAAGAAAAGAAAATATTATATAGATGGAGAAAGTGATTCTCTTTATTAGTAGGATAAGGACAAACAAAAGTAAGAAAGAAGGAGAAAAACACAGAGCTTAAAATCCAAAAACTTGGAAGTTCAGTTTCGTAAGTGTCATTCCCCTTCTTGTTTTGTGGTTTGTCGGTCTTGAAGCATTTCCAGTTATCAACTAATCATAATTTCTTTTGGCCTTAAAAGATTATGCAATTTTTTTGAAACATCATATCTTATTGCAATTAAGCCTGATTCAGGTGGGATGTAGAAGCCCATAAAAAGCCTCTCCACAAGAAAATGTTGTGGGGTGCTGATGAATGTCATGATCCCACCTCAACCCTAATAAGTATGTGGTTAATGAACATATTTATTTGGGCTAAGTTGACCTTGAAATATCACCCTTTCCATAAGGCAGCAATTAATGTCAAGTAAACTTGGAGGAAAGCAGTAGCAAAAATGGAGATGGATTCAAGAATTCTCCTCTGCTGATAAAGACAGACACAGACACACATTCACATGCACTGTTTTGTTAGCTATTTCAGTACCTATAATCTACTCATGACTATTATAAATTGACATTTTTTTTACTAATTTTTCAGGATTTAAAGAGGGAAAGGGCAAAAGCAGTTCTTGCTCTTAATGCACTTCAAGAAAAATTGGAAGAGAAACTAAAGATGGAACTTAAACAAAAGGTGCACATTAAGCTTTATACTGTCAAAATGGAAATAGATCTATCAGTTTCTGATTGCTAGTGAATATGACCTGCTTATCCTTGATAATTTCAGGAAATCGAAGAAGAATTAAAGTTAAAAAAACTTCAGGAGCTTGCAAAAGCAGAACTTGCTGCAGCAATCACAAGTGAGAAGGCAGCCCAGATTGAGAAAATGGCAGAAGCAAATCTTCATGTAAGATATTCACTGGAGTCTCATTAAAATGAATAGATGCTGCTACATGTTGAGCTGTGGTTTTATTTACTTAATAAATAAAAAAGTTCTATATTTTCAATTTGTTGCACATATTTACTCTTGAAGAAGGGAAGATTTAATTAAGAATCTGATGCAAGTTTTGATTTTTAGGGTTATTATCAGAGAGAAAAAAGAAGAAGAATTTTTGGGATATTTCAGGAAATGTAGGGATGCTTGTAATGGTTGCTTGATAGATGATTGCATGTAAAAAATTGAAGTCTATAGAGGAAATCTTGTAAAAGAGATTAGTTTTGAAGATAAATCATCTGTTGTAGAGCATGTACAAGAAAATTACATTCAAAACTACACCTTGCATATATCAATGGTTTAGTGCACTTGTTGATAAAGTTTGGAAAGAACGGGAATGATAGAAGCTAGAAGCAGGTGTTGGAATCTGAGATTCCTTAGCGATCTCCATGATTGGGAGCTAGAAGGGGTTAATGAGCTGATGGATTTACCTTATTCCACACAGGTTATAGAAAGGAATGAGGATTGTTTACATTGGAATCTAGATGGGAAAGGGCAGTTTAGTGTTCAATCTTATTATGCATGTTTGAGATGCAGGCCTACATTCATGTTCCCTTGGAAAGGTGTCTGGGGTAGTAGGGGTCCACGAAAGGTAGCTTTGTTTTTTGTTTTTGGGACAGCAACTATGAATTCCATTCCGACTGTAGATAACCCTCTTAATCGGAAGCTAGTGCTTGTGAATAGATGTATAATGTGTAAGGGCATTAGTGAAACATTTGAGCACTTGTTGTTGCACTGCATCATAGCTAGAGAGCTGTGGTCTTTTTGCATTTACAGCTTTTGGGGTACTTTGGGTGGTGCAGGTACTTGATTTGTTGATTATCTGGAGAGAGGCAATTTAGATGTCGCCAAAACAAGGTTTTGTGGCAAGCTTCTCCGAACTACATTGTGTGGACCATATGGAGAGAGGAATTGCCGAAGTTTTAGAAAATAGCATTTAGATCCTTGTTTGAATATTATACTCCATTTTTTTAAAAAAAAAAATTTATTGGGGGTTGTTTTGTAGTTCTAGTGTTGATTTTTTGGACCTCATGAGCATCCATTTATAATTCTTTAAGGGTGCTCACAATTGAGCAATCTTTCTAATAAACTATTCTCCTACTTATCAGAAGAAAAAAAAAAATGGATTAGCTTCTCACTGCAATGCGGTAATCTAATATAACTGACAATTACAAGTCTGCCAAAGTCATTTTGAGTCATAAAAGTAATTCTTAATGTTTGAAGTTCCTAAATATAGAGAAATGAAGAAAAAGACATGACTAGGGAATGCAGTAAGAGGATATAAATAACAAGATATTACTTAATGTTTGGAGTGAAAAATTGATATTTAATTAAATATTTTAAAATTTAACACTAATTTTAGTATTTAAAGATGAATAAAAAAAAAAAAGAAAATGGGTAAAATAGGTACAAATAATAAAAGTGATTTTGAAGCTATAAATTACAATTAAACACATAATCCATGATCTGCATTTGCGATTTATAGAAATTTGGAAATTTGAAGGTTTCTAATGTTCTAAAGCACTGGATATTGTCTTAACCCTCCTTCTTTCTTCTTTATTTTTATTTATTATTGTTATTATTATTTTTTAGCAAATAAAAAAATATTTTATGGAAAAAAATAAAATTTACACCGGGTGTGTACAATGTATCTTCCTGATGTATATTTATCTCCCATTCTTAAGAAAATCCATACTTCTACCTGGGACGTATTTGTGTTGTATCCATGGTGCTAATGGTAATACTTTCCGTTGGAAGAGTATATTGTTTGTCAAGGCCCCTAAGAGGGTGTCTTTCCTTTTGTGAACCGCTGTTCGAGTTAAAATTCTTACTATTGATAGCCTTGTCAAAAAGGGCTTATCTTTAGCAGGATGGTGCTGCTTGTGTCAGTGTAGTGGGGAAATGGTGATCCATTTATTGCTTCATTGTGATGTTACTTATGCTTTGTGGTATGGAGTATTTAACATGTTTGGAGTTCAGTGGGTGATGCCTTTGACAGTAGCATCCCTTTTATTTGGTTAGAGGAATTGGTTTGAAAAGCATTCTTTGGATATTTGGAATGTGGTGCCACCATGTTTGATGTGGTTAGTGCGGAAGGAATGCAACTCTCATACGTATAAGGATATTGAAAGATCTCTATATCAGTTGAAATCCTTATTGATTCGTACTTTTTTTGAGTGGTCTAGGGCTTGGGGTTTTACACATTGTACTCTTATTTTTGAGTTTCACAATTATCTTAGATTTTCAGTTTTATTCTTTGTAATTTTTGAAGATACTTTTTGTGTTCATCATCGTGAAGATGAAGTAATTCTCTTTTTCAATAAAACTTCATCAATTACTTATCCAAAAAAAAAAGTATTAGTGCTATATCCTTGCTGTATTTGTGCCATATACATTGTATACATACACAGATATGTATCTGATGCATATCCCAGCATATTGGATGTGTGTCAGAGACTTGATCAGCAGGTGTTTAGTATCTGTGCTTCAAAAGCCAATGAGCTCTAACTCAACCGATATCTCCCCCCCTTATAAGTGTTAAGTGGAGGGTGAGGTTGTGAGTTCAAGACCCATTGTGTGTGTTTGTAACTTAACAATCAAAAAGTGTCTGTGCTTCAATAGAGTTTTTGGCATTGACACAGAATAACACGTTTCTATCATTTTTAACAAATCTATACCATGGATTAGCCAAAAAAAAAAAAAATCTATACCATAGGAATTTCGTGGTAGGTTTGATTTTGCTATACTTTATCAAGTGAATGAGATTGGAATCTAGAAATATCAACAAAAAGGAGTCGACTCCTTGTATCGGCAGCTATAATAGTGGGTTGTGGAGTGCATTTCCATAGATGTAGATGCTCTGAAAATTAGAAAAGACAACCAATCTCGTAGTTTGTCTAGATTATCAGGGCAAACATATCTTATTTTATATATCTATAGTACTGCTTATCCAAAAAAAAAAAAAATTAGACTTATCAAAATATATCTATAGTACTGGTTTAGAAAGAGGGATTTGCACATCTAAAGTAACCCCAGAAACACCTTAGGAACAATTCCGTAAAAGTCGAAAACCCACCAAAAGAAACATTAGAGAAAGTCATACTGGCCTTGAAGATAATGTGTTCCATGGGCCACTCACTTGTTGCTCTGTGTAATGATCAAGGCATTTGAGATATAAGTCTGATAAGTTCTATTTATCAGGTTGTATGCTTTGATTTTTTTCTTTTTGGTAAGCATGTATGCCTTAATTCTAACTTCTAAGAGTCTTGAAGCTCCAAAGCTTTCATTGAAGCTAGAAACATAACTGAAGCCTAGAAGGAGATGATAGTGGTTAATTTTTTGTAGCTACTTTGCTAAACTCAAACTTGCCGAAACATATTTAGTTTGTATTATATATTTGTAGCCAAGAGCCTTGTAGCTCAACTAGCTCCTCCTGATGTTTCCAACGGAGACATCCAAGGTTCAAATTCCCAAACTTCCAATTATCGATTTATCAAAAAAAAAAAAAACCCTAAAAAAAAGATGTTTTCATATAATCAAATCATTCTCATGATATTGTAGATTGCATATTGCAGGAATTAATATGTTTTTACCCATTTGACTCCCTGAATTGTTAAATAATGGACATTAATTTAGTTCTCTCTTTTCTAGATAAATGCCTTGTGCATGGCATTTTATGCACGATCGGAAGAAGCTCGTCAGAGTCACTTTGCTCATAAGCTTGCCTTGGTAAAATTTTCATCTCCATGTTATCCTGTTTTTGTTTTTGATTTTTTTGGTTTTTTTTTTTTTTTTTTTTTGCTTTTGTCATCTTCTTTATTTTTTGTTTTTCCTCAAATTGTTCTTTTTGTTATTCTTTTAAGGAAGAGTAATTTCTTTTCTTTTTTTGATAAGTAAGAAAGATATATATTCAAAAAACTGTTTTATGCAGAAAGAGCATAAACCAAACCAAAGATTAAGGAAGAGTAATTTCTCATTATATTAAATCATTTATATTTTATTTAGGCTACCACATTAACATCTTAGCAATTATTTGTATCTGGGTCTTGCAGGGAGCAGTGGCACTAGAAGATGCACTTTCAAAAGGACTGCCAATTCAGACAGAAATAGATGCTTTGCGCTCTTACCTTGATGGCGGTGATAAAGACCCAATTTTAGATTTGGTCCTATCATCCCTTCCCGAAGAAACACGGAAAAATGGCACAGATACACTATTGCAATTGAATCACAAGGTAATTTATTTGTTTGTCATATCATTAACATAAATGGTAGTGGATGTTATTTCTCCTATTATTAACTACTTATCAAAAAAAGAAAATTTCTCCTATTATTAAGCACAAATACTTCTTAATGCTTTTAATTGTTATCTTTTTGTAACCTCTCTGGGACTTGCTTCAACAACTCTATTAATTATTGCTAAAGAGCATAAGTTGCAGTCCTAATATAGTGCAATAAGCTGATTACAATTTTTTTTTATAGCACCGTTATTTGGTTAGTAATGTGTGGCTGTCTAATTTATTTTAAAATACTTTTTTTTTTATTGATTTTTCCATTGTTATATGCTAATGTCTAGTCTAAGAAATTATAAATGATTTTATCAAGTCAGGCTTGAAATGCATAACATCTTTTGTCCCCAAAAGATGAAAGCTGTGAGGTTGGGCCTGCTTTAAAAAAATATATATATGTCCAGCTAACCAGTGATTATGTTCTTTACTCATTTCTTCATTTGATAGGAGGGTCTTTGATTATGAGGCTATTGCCCGATCTGTTAGTGTCATATTCTTTGTTTGCTAATAAGTTTTCCATTTCTTCTCTCCCCTCTGCAAAACCTTGTTACTTTCCACTCCACCATTTCTTCTCTCTCTCTCTCTCTCTCTCTCTCTCTCTCTCTCTCTCTCACACACACACACACGTCTGATCTAAAATGAGCTATCATAGCATAAGTTTCAACATCTTGGTGTTTGAAATAATGAATAAGAGGAATGTTATTGTTGAATATGATGAGAAGATGACATTTTTTTATATAACTTATCTTTCCTATATATTGAACCTTTTTATTTTTTTGCTCGTTTTAAGCAGTCTTGACAATTTTAATTGCCAATTTCCTGTCTATTGTAGAAGTTTCACTAACTTTAGAAGTGAATTATAAAGAATGTAATTTTTTTTTAATTAATTCTATAAATAAAGAAGTAAATATTTTTAAATTAATGAAAAAAAAATAAATGAGAGGTCCGAACATTCTTTTTCTTTAAAGTCCTGTGAATTCCTTTCTCTCCAAACAGTCCACATCAAAAGAAGGAATTGCGCTCCACAGCTAACCAGCACTTCTGAAATAGCAGCCATCCCTTGACGTCCCCCACCACCGTATTCTGTTATGGTCACATAGTTGCCAAAGGCGTTGGTTTGTTGTTGGACCATGATGACTTTGTTGGCCTCCTTGTTAGTACTCACAAAAGTCTTGGAATCGGCCTGTTTGAGTTCCAACCAGGTCTCAAGGAGCCACTTCACACTGTTTTGTCCCATGAACACCAATCTAAGGAAGTATTTGCCCCTCATGTATTCTTAACATAGAGATGTTAACCCCCCTCTTAGGGGAGGGCTATTAGAGGAGGGCCTTTTCGGAATTGTGTTCTGTAGCCCATGCAATACTTAGGGGAGGGTCTTAATGTAAACATTTGCAACCGGCGAGAGACGTCTGGGGAAGGTGCTGGTGATTCCTTACGGCGGGGGAATACTTTTTGACTCTCTAAAAACTTTTTGCCTCTTGTTATCAGCAAGTTTCCTCATGAGTACTTTGTTGCTGGACTTCTAGATAGAGCCCAAACATGTTTTTTCTCTCACAAGAAAAAGAAATATTGGTGAGTAAGAGAAGGGAAAGCAACAATAGAAAACAAAATTGGCAGGGGAGGGAATTGAAGGTCCAGAAAAGAATTTAAGGTGGAAATTGGAGAAGGGTCTTCTTCTTCATTGGCTGCAAGCCTACTGCTAAATTGTATGCCAAATTTCTTGTTAGTTATCCACTCTCATGTGCAGTTTTTGGAGATTATGATTTAGTTAATGCTCCATTGGTTCATATTTTCTGTTTACTACTTCCTTAGCTAAAACATGCGGCATATATGATGAGGTGACTAGCTGTTTGAGCAATTTTCTTTGATTCTTGTAAATAGATATCATTTAATTGATCTTGTTGCAAATGTTTGAATTCTTGGGAACCATTTAATGTAACTAATGGATAGCGATGGATGTTGTTGAGTACTTAAAAAAGTTTTTGGTAGAAGTGATTCATGTTGACCTGTGTATGTATAGATGCATAACACATTAAAAGTTTTTAGTAAAAGTGATTCATGTTGATCTGTGTAAAGCATAGATGCTCAACCCGGCTATTGTTCCTATTGTTCTCATGATCATAAAAAAGTTTTAAGTCATACTAATACCAAATATTTGTACCAATATCCTTTTGTAATTTCTTTATGATCTTATGATTCTCGCAGTTTGATGCCTTGAAAGGGACATTACGGCACTTCAGCCTGATCCCACCAGGTGGTGGTGGCATCCTTGCACATTCTTTAGCACATATTGCATCCTGGTTAAAGGTATGCAGATAAGAGGCCTACTCTACCCTTAAATACACACATAATTCACTCATTTTAAAGTTATTTGACTTTGGCTTTTGGCTTTTGGCTTTTTGTTTAGGTTAAGGAAGTTGATCAGTCGGGTGATGGGATTGAATCTGTCATCAATAGAGTTGAGGGCTATTTAGCTGAAGGAAAACTTGCCGAAGCAGCAGCTGTTCTTGAAGAAGGTGTTAGAGGAACCCAATCTGCAGAAATAGTTGGTGATTGGCTGAGGCAAGTAAGGAACAGGGCTATTACGGAGCAAGCTTTAACCCTGCTTCAATCTTATGCTACGGCCATTAGCCTTAAGTAAATCGTGAGTTTTGAATATCAACTGATTCATTGATTTTGTAGTTAAGTTTACAAAAATGGTCTGGTTTTTTTAGACTACAGGAAGAACAAGATGACCTCTACCCTTGAGGCTTGAGCAACTTTTACTTCACTGCAGTTTTGTATCTAATTGCAATTTCCATTTACTGACTCTGTCAGATCATGATCTACTGCCTCTGAATAAATTTGTTTTCATTACCTAAAAACAAACTTTGCCATTTATCCAAAAGAAGAAAAGAAAAAGAAATTGGTTCTAAATGGACCTATTCTGGTAGTTGTACACTTTCTACATGATTCTTCAATTTTTATTTATTTTCTCGAGTATAAGATAGAAACTGTACTGAAATATTTTAAGATGGAGTAAGAACAACTCAATCACAAAAAACCTCAGTTTCGCTACTTGGCACTTGGCAGATCGCGGTTGGCATTTAACACCAAAGGATGTGATGTCCAGTCGTTGGGGTGCATGCTAAATGAGTCTATTTACCTTAACAAAAAATATTGACAATATATTAACAAGTTCTTTCTATGGTAGACAATGGATCCTACAATATTCACAATAAATTATAGATAGTGACAAATGTGTGCAGGGTTGGGAACAGGATTTCCGATTAGGGGGAAGTATATATATACAGTATACACACACACATTAATTTGTTTACACAAGTCATGAGCAGATAGCATTATTTTACGATATGAAAATAATAAGATGCACTAAATTTCTATTCCACTCCTAGGATAATTTCTTCCATATTTCGATCCCTACTTGGCTGATTTTGTGCGTTTGATCTTATTTGTATATATCAAAGAGTATAACTAAGCCCCTCTTCAAACAAGTCAATTTGCACTGTACTTGGACCTTACATCGGACTTGGTTTGAAGCCTACTAGTATTTTTCCACAATTATTAAATTTGATTATAAAAATAAATAAATAAACGAATACTTCCTTATTTCACCAAAACAAAAGGAAAAAAAATCTAAGGGGTCCTTATCATAGCAAGGCTGAAACTTCAGTAACTTTACTGGAGTCTAAAATACATGCATATTTAGATTCACTACAATTACTTGGTTGATTTGATGTAGTTTTATTTGGTAAATTGTTTTTTATGCTATTGGTATGTTGACTATATTCTACTCATGTATACACTGTGTGAATAGCTTTGGACATTTCATTTACTAGCCTTTTACATTTATCTTTTATGTTTTCTTTGTTTTTGTCATTTTTTCCTCACCTCAATGAAAAAGGTGACACCATCAGGGCTACTCAATTTTATTGATGGACTTCGGTCAAAAGCTGTGGACCTGTGGTAAAGAGACTATCAAAGCAAGCGGTGCCGTACAGGCTAAATACTATTTTACAATTTTAACTGAAATCGTGTTTTTGAAATGTGAAAACATGATTTCAAGGGAGTGTGTATGACAATGTATAATAAGCTATGCGCAATAAGTTTTACCATTGTGGGAATGAAATGAGGTCCATCTATTTGACCTATTTAGCTAGGTGATTTGAATTTTACCAACAATACTACCAAGGAAAAAAAAAAGATAGATTAAATGGTGGATCCATTTGAAAGTGATGTGTCGCAAAGGATAACGTAACATGTTATAATTGGTGTATAATAAAAACGATCATTAGTGGATTCATTTGAAAGTAATATTTCAATCACAATTTAACACCTTAACAAGTTGTGAAAAAAAAAAATTTGTATCACTAGTATCTCTCGAGCGAGCTAAAAGGCTCATGAGATGCATATTAACTAGTAGCACGAATGACGGAATGAACAAGGTGAATGATTATATTGGTCAATTTGAGAGTTTGATTGTTGGACTTTGGAGTTCAATTAGATTGACTGATTGTTGTCTTGAAGCTGGAATGATCAAGATTGATGACATAATGAACAAGATGAATGACTGTGTTGGTTAATTAAAGAGTTCGACTGCTGCACTTTCAGGAGGTTCGACATGGGGAGTTATTGGCATTACACACAGACATGCTCAAAAGGTCGGTCGAGCATGATTCGCCTTTCTTGGTAATTAGGAGGGAAGATTGGACAGACTTGAATTGGAGATTGAGAAGATTGGGCTGACCAATTTGTTTTGTATTGGGCTTTATATTTTGTCTTGAAGATTGGAAAGATTAGGCTAATTAGTTTGTTTTTTTTCATAGGATTTTTGTCACCATTTCATAAAAAGACCCTTGCTTGGTTAAAATTATTGACTCAGTTTAACAAAGAAGTTAGTTTCTGTTTATTTATTTATTTATTTTTATTTTTTTATCATAAAATGACTTAGCAATTTCGAACATGTGAAAGTCTTTTAGTAAAATGATGTAGAAGTAACGTAGTCTACTATAACGATGATATAATTTCTCCCAGGTTTGGCTCCCCTCCCGTTGAAATTCCTCCCATTTTAATAGATTTAAAGGCAGAAAACAAGTCATCTCAAAATTCAATTTATTTCTTTCTCAACCAAACATTTCAGCAACCCTGACAAATCCACCGAACCACCAGTAACTTCATATACTATACTTTTTTTTTGGTCCATTGGGCCTCTAATTTGGAACCCAAAGGAATAAAATATATATACATATATAGGCAAATCTTCATCTGTGACTAACTAACTGGAATTGGCAATGCATCCAGGGTTGACTTATTTGATAAGGAGAATGAGACTTGAAGTGCATGGTTATTGGATCACAATTTAATAATTCTGGTAACAGTATCTACGAACTTTGATCTCAAAGTGACACTATAAATTGAAAATTGTGGGTTTCTGTACATCAAATTAACCATACGTGGAAAAAGGTGGCATTGGATCGATGTCAAAGAATTTGTTGATGTTTCCTCTTTATTTGAGAGGGGACAACTTTTAAGAAAGATCAAACATGCTTGGATAGTATGAATAGAAAAGTGAAACGTACTCAATATTTTCGTAATATTTTCACAACAAATTATAAATGGTAAATTGTTATTGGTTCTAATTTAAATTTACCACTGATATTACTTTTCGGCTTACAAGTAACAGTTAATATCAACCTATCAATTAAAATTTGTTGTAAAAATGTTGTGGCATTTCTTATACAAATGGGTTCCAAAATGATATTTTCCCCACCTAAAGGGTAAGTAGAAGTTTGTTTTTGTTTTGACATAGATAGATAGATATATCATACGGTGGACAAATCCAGCAAACCAAATCTGGTTCCTTTTATAAATGGGCCAGCAAAAGCAATTACACACAACTGTCAGTGGATGGAGACCGTGTAGCTAACCGTTGTTGAATTGGCCATTGAGAATGTCCAGCTTTTCACACTATAATTATTAGAGGTTACTAAACCTCTTCACACACGCATGCTTTTTCTTTTCTTTTTTTTCAAAATATATATATAATTTTTGAATTTTAACTACAAATAATTATGGATAAAACTTATGTACAATACTTTAGGTGCTGTTTCTTAGTTTTTCAGTTTCTCTCTTAAAATTCTTTCATGTAACTACTTAACTTAAAAAATACACTTTCATTTATGAGAAAAAAATCACATGGCAAAATCTTAAGAGATGAACCTAACGAACAGCATCTAAGTACTGTACCTAAGTCTTGCTCAATAATTATAGTTTAGATATAAATTTTCTGTCATATCATAGTTTAATGAAATTTGAATGTCATTTTCAGTTTTTTTTTTTTATACATTTTTTTTATGTCATTGTGTGTGTGGGACTTGTTAATGAAAAAAGAAATTTTAAATTTCTCAATTTATCTCTGAGTCTTAATTTATCTTATTGTTAAATTACATTCAATTAAAAAATTAGATTTTTAAAAAAAAAAAAAAGAATAAAAAGTAGACACTATAAAATATATATGACCTATGAATGTACTGTTGAAATCATTTTTTTGTTGTTGTTGTTGATAATATGCTTGAAATATATATGACCTATGAATGAGCAGTTGAAATCTTCAATTGGTAAGATAAGATGGATATGCCATCCCTAAAGTGACAACATACGAATATTTCTCTCCACCTAAACTTTTATAATTATATATATAGTTATATACAATGGGATATTGAGACAGTTTTGAATCTCCAAACCAACTCCATTACATGTTCTAAACTTGCACATGAAGAAACACACCCTCTTGAACTAATCCACTGATTGCTTATTGTTTATCATTTGACGAGAAATATTATTTGATTACAGTCTTTATCAATTATCATAATATGGTATGAGTTTACAGTCTCAAACTCTCAATCATACACAGCCAAAAAATATTTAAAAAAATACAGTCTCAATCATATGTGTTGAGAGATCAACTTTCATGTGTTATTACTTATTATTATAGTTACTTTATTTTTTATGAAGGAACATGGGCCCTGCCTCAAACACACACAGAGAGAGAGAGAGAGAGAGAGAGAGAGACCCAATTAAAAGAACTATATAATATAAGTTCTCTCTGATTTTCATGTTCACATCATTTTAGTGCTGGTAATTTGGTATTGTGTCCTAATCATTCTCTCAGGTACCAGAGCAAACATTTGTAGACAATAGGACAAGTATTCTTACTAAAATTAAAAAGATGTTTTCATAGATTGGCCTTGAAAATAACCTTCCAGAGCTCTCTATCTTTGGATTTACACAAGGTTTTGTTGTCTATTCCATTCATCTTGTTCGTTAATTATTCTATTATGTAGAATTACTGAGACAGTTTGGTCATTATGTCAAAAATACCGATTTAATTAGCAACAAGAACTGTTAAGCATTTAATTGCCTACCGTTCAAAAAAGAGAAAAAAAAAAGTGTGAAGCTATTGTTATTATAAATTTTAAAGAAATGCTTTGTTTACAAGATTTTCACAACAAATTTTATGTGGCAAGCTATTACTTGTTGTTACTGGTAGATTAAAAAAAAAAAAAAATTCAGAGGTAGATTCAAATTAAAAACTTGTAACAACCTGCCAATTAAAATTTGTTGTGAAAATATTGTGAACTTAGCACTTCTTTAAATTTTATTACATAAATATCAGGAAATGATTTATGAGCTTTTAAACACAAAATAATTAAAATATCTAAAATTTATTTCTTATATCATTGATGTAAGTTGTAAGATAAGTCATATTTATTATCACATCAATAATTTAATTTAATTTTCTATAATAAAATTAGTATTAATTTTAACTTAACAACCACTCTTAGAGCATTTGCCAAAAGCAATAATTCTAGTATTTTCTGAAGAAACAAAATTAATGAATTATGCAATTTATCCTTATTAGGTGTATCTCACTGTCTAGACTCTAGAGCACTGATAGGCTTTCATGTATAGAAAATTACATATATATTCTCAGCCAACTAAGCGAGCGAGAGAAATACACATGGGCAGATTCTAGGTTAGTAGAGGCTTGGCTCACCTCTTTTTCTAACAATCGAAGCCTTCGATACCATGCTCCTTAGGTTCCAAAACACTTTGACAGTGACACCAAAAGTACAAAAATGTTAAAATTTCTACTTTTTCATTGCTTGCATGACGCATGTTACTAATAAAGTCTTCAAGGAGAATTTCCTTTAAAAAAAAATTTAAGATAAATAATTCAAGGGGAAATACTTCTCTTATTTTTTAAACAAATTGAAAACTTCATGGGTGGTAGAAAATCATTTATTAAAAAAATATAACCGGCAAAAATATAACTTTTATAAATAAATAAAAAAGATCAAACAAATTTGAAGAAATTAACCGGTCAAAAGTTCAATGAAAATATTTACCATTTTCTAAAAAATTAGTTATTCGTATCTTATTTAAAAAGTGTAAACACAAAATTAATTCTTTTATCACTAAAACAACAATTAAGTTAAAAAGTAACAAAATATTTATTCCAAAAAAACCAAAGATCACTAGAACAATTTGCATACCTTACTGGATAACATTCTTGCAAGACTTTTTTTGAAAGATTTGACAAAAATACAAAAATGACCATTAATAATATTCAACTTATGTTGGATTTGTAATATGAATCTAATTATTGTTATATTTTAAAGTTATGGGTCTTGTTAACAAATGTTTTAAAGGAAAAAAATTAAATATTAATAAATACCCATTTATGAGTTGTAATGCACATTTTTTAAAGAAAAATATACACTTGTTAATGATTTATTGACTTACACGCATAAATTTATTGTGATTATGTGTGTTTTTTTTTTGGATATAAGTGTACCATTTGACTTTAGGGCATTTAATGCACCACACACTGCTTTAGGGCATTCATTAATAATTATTTGTTTAAAATGTATTCATACGTGTGCATGAGGTTCTAATTATTTATTATATATAGCACACTAACAATTCCATTAATTTATATTTATAATGTTGACTTAATCAATAATTTAAAAATAACATACTTTATTGCTTTGACCAAGCCATTTTAATTTAATTCCCCTCAATATTTTACTCTTTATCATCAGATTAAAATATCAATTAATTTTTTGTGTAGACAGGAATCGAACATCAAATATCTTATTCAACTATAAAAGATTTTACTAATTAAGCTAACTTAAACCCACTCATTTATGCAGAGTTTGTATCTTCAAGTAGCATACAACTTAGGTCCAGTGTATTAGTGCATTGGATCGAAACTTAACCCGTTCAAGTACATGAACAATGGTGTTCGGATTTTGATCTAGATGACAACATTGAAACCAAAATTAATTTTCTAAAACTATTAATCAATATTAATAATAAAAAAAATTAATTAGAAATATAATTTTATAAAAAATTAATATAAATGTAAAAAAAAAAAAAAATTATTTTCTCATACCCATTTAATTCATTAGAGAATTATATCTACATGAGATTGTCCCTTAACCCATAAATTTTGAAAATCAACCATTGTTTATACATGGGTTGGAAATTTTATCAAGTACATGTAATATTCTACATGTGTAATCCCATATACATGTAATAAGAAGTTATATAACCATGGCATAAGAGCACCTTTTTCTTTGATTTATTGATTAAGTCATTTTTTTTAGGTTTATTTGCCTTATTAAGGTGGGTATAACTCTTTGAAATTTTATTTTTCTTAAAAAAAAATTCACTTATATAACTTAACTTATTTAAAAAAAAAAAAAAAAGATATAATGAAGAAAATTCAACTTTACCGTTGCCACTTACGACTTACCGAACCTCAGAGATTTAAAAAAAAAAAAAAAAAATTTTGAAAGAAGAAAAAGAAAGAAACGTTAGATTTACGGCGAGAGAGTAAAGCCAAAGGCAAAGCTTACGCCAAACCCACCAAGCTTAGCCGCACAACTCTCAGCTCTTCAAATTTGTCGGTGGTCCTGTCCTGTGTGTCTGTAATCACTAATCAGCTCTCTCTCTCTCTCTCTCTCTCTCTCTCAAACTCAGTATCTACGTAAAGCTCGTTTAAATAACCAAACCAAAAGAGAGAAAAGATTAAAAAAAAAAAAAAAGTAAAAGAAAGAAACAAAAAAAAAAAAGCTCAAATTTATCAAATCTCTTCTCTTCTCTTCTACGAAACCCGCAGATGCATCATCAAACAGCTTCCACATTTCTCACTCTCTGAACTCTCAACTCTCAACAAGGTCTGCCCTTCTCTCTCTCTCTCTCTCTTTCATTTTTTTTTTTTGTATGCACTGGTGGTGAAGATCGTAAATTCCTCGAAATCCGAGGTCCATTCTGTTACGCTCTCCAAAAAAAATATCCAGTAACCAAAAATAAACTCACTCACTCACTCTCTCCCATTTTTTTCGTTCTCATTTTTTGATTCTCCATTGACTCAAAAAATCACTGAAAGTCTTCGCTCTTCGATTCTCTTCACCACACTCGATCTACACTGATTGGATCTATATTGTACTCAGCACAATTCAGCTTCACCACCCAATGTTACAGTGTTTTTCACATTTTGGTACTATTAGCTTTTTCTATAATCTGATCTGGTATTCGATTTGATAGTGTTAAGTGTTAGAATTTCACATTTGGGATTTTTTTTAATTTTTTATTGTGTGTGATCAGGAAGCTGATTTTTGATGCATTGACTGGGTCTTCATAGATCTGGAGGGTTCTGGTTTTTGATTTGATTTGCTTTTGCTTTGGATTGAACCGTAGAAGAAGAAGCTGGCGGCGACACTGGCTTGGAGGTACGCTGCCAGCAATGGCAGCGGCCTCGCTGCTAATGACATGGTACTTGTTCGAATCTCCTCTCTTTTTTCGTGTGCTTCATTCGATTGTTTATGAATCAAGCCGCACCAATTGTGTGAAAATTGAGTGAGGAATTAGTACACATGAATTGAATGTTTGAATGTGAGTGACCCTTTGTTGACTTAAAAGTGAGAGATGTGGTGGATCTCATTACCTGCATTATTTATTATTTCTTGATTGAAGTTTTGATCGGTGTAGTTGGTCTATAACTGGCGTTGTTGGCGTTTCGGGTATCTGAAATGCATTTTTGGTAATTATATGAAAGATGTGGAAGATTGGGGAACAGAATTGGCAGATGGTTTTTTAGAATGGAGGATTTTATTTTCTCTGTGTTACCATTAATGGGATTTGTTTACTTAATGAAACCCGCATTTGTTTCTATTTTCGTTTGTAAACTTAAAATTATTCACCTTGAACTTGAAACTTATTCTATTTTGGGAGTATGCTGTGGTTGATTCTGTTTCGGTTGAAACTCTATTTTCCAATGGATTCTTAAAATTTTCATTACAATTTTGTATCGTTTTCATTTAAATTTTGAATGGTTTTCTGCTGTTACCGTCAATTGAATGGTGTATAGATATGTCATACTTATTGTTCTTTGCTTTAATTGTTATGATTGCAGGAAAGAAATGGGGATGCAAAAGTTCAAGATTCAGAGCCTCCAACCCCACATTCTGTTGTAAAAATCGGTTTGAGGTTAGTTTGGATTTTTCTGCAAAAATTGTGTTTTTTTATTAAAATTTTTTATTCTGCAATCTATAACATTTAGGCATTAAGCCACTTTATAGCTGAGCTGCTCGTAATACTGGTGCAAGCTTATGATTTCTGGTTTCAACTTTATCAAGTTAATACTATTGGAGAGCCATTCCAATGGCATTAACCTTGATTTAAGTGCTTAATCACTTCAAAGAAGCAGACTAGCATAAAAATTATTGAGTTGAGTAGTATGTGTCAATTATTTCTGGACTAGGAGATACTTTATTTTTTCTTAGACAATGTGAACTTCTCTGTTATTTCATTGCTTGATTTCACTTTAGTAAGTGACTCCATTGTCATTCTTATTATTATTATATATGTAAAACAACTTAGTTTGTTCTTCTGGAAGCTGTAAACAAATTATTACTCTTCCAAATTACATTCAGCACCAGATCCTTGCCTTACTGCTCAATTTAGGGCATTTGGCATTTGCTTGTGATCCGGGCTGTTTCTCCCTCGATGATAAAGCTTATAGATTTATCTTTTTGTTTTTTGGCCCCTTGATCAACCTCATAGTTCTGACAACTCATGACATTCCTTAATTGTGCAATCATTTACCTTTTCTTCCCCCCCCCCCCCCCCACCCCCAAAAAAAAAAAATCCCTTAGAAACACTGTAGATTATTGAGCTTTTTAATACATTCCCAATTATTAGATCATTGCTATTCAATCAAATGATGATTCTAGCTGAAGTATCTTGCATTCTTAATCACTTGCAGAGACCGTAGTAGTAGCATGGAGGATCCAGATGGGACGTTAGCAAGTGTTGCCCAATGCATTGAGCAGCTGCGTCAAAGTACCTCATCTATACAGGAGAAAGAGTATTCCTTGAGACAGTTGCTGGAACTTATCGATACACGTGAAAATGCTTTCAGTGCCGTTGGATCTCACTCTCAGGCTGTTCCAGTACTTGTTTCTCTTCTCCGATCAGGTTCACTCGGAGTGAAGATACATGCTGCAACTGTTTTAGGCTCTCTATGTAAGGAGAATGAGCTACGGGTAAAAGTCTTGCTTGGAGGATGCATTCCGCCATTGCTTGGCCTACTCAAGTCCAGCTCAGCAGAGGGTCAAGTTGCATCTGCAAAGACTATTTATGCTGTTTCTCAAGGTGGTGCTAGGGATCATGTTGGATCGAAAATTTTTTCAACAGAAGGAGTTGTTCCAGTGCTCTGGGAGCAGCTATCAAATGGGCTCAAGACTGGAAATGTAGTTGATAGCTTATTGACTGGAGCATTAAAGAACCTTTCTAGCAGCACTGAAGGGTTCTGGACTGCAACAGTTCAAGCTGGAGGAGTGGATATACTTGTGAAGTTGCTGACAACAGGAAAGTCGAGCACCCAAGCAAATGTGTGCTTTCTTCTTGCATGTATGATGATGGAGGATGCATCTGTTTGTACTAAAGTGTTGGCTGCAGAGGCTACAAAACATCTCCTCAAGCTATTAGGACCTGGTAATGAAGCTCCTGTTAGAGCAGAAGCTGCAGGTGCTATTAAAGCTCTTTCAGCCCAATGCAAAGAAGCAAGGCGGGAGATAGCTAATTCCAATGGTATTCCTGCTCTTATAAATGCTACCATTGCTCCTTCCAAAGAATTCATGCAGGGGGAGTATGCCCAAGCGTTGCAGGAGCATGCTATGTGTGCTTTAGCAAACATCTCTGGTGGTTTGTCATATGTCATCTCAAGCCTTGGTCAAAGCCTTGAATCATGCACTTCACCTGCCCAAACTGCGGACACATTAGGGGCTTTAGCTTCGGCTCTGATGATATATGATAGTAAAGCAGAATCTACCAGAGCATCAGATCCTCTGGTTATTGAACAGACTCTGCTTAGGCAGTTCAAACCCAACTTACCTTTTCTTGTGCAGGAGCGCACGATAGAAGCCCTAGCCAGTTTGTATGGGAATGCCATACTCTCAATTAAACTAGCAAATTCTGATGCAAAACGGTTGCTTGTTGGTTTGATCACAATGGCAACCAATGAAGTGCAGGATGAGCTTATGAAAGCCCTTCTCACACTTTGCAACAATGAAGGCAGTCTGTGGCGTGCACTTAAAGGCCGTGAGGGAGTCCAGCTGTTGATATCTCTTCTTGGGCTATCATCAGAACAACAGCAAGAATGTGCAGTTGCATTACTTTGCCTTCTATCTAACGAAAATGATGAAAGTAAATGGGCTATCACTGCTGCTGGTGGCATACCTCCACTTGTCCAAATTCTAGAGACTGGGTCTGCAAAAGCCAAGGAAGATTCGGCAGCAATCCTTAGAAACCTATGCAATCATAGTGAAGATATACGTGCTTGTGTTGAAAGTGCTGATGCTGTTCCAGCATTGTTATGGCTACTGAAGAATGGAAGCCCCAATGGGAAGGAAATTGCTGCAAAGACTTTGAATCATTTAATCCACAAATCTGATACTGCAACTATCAGCCAGCTCACTGCATTATTAACTAGTGATCTACCTGAATCTAAATTTTATGTTTTGGATGCCTTAAGAAGCATGCTTTCTGTGGTCCCCCTCAATGATATATTGCGCGAAGGTAGTGCTGCTAATGATGCAATTGAGACAATGATAAAAATCTTGGGCTCAACTAAGGAAGAGACTCAGGCTAAGTCTGCATCGGCTCTAGCTGGAATTTTTGAAACTAGGAAAGACCTGCGTGAAAGTAGCATAGCTGTTAAAACTCTTTGGTCAGCCATGAAACTGCTTAATGTTGAATCTGAAAACATCCTGGTAGAGTCCTCACATTGTCTTGCTGCAATATTTCTTTCAATCAAAGAGAACCGGGATGTTGCAGCTGTTGCTAGAGATGCACTGTCTCCCTTAGTTGTGCTTGCTAACTCTACAGTTTTGGAAGTTGCTGAGCAAGCAACATGTGCTCTGGCAAATCTAATTTTGGATATTGAGATATCAGAGAATGCTGTTCCCGAAGAAATTATTTTGCCTGCTACTAGGGTTTTGCGTGAAGGAACAGTTTCTGGAAAGGCACATGCAGCAGCAGCAATTGCTCGTCTGCTCCATTCTCGCCGAATTGATCATGCCTTAACTGACTGTGTGAATCATGCTGGAACGGTTCTTGCAATAGTTTCCTTTCTGGAATCTGCTATAGGTGAATCAGTTGTCACATCAGAGGCACTAGATGCACTTGCTATACTGTCCAGGTCAGAGGGAGCTAGCGGGCATATAAAACCTGCATGGGCAGTTTTAGCTGAATTCCCAAAAAGCATTACCCCAATAGTTTTATCTATTGCCGATGCAACACCATTGTTGCAGGATAAAGCTATTGAAATATTGTCGCGGCTTTGCCGAGATCAGTCCGTTGTTTTAGGAGAAGCAGTTGCCTGTGCCTCTCGATGTATATCATCAACTGCTAGAAGGGTGATCAGTTCTACAAACCCAAAGGTCCAAACTGGGGGAGCTGCACTTCTTATCTGTGCTGCGACAGTTAATCACCAAAGAGTGGTGGAGGATCTTAATGAATCACACCTCTGTTCCCATCTTATTCAGTCTCTTGTTGCAATGCTTAGTTCTGGAGAGACTTCTTTGGGAAATCAGGGCGACAATGACAAGGAATCCATTAGCATTTATAGGTATACTAAAGAAGAAGGCAGGAATGGTGAATCCAGTACAGGAACAGCGATCATATCTGGTGAGAACTTAGCTATATGGCTACTTTCTGTTCTTGCCTGCCATGATGAAAAGAGTAAAAGTGTGATTATGGAGGCTGGAGCAATTGATGTCATCACTGATAGAATCTCAGATTGTTTCTTTCAGTATACTCAGGTAATTAACTTTCTTGTTCTTCTATAAGAAAAAGGAAAAAAAATGACGCATCTAATTGGTGAAATCTGAGAATTGCATATAAGGTCGTTAGTAGTATGACATTATTCTCTATCCATCTGTTTACTCATGCTTGCTATAGTGAGATCTAATGGTCATTTTTTTAACCTCTTATTTGGCCTTGGTTTGCTCCATGATAATCTATGCAGAATGATTTTAAGGAAGATAGCAGCATCTGGGTTTGTGCTCTACTTCTAGCAATTTTATTTCTAGATCGAGATATCATACGAGCACATGCAACCATGAAATGTATACCAGTACTTGCAAATTTGTTGAAGTCAGAAGAGTATGCAAACAGATATTTTGCTGCTCAAGCAATGGCCAGTTTAGTGTGTAATGGTAGCAGAGGGACTCTCCTGTCTGTTGCAAATTCTGGGGCAGCGGTTGGGCTTATTTCCTTACTTGGCTGTGCTGATGCTGACATATCTGATCTTCTGGAAATGTCAGAGGAGTTTGGTTTGGTGCGATATCCGGAACAAGTTGCTCTTGAGAGATTGTTCAGAGTTGATGACATAAGAGTTGGTGCTACTTCCCGGAAAGCAATACCTGCCCTTGTTGATTTGCTTAAACCAATTCCAGATCGTCCCGGAGCACCATTTCTAGCACTTGGGATCCTGACTCAGCTGGCAAAAGACTGTGCCCCAAATAAGATTGTCATGGTAGAATCAGGAGCTTTGGAAGCTCTGACCAAGTATCTTTCGCTTGGGCCACAAGATGCAACTGAGGAGGCAGCTACTGATCTGTTAGGGATCCTATTCAGCAGTGCTGAAATACGGAGACATGAAGCTGCATTTGGTGCTGTTAGTCAACTTGTAGCGGTTTTACGTTTAGGTGGAAGAGGTGCAAGGTACAGTGCTGCGAAAGCTTTGGAGAGCCTATTTTCTGCTGACCATATTAGGAATGCAGAAACTGCCCGACAAGCTGTTCAACCCTTGGTGGAGATTCTCAATACTGGTTTCGAGAAGGAGCAGCATGCTGCTATTGCCGCATTGGTTAGATTATTGAGTGAAAACCCATCAAGAGCCCTTGCTGTTGCGGATGTTGAAATGAATGCAGTGGATGTCCTTTGCAGGATCCTTTCGTCTAATTGCTCAATGGAACTAAAAGGGGATGCTGCTGAATTGTGTGGTGTTCTTTTTGGAAATACAAGAATCAGGTCTACCATGGCTGCAGCACGCTGTGTTGAGCCTCTGGTTTCTCTCCTTGTAACTGAGTTCAGTCCTGCTCAGCATTCAGTTGTCCGTGCATTGGATAAACTTGTTGATGATGAGCAACTGGCAGAACTAGTTGCTGCACATGGTGCAGTTATTCCTCTTGTTGGCCTTCTCTTTGGTAAGAATTACATGCTTCATGAGGCTATTTCTAGAGCTCTTGTGAAGTTAGGTAAAGACAGGCCTGCTTGTAAGATGGAAATGGTAAAAGCTGGAGTAATTGAGAGCATACTTGATATCCTTCATGAAGCACCAGATTTTCTGTCTGCTGCCTTTGCTGAGCTGCTCCGAATATTGACTAATAATGCTAGCATTGCAAAAGGACCATCTGCTGCAAAAGTGGTTGAGCCCCTTTTCCTGTTGCTGACAAGGCCAGAATTTGGGCCTGATGGGCAGCACAGTGCACTTCAGGTTCTTGTCAATATTTTAGAGCATCCACAATGTCGTGCTGACTATAGACTGACCTCTCACCGAGCAATTGAACCACTTATCCCTTTACTTGATTCTCCGGCTTCAGCAGTGCAACAGTTGGCGGCTGAGCTTCTATCCCATCTACTCTTGGAGGAACATCTTCAGAAGGATTCAGTGACACAGCAAGTAATTGGTCCCCTCATACGAGTTCTTGGTTCTGGTATACACATATTGCAGCAGAGAGCTGTAAAGGCTCTTGTAAGTCTGGCGCTTACATGGCCAAATGAGATTGCAAAAGAGGGTGGTGTCACTGAAATTTCTAAAGTGATATTGCAAGCTGATCCTTCTCTTCCTCATGCTTTGTGGGAATCTGCTGCTTCTGTTTTATCAAGTATTCTGCAATTTAGTTCTGAATTTTATTTGGAAGTGCCTGTTGCTGTGTTGGTAAGGTTGCTTCGTTCTGGGTCAGAGGGCACAGTAATTGGTGCATTGAATGCCCTTCTGGTGTTGGAAAGTGATGATGCAACCACAGCTGAAGCAATGGCTGAAAGTGGTGCCATAGAGGCTCTTTTGGAACTTCTAAGATGCCATCAGTGTGAAGAAATTGCTGCTAGACTGTTGGAAGTATTGTTGAACAATGTGAAGATCAGAGAAACAAAAGCTACTAAATCTGCCATATTACCATTGTCCCAGTACCTCTTGGATCCACAAACCCAAGCTCAGCAAGCAAGGTTACTGGCAACTTTGGCCCTTGGTGATCTATTCCAGAATGAGGGCCTTGCTCGAAGTACTGATGCTGTTTCAGCTTGCCGTGCCCTTGTAAATGTGCTTGAAGAACAACCTACAGAAGAAATGAAAGTTGTAGCTATATGTGCATTGCAAAACCTTGTGATGTACAGTCGGTCGAACAGAAGAGCAGTTGCTGAGGCTGGTGGTGTACAGGTTGTACTGGATCTTATTGGTTCAAGCGATCCAGATACATCTGTTCAGGCTGCAATGTTTGTTAAACTTCTCTTCTCAAATAATACTATTCAAGAGTATGCTTCCAGTGAAACAGTCAGAGCTATAACTGGTGAGTTCTCTTTATTCTCATTGCAGAATTTGCTGAGCATTTAATTGTTATGAAGAGCATTTATGTCCAAAAATTATGACAGAAATGATTACAGTTTATTATGTTCTTGCAGAAAATGCAAAATAATAGTATGTTACTTTTCTAATGGTAGATGTCAAGTTGAGTAGCACTTGAACAAGAGCACAGGAATGCTTACAGTTTATTTTTTTCTGAGTAGAATATGCAAAAATAAAATAAAATAACTTCTAATGATCACTTTCAAGCTGACTAGCACTTGAAGAAAGAAATGTGAATGGTAGGCTATTAGTGTTAACACAACACCCCCCCCAACCAAAAAAAAAAAAATCTGAGCAAAATGAATATTAGTTTTTTCTATATACAATTTTTTAAAGTTGGCTGAAAAATCTTGAAAGGACTGATGACTCACAAATAAGGCATACAGTGAAAGTAGGCTGATATGGACCAATGACTAACTTCAGATAAAATGTGCTATTTCTTTTTAAGATTGAATTATTAAGTTATTGGTGTCAGTTGTGACTTGGGTGTCTTTGTCATGGAGGTAAATATTCTATCTTTCTTTCCCTTTTCTTTTTCTATTTTTTGGGTGTTTGGTCTGAAATGATTACTTTGGCCTTGCAGCTGCTATTGAAAAAGATTTATGGGCCACTGGAACTGTGAATGAGGAGTATCTGAAAGCTCTAAATTCTCTCTTCAGCAACTTCCCTCGTTTGAGAGCCACTGAGCCTGCAACACTTAGCATTCCCCATCTGGTTACATCCCTCAAGACAGGCTCAGAGGCAACTCAAGAAGCTGCCCTGGATGCACTTTTTCTTCTTAGGCAAGCTTGGTCAGCATGCCCAGCTGAAGTTTCTAGAGCTCAATCAATAGCTGCTGCAGATGCAATCCCCTTACTGCAATACCTTATCCAGTCTGGCCCACCTCGGTTTCAGGAGAAGGCAGAATTTCTGTTGCAGTGTTTGCCAGGGACATTAGTGGTGATAATCAAACATGGCAACAATATGAAGCAATCAGTGGGAAATCCAAGTGTTTTTTGTAAGCTTACACTTGGCAACACTCCACCTAGGCAAACCAAGGTAACATACTTTTATATACTTTCATACAATGATATTTTGGTCAACATCTTTTTCCTTGGGTGCCTTCTCTTGATTACATAAGTCAATGGTACAAATACAAAATTACAAGAAATTGAATGTGAGACTCCAGGCTTGTTATAATATACCCTTTCCAAAACTAAAAGTTATGTAATTTAATTTCTTGGCTAAATTATGTACAAAAATTTCAGAAAAGTGCACTTTTGACCCGCTCTATCAAAGGAAGGCTAATTATCTTCATTGGTTTTGCTACTGTGCTTTATATAATATAATGTATAAAAAAATTTATCTCTGGTCTTTGGGGTTTCAAATTTTGAGATTCCAAATGTGGGTATAGAAGGTAGTTGAAGTTTTGCATGGACAGGACAAACAAGATAATTGCTCTATGTTTCCTTTGTGTGATTGTTCTTCATTCTACTTTGCACTGATCTTTAATCTTTAGGCTGCATAGAACAGTTCTGTGTGGCATTGCTCACAACATTGCACTGAGCAAAGATGTATTTAATGAGATCCGTTTTAATTGTCAACTTTACAATTTGGTCACAGGTTAATTTTTTTGTTGTCTCAACTTCTGGTATATTTGGCTGCTCTTATCAAATTACTGCTTGCAAATTCTCATAACTGTGAATTTATCAGGTGGTTTCAACTGGCCCAAATCCAGAGTGGGATGAGAGCTTTTCATGGTCCTTTGAGAGCCCTCCAAAAGGCCAGAAGCTGCATATTTCTTGCAAGAACAAGAGCAAAATGGGGAAGGTAAAATAAGATGAAAAGTGAATACCAGAATATATATATATATATATATATACGGAAACTTTATTCACTCATATTACTTCCAATTTTCCTTTAATTGTATCTTAATCCAGTCTTTTCTTATACAATGACAGAGTTCATTTGGAAAAGTAACGATCCAGATCGATCGGGTCGTGATGCTGGGAGCAGTTGCTGGTGAATACACTCTGTTGCCAGAAAGCAAAAGTGGGCCGCCACGGAATTTAGAAATAGAATTCCAATGGTCTAACAAGTAAGACCCATTACTGAAGTTATTAGTAATCTGCTGCAATCTGAATTTTTAGGAAAAATATGTTCAGAGGGGTTTTTTTTTTTTTTTTCCTTCTCATTTTGGGTTATTTATCATGTCGTGTATATAGTTTCCCTGAGATTTTGATTTTCATCAACAGTCTTAAAGAATAGTCATTTGTCAATGTATTCTTTTGTAATCTTATCTTACATTTCTTGGGATGGACGTTACAGGCAGAAGGATTAAGCTTTTCTCATACTTTTTGTATTGAGTTTTTGTTTTTGTTGTTGTCAACTCAGAGGGTAATAAGAGGTTGGTTCTGGTTTTGGATTTGTACATCTTATTGATTGTATTCCTTAATTTTACCATTTGATTGTAAAATAAATAGCGGAGACATGTTGCAATGTTGTATGTCTTGTAAACATATCATATTTTGAAATGTCTTGTAAACATCTTTTTACTTCATTTATGTCGAAAGCCTATCTTTTCCTGGAAAGATACGAGTGATTGCAGATTAAGGGTAAGAACTTTTCCAACCACGAAAATGTTGTATGTGTGTATTCTTGATTCTTGGTTGATAAATATTTTTATTAATCTTCCTTAGTTGTTGGGGATCCATAGTAGACTTAAATTTTTAGACTAACAATTCAAAGCTCCAAGTTATAATCACTATTATCCTATTGCGAGGGAGTCAAACAGCGTATGAATGCTAGATTTAAAATGTTTTACACTTCTCTTTCTATCACTTTAATTGAGGATTCCAGGGTAGTGTGCTTCTTCGATGTGTTTTTTTTTTCCCTTACAATAATTGGGTGGGAAGGGAAGATTTGAAACTAATGTTCAACCTATTGTGAGAATTGGGTAATGATTCCTTGTAAGCAATGCCAACTTTAAGCATTCGCATAAGTTTATGCAAAAATTCATGTTTATTTTAACATAAAAATCTACTATTTTTTATTTTACCTAATAAAACATCTACATTATAATTATTTATTTTATATTATATTTTATTAAAATATTTTTTCTTTATCAATATTTTATTTCCCTCTCTCTCTCTCTCATATTATATATATATATATATATATATATATATATATGAGTAAACAAGTATTAAAAAATAGATTTACATGTGAATTATTCACACGAATTGATGTGGGTGATTTTTTGAATTATATGTGCAAAATTAATCATTTATGCTAATAAACTGCGATTAATGTGAGGGCTATCATTTGATTTCCTATGGATTTTGTCCAGCATCAGAAAAAATAAAATACAATGAGGCTTTTAATGTATTCCATGTGCATAATTTTGAACAACTTTGACCGTAACTCATCACGTGACAAATTAAACCTAAAATTGTGTAAAATTACGTGGTCTAAACATTTTTCATACCAGCATTTTTCCATTTTCGTCAATAATGGTACTACTCTTTAAAAAATGAACATTAATACATAGTAAAATCAAGCAAATGATTTCAGGCAATAAAATAAAAAAACAATTTTTGAAATTGGGAAAAAAAAAATCATTCTTTCTTAGTATAACTATAAATAAGGTCATCAAAATAAAATCCTACAAAAAAGAACGGATAAGGTTAAAAAAAAAAAAAATCAACTATTCAACCTTTCTTGTCATGAAAGAAGATGCGTCACACAAACAATTAAACTACTACAAAAGAATAAAGATGTGATCGAGAATGGCAATCATTTATGGGATTCAATAAAAAGTAAAAAGTAGCAATCATTTGTGGAGCCCTACATGTGCATTTACCGCCAGAATGGATTAAACCATTGTTATTAATTTTGTTTTTTTCAGGGGTTTGTGGATGGAGTTGGGATAAAGGGTATATAGGGCGGTGATAGGTTGCTTTCCGCCCCACTAGCTTGGCAGAAAATAAGAGGCCAATCTCTCCTAGGCGTACGACACGGATCAGTGGCTGTCTCGTCTCGCGACAAGCAGTCACTGTCTCAAGCTTTGCTCACATGGGTCCTTCTACTTTTGCAGACAATAATTCCATTTCCATGCGTCAAATCAAATCATCATACTACTGCTTCTACTACATATGTCTACCCTACCTCTTCGGATTAGGTTTTTTTTATTTAATTTCTTTTTTTAGACTTAAAAAAAATACAAATCTTGTTTTGTTACCTTGATTATTTTGTAAGCGTAAGCGCTTGTGAAGTGGAGAGATAAATGTCGAATTTCAAGTTTTCAAAAAGAAGTTACACACACATAAACATTTATATTAAGTTAGAGTATAATTTCGATGTTATATATATAAAAAAAAAAACACTTTCATAAATAAATTTTCAATAAAAAATTAATCAAAATGTTTACAATATTTGTAAAAACTAAACAATATTATCTCTCTTATTTAGTCCCCCCACCGAAAAAAGAAAAAAAGAAAAGAAAATCGATAATTGAAGGAGATAGATTCGAATATGGATAACATATTATTTGAAAATACTAGAAGAATGCATTAAACAATTGAGTTACAATACTTTTGACACAATTAGTATTTAGTATGCCATGCCATTACTTTAAGTCTTTTTCATTGATTTGTTATAACTCTTAAATTATATTGTTTTAAATATAATTTTCTCTTTATTTTTAAAGAGAACTAGTGGACTAACTCGCATTTGGGAGGGCCAAGCTCCCATTTTTATAATTTAAATCTTTAATTTTTTTAATAATTATATATCATAAAAGGATTTAAAAAAATTTATTGAGTAGTTATGCTCTCGTGTCCAACTCATGTCCAAGACAACTTGTAGAAATGGAAGATTAGATAATCTACGGGTATGATATCAGCCTTAACTTCTTCGATACTTAAATCAACACTTAGGGTTCGTTTGATTGGGGGATGGAAAAATGAGTGGATAGAAAATGGTTGGAATATAGATATAAAATATTTTAGTTTTCCTCATGTGTGTTTGGTTGGGACATGGAAAAGTTGAGGAGTGAAAAACTCTTCTGTTTAGTTAAGGAAAAAAAAAAGAGGATAAAAAATCATGTTTGTATAAATTTACCCTCATGTCTATATTACATAAAAAAATATTAATAATTTAAAAAAAAAAGTTAAAAAACAAATCTAAACGTTTAACCTTGAAAAAGAAAAGAGGGGGGGGGGGGGGGGGGGGGGGGAGGGGGGAAACCATCATGAAAGAGGGAGAGGGATGTATAGGTAATTTTACACCTTAAACTCATTTTCACCCCAATTTGGGGTGAAAAACACCAAAACACTCTTTTCATGAAAAGTAAGAATGGGGAGAAAACAATTCTCTCCCTCAAAATCACTCTGTTTAACCAAATACACATTCTCACCATTTTCTCTCCCTCTAGTTTTCACTCCAACTAAACAGACTCTTATCGTATTTGTTTTTTGTGGTAAAAAAGTAATTTACGAGTCCCCCCCCCCCCCCCAACTTTATTGCTCGGTTTTAGAGTTGGTAGCTTATATTGACTTGCTTGATTTCCTTTGTCTTTTTTATCATTACATGGTTAAGGTTGGAGCATGTACTTATTGTGCATTCACGAGATTTTAGGACGCATACTTCATGGTGGTTTAGAGTTAGAGCTTATGGTTGTTAGAGCATCCACAGTAGTAGAGCAAAAAATTTAGCTATTTGACACTACAAGAAGTTACTTTATCTATTTTACTTATACACATGCTGTAGCAGTGGATCTATTTTAGCTTTCAACACAATAAAATAATATAAACATCACAATAAAATAAAATATCTACTATAATAAAATAATATATATATTACACACAACTATCACAACCACACACACAACCTGGCAGGGAATTAAATTTTTTTTTTTTAGCTCTAAGCTACAATGCACATTCATAGATAGATGTGTACTGTAGCAATGAAGCTAAAAAAAAATAGCTTTAGCTCCACTGTTATATGTTTATTTTTGTGTTTTGGTGGAGCTAAAATAGCTATATAGCTTTTTAGCTCCACTGTTACAAGTGCTCTTACCTTGTAAATTTAGCCATCACGTTTCAATAACTATGCTTAATTGATAAAGATCGATAATTATTAGGCGCTCCTAGAACACAGTGACGTCATCACTACGCTTCGAGAGCCTTTAATAATTACTTGATAAGAAAATCTGATGTCAATTGTCCAACCTTTTAGTTCATCCTTGTTGGGTGATGTTGTCTATCTTCTATGATGATAAGGGTGTTCTCGTTGAAGAGATTCAAAGTATGACACACGAGGAAACCGAGGGCTCCTCTAAGCTCGTTGGCTTCCCATAAGTGGACGCGACCCAAAGCAACAACAACACAAAAAGACGATTGCCCCGTGATACTCGACGATCGTCTCTATGAAGTTGACGAGAAGTTTCAGACAAAGTAAGAGACCGACGGGTCCAGCGTGGCTTGTCTTGGTCTCCACGAATATCTGTGCAAGGAAATACCTTGCATCACACGACTAACCCTAATCAAAGGAATCTACATGGAAATGATTCCGCAAAATGCGTGTATTAATGAGGATCTTCCCTACAAGGAAAGACCTTCTCCGCCAAGAAACGAATGTCAGCTCCACACTACTATAAAATCCCAAAGCCCTCATAAATCAAGGTACGCGTAATTCTCCCAGCTCTGGCACTCTAACGTTGTAGAAACTCTTTCTAACTTAACTTTCAAAGGGTATTTGGCTGGTATCACACCGATACTGTCTAGAGCACGTAAGGACTGTGTTGCTCACTAATGATTTTTGGCATCATCATATGACATAGCACATTAGGACTCTAGGAGGAGGAGCTCATCATATCACTTTTGATTCCATTGTTTGTGTAGAATTTTTTTTTTTGGATAGTGTTAGAATTAGATTTTTTGACTAAATACTTAACGAATTGTAGTGTGTGTTTGGATATTGATTATAAGCTATATTATTGCTTATTTTTCATATTATTTGCAAGTCCTACGTGAGTCACTTACTTATTTTATTTAATTTTTACCTTTATCTACCTAATTTTTATCAAAAAGCACAAGAAATTGCATTGCATTTGGCATTGGCTTAAAAAGCAGTTTTTTTTACTATTTAGCTTATATTTACTACTGTAGGGTCAATTTTTGTAGCCTAAGCCTAATAGGTTCGGATTATGAGCCCACTGAACCCAAAACAATGAATTTGTAGAGAGTGAGTGAAAGAGATGAGCTAGTAATGAACTAAACAGTAATGAACTGTGGTGTTTGTGAGTAAATTAACATGCAATCATACTCGGACAAATGCAAACATGAACGTCCGAAGAGGAGTTTTATTGAATGAACGTTGGTTACAATTCTTAGAGCTACAGTAAAGATAGTTTCTTATTTCCTCTTTCTTTGTTCCCCCCCTCTTATCAGAGGTCTCTCCCCCTTATATAGCACCCTCTCCCTTCATCTTCATCGTCCACTTGTTCATCATCTAAACATCCACTTGAGTGCATGTCCCATCATGTATCTTCTTCAGCCTTGTGTGAGTGGCGGTAGCTGAGTTTGTACTGTTCAGGGGTCTTCTCCACATTAATGCGGCCAGAAAAGTAGCTGCAGTGCATTTAATGTGGTGGTTGAAGTTTGTCTTCTAGATATTTCTTCGTTCCTATCATCCCTATGCGCGCCTGAGATTCATCTTTATCATTAGAATCGTCTGGAGGATTACTTGAACGCTCCAGACATCTGTTTGACCAAACTTCTTCGAATCCGAGGACAATGGCCTCTTCGGACAATTGAATATCTCCTCGGACAATGCCCCACGTTCATCTCCAGGTATGTTCCTTTCACATGGGCTTCTTCTCAAGTACTTTCATCTCCTCGGACAAATAGTAGTTCTCAAATAGGGCCTTAGGCCCAATATATTAGGTTGGGCTTTTCACCCCCCACAACTACTATTTATGAGTCTCATTGCATTTTTTTGGTACTATTTATGAGTCTCACTATATTATTTTAGTTACTTTTTAGCTTTATCTACAGTACATTTGACATTGGCTTAAAAAACCAGTTTTTTTTACTATTTAGCTTATATTTGCTATTGTAGGGGAGAAATTTGTTTCAGCCCCTTGCAAGCTCATTGTCCTCTTTGGGTAGCCAGGCCCGCAAGGTTTTGTCCTCGTCCCCGAGTGCAGGCACGAGCAAGCAAGCGCCTAGCTTGGACTTGTACTCGTCGAGTCCCACATCGGTTAGAGAAGCGCCCCACTAGTGCTTTATATGCTTCTGGAGCTTACACTAGTGTACCACTACTTAGTGGTACACTAGTGTAAGCTCCAGAAGCATATAAAGCACTAGTGGGGCGCTTCTCTAACCGATGTGGGACTCGACGAGTACAAGTCCAAGCTAGGCGCTTGCTTGCTCGTGCCTGCACTCGGGGACGAGGACAAAACCTTGCGGGCCTGGCTACCCAAAGAGGACAATGAGCTTGCAAGGGGCTGAAACAAATTTCTCCCCTACAACTATTATTCAGTTTATTTTTACTACTATTTATGAGTATTTTTTTTTTGAAAAGCTACTATTTATGAGTCCCATTACGCTTTTTGGTACTATTTATAGGTCACATTATACTATTGTAGTTACCTTTTAGTTTTATCTACAGTACTTTTATCAAAAAGTTTTCTGTTTTAGCTAAATGAACTATTTTCAAACGGACAATAAATATATGTTCAATTAATTTTTTGTTAAAAGCTTATTTATTTGTTGAAAAAAGAGAAAATGTATACTTAATAATGAGGTTTTAAAATAATTATATATATATTTAAATAAAGTAATAAACTAAAATATTAGTAAAAAAATGTTAATTTTAAGCCAATATTAAAATTTTGATTTCTTTTGGTTGTAGAAAATTGACAAAACGACTATTATCTATTAGTCTATTACTTATAATTTATAAAAATGAAGTTCTAAAATCCATGTAAAAAAAGAAAAAAGAAAAAGTATGGGCCTAAGTCGAGACAAAATGTCCACCCCAATCAAACCACGTTGAATTAGCTGACACGTAAAGGGCTTTGGGGACCACCTACGTGGCGCGTCTTCGCAGCGCAATCATACTCTTTCTTTCTACTAACTCATAAATTATCGGTTACCAAAAAAAAAAAAAAACTCATAAATGATTAAATTAAGAGAAATTTTTTGTGTGTGGATTGATGTTCAAAATATGTATATGTGCAAAAATAACTATTTATTAATATATTTTTTAATTTTTAGTAGATTAATTATTTTTTTATATGTCTTACATTTATTAGTTTTTGACACTGCTAAATAGTATCATTTGATACCAAATATTTTTTTTTTAAGAAAATATACAATTTTTTTTGAGAAATAAACATACACACAAAAAAGAGAGGAAAAAAATTCTAATACAAATGTAAAATATACATTTTTGTTAGTTGTTCAAATTTGAGATCAACATTAAAATTATTTTTTTATTCCTTAATAATAAGGAAAAATCTTGTATGAGACGTGCTCATGAGACCATATCTCAGTGACATACATGAGACCCACACATTAACGAGACATAGGTTTAATGAGTCAATTTCAAGAAATACTTTCTTGAATAATAACCGGTAATAACCAACACTTTAAAATTTGTTGCAAAGGGAAATATGGAGTGAGACAACATTTCTCATAAATTAATTACGTAAATTTTTTAAAATCACACGTTAATATTCAGGTGACACTAGTTTGCACCATGCCATTACCATTTCATCACTCTCTCTCTCTCTCACTCCCTCGTTCAGTTCTGGCTCACATTTCTGAAGAACAACATAGTGCGCATTGCGCACCCCTCCCCTCCCTCTTCTTCTCTCGTCTTCATTCCAATTCTCCCTAGCTATTTCCTCAGAGAATCCCAAACCCTAGATCTCGATCTCAACCTCAAAACTTTCCTTTTTTTTTTTTTTTCTGTGAGCTCGAGTGGCTATGGCGGCTCAGTCGGCTCGGCTACTGGTGTATTTCTTGACGGCGGCGTGGCTGGCGGTCGAGAACGAGTATATTGCTCTGGCTTCGACGACGCTGTCGTTGAGGCTAATTCACCGCTTCTCAGACGAAGCAGCGAAGGCGCTCAAGTTTTCGCCGTCGGAGACAAACGGCAGTGCCGGCGTGTCGTCGTGGAGGAACAAGAGCAAAGACTATTACCGAGTCCTGTTAAGCAACGACTTCCATAGACAGAAGATGAAGCTCGGTGGTGCTCACTACCAACTCCTCTTCCCTTCTCAAGGCAGCAATACGGTGTCGTTCGGAAACGACTTCGGATGGTTCGCTTTTGTTTACCTTTCCCTTTCTATGCGTTACTTAGTTTCAAAATATATGAAATCTTTGTGTGTTTTGTTAGGTTACATTACACATGGATTGACATTGGAACTCCAAATGTGTCATTTCTGGTAGCATTGGATACAGGGAGTGATTTGCTTTGGGTTCCATGCGATTGCATTCAGTGTGCTCCCTTAACTGGCGCTTACTATAGTTCTCTGGTACGCTTTACTTTGATCAATAATTTTGGATCTCTTTGTGCTTTTACATCATTTAATATATATACGTTGGGATTGAAATGTATGGGGAAAATATTTGAATTGGAGGAAATTTCGATGAAGTGAAACAGTATTGAAAATTTCGATAATTCAATAGTTAAAAGGGAGAGAAGGGATTTGAACTCTAGATGTTTCTGTTGGAAACACTAGGAGGTGCACAAAGTTCGAATTCTGATTTCAGACCACTTGGTATAGTTAGAAACTACCGCTTATCCCAACAAAAGTTTAAGCTGA
This sequence comes from Quercus aquifolioides, assembly GCA_019022515.1. NCBI lineage: Eukaryota > Viridiplantae > Streptophyta > Magnoliopsida > Fagales > Fagaceae > Quercus > Quercus aquifolioides. The sequence continues at coordinate 54,697,428 of CM032334.1, read as the reverse complement.
TAGAAAATCGTGAATTATGTGTCTTCTGTTTCACTAATGATTCTTGTTAAACTCATGTTTCAAACTGATTGTGATATCATGATAAACTACCACTAAATCCAAAAGCTTAAGTCGTTAAGAAATGGTTAATTTAATTATTATAACACAATTAAATCTTCTATCTAACACGTGAAAATTAAGGATTCTTACCAAGAGTCTTGGAGCTCAATTGGCACCTCCTAGTGTTTCTAATGGATACCTATGAAGCATGGGTGCGTTTCTGGATTCAGGTGCGGGTGCGGGACTCGGCAATTTTTGAAAAAGTAGGATGCGGGTGCGGCGATTAAAAAATTATTATTTATATTTTTTATATATTGCTAAGCATACTTTTTCACATTTTATAATCATATACCAAATTTAAGAGTAAATAGTAGATAATAACTAAAAGTCTAAAACATGATCATAAATTAAATGTGAGACTGAGTGGAGACTGAGACTGTGAGATTGTGACCAAGGGTTCTTAGGGAGTGAGACTGTGAGAGAGGGGAGACGAAGAGCAGAGCGCAGAGAGGCCGTATCGGCCTGATTCAAAGCCGGTATTGGTCTGAATTGGCTGGTACTGGCCTGAATCGGTCCGATTCGACCCAAATCGGTGCGAATCGGGAAACGAAAAAAAAAAATCCAACGTGGCACCGACGTGCGGGCAGCGGCATCGCCCACTGCACCCCGTGTCGGGCCGCGTTGGACACCAGTGCGGCACCCCTGTAGCTGCATCGGTGCTTTCCAGATGGAGACATCTAAGGTTCAAATTCCCCACCCCCACCTATCAATGTAACAAAGAAAATTAAAGATTCTTGCTAAATTAATGTTTAATACTGATTGTTTTTTTTTTTTTTTTTTTTGTTTTATCATCAACCTGTTTAAAAATAATTTGAATTGTGTTGATTCTACATGTTGAGAATTCATAGGAAAGGGAATTGTATTTTAATTGTCAATGTCAAAACATTCATTCTGTCTTTGTCAGTTAAAAGGGCATAAGCTCTAGTTTGTTCCTTGGTATTGTTTTCGAACTTAAGAACCCATTACTGATTTTTCTATCTTGAGAAGGAATATCAGCTCAAGTGGGTTGGTATCATCTCAATTAAGTGGACTTTGACAAATTTGGATGAGTTAAATGCAACTGAAATGTATAGAGAAAATATGAAATGAATGCAAATAAATCAATTAAAGTAGAAATCCGACTCTCTTGCATTAATTGAGAAGTTATTACAAAATATTCTGGGCATGAAGCTTCTAACTCTCTCAAGAGCAAGGATCTGCAACTAAACACTAAAGGAAATGACAATTGCAAGTCTATAAGAGTTGGTGATGCTTCTTCTTTAAAGCTCTCCTTATATATGCTTCAATCCTGCCAATTATTGATACTTTAGGAGTAATATGTTTCTTTTAGTCTTTGTCACCCATGATTTTGGGATTAGTTATTTTTAGTTGCCTTTGATTTTGTGTCACTCTTTTCTATATTATTTCTTGAGACCTCACTTGTCAATCATGGATCACTCCTTAGTTCTTGACCATTCCTTATTTCTTAAGTTTGTATTTTGGGATGGTTATTTATTCATGTATAATTTGTTTATCCTATGACATTATCCACATGTCGATTTATATTATTTCTTGAGACCTCAAATGTTGTTCACGAATCATTTCTTAGTTCTCAAGATAGTTACTTGACACGGCTTGCTAAATTCCTTAGGCAGTTTACTATCTGTATGGCCTTTTGAATATTAAATCCTTATGTTACATTTGGCCAATTGATCTTCTGTTAAGAGACCATACATGACTACATGTGGTGATAATAATGATTCTCTTCATGCTATAACTGTTACTTGGACACATTTTTCCCCCTTTTAGTAAGCCAATTTCAAATTCAGCGTAAACATTTTTACTTCATGGATAAGCCTCTCATCTATTCCTAATGTATGTGATTATACTTTTGCATCATTCTTGAATAATCTATGCCTTTTGAAATACCATCTTCTTAGGTAACATTTAGTAACTCTACTGGCAAAAGGTATTTTGCATAATGCGTTATCATAGAATGCATTTTGAAAAGTGTATTATCGCAGAATGCATTATTATTACTATTATTATATATTTTTTTAAATTGCATTTTGTATTATGCTGAAACTTATACTGAAAAGTAATTATTTTGAATGTAATTGCATTTGGTTATGAATTTTTGCATAATGCATTTTTTGCCAATAATTGGTGATGGGTTCCCATTTTTTTTTTTAAATAATATTTAATTTGTCATGCATAGCCTATTCCAAATATCTATAAAAAGCAATATACTTGCACAAACAAATTTCTACAATTTCCAATAACAAGCTAATTACTACAACAACAAAACCTTTGTCCAAATTTTTTGGGGTGCTATGGATCCTCAACAAGATAAGTTAGGATTGGTCACATGTATTTTTCCTGGTTCATTCTATCCTATCCAAAGCTTACTTCCTTAATAACGAGATAATTACATTAATTTATTAATAATTAGATAATTTTGTACAAAATAAAATATCTAATAAAAGCAATATACTTGGTAACAACTCCCCCAATTTCTTAAAGAAAATTAACCAAGTTCTACAAGCTAATTACATTAGGAAATGTGCATGTGGGGTCTAGTAACCTTAATGAAATAGGAGAGTGAGAATCCCAGTTTTTGTGGATTCTCATTTTAGCTTCAGAAAATGAGAAATGAAGAATGCATTATAAGGAAAATGCATTCTTGTGTCCCAAAAAAAAGTGACCAAACATTCCCAATAAATGCAAAATGTATTCTCATTCTTAGAAATCTGCAAAATACATTTTAAGTAGAGAAGTATGGACACCAAAAGATTACGAAGTTAAGAAAACATGTAGAAAAATGAAGATGTATGGGTATGTATGTTTCAGAGAAGTTGTGCAGGCTTTGCTAAGACTTGGTAACAGTTTTAGCACTTATTTCCGATGATTGATTGGCAGGTGCTCCCTCGTATATGGGGCATCTATTATGCAGGATATAGATCTGAATGAGTACAATCCATCTGATTCAAGCACCAGCAAGCATTTATCTTGCAGCCATCAGTTATGTGAATCAGGTCCAAACTGCAAAAGTCCTAAGCAGCAATGCCCTTACAATATAAAATACTACACGGAAAGCACATCAAGTTCTGGATTGCTAGTTGAGGACATGTTGAATCTTGCATCAGGCAGTGATAATACATCAAACACTTCTGTTCAGGCTCCAGTCATTATAGGGTGTGCTTCATTATCATTCCCTGCCACTTAAATTTTAACCTTTTTATTTGTTGAACATTACCAAGAGTTTTCAGGGTGGCCTAATTAAGAGTTATACCTGTTATGTATATTTCTGAATGCAGATGTGGTATGAAACAAAGTGGTGGTTATTTGGATGGTGTGGCTCCTGATGGTCTCTTGGGTCTGGGACTTGGAGAGATTTCAGTTCCAAGTTTTCTTGCTAAAGCAGGATTGGTTCGGAACTCTTTCTCAATGTGCTTTAATGAGGATGGTTCGGGGAGAATTTTTTTTGGGGACCTGGGACTGGCCACCCAACAGTCTACTCCATTCCTGCCTTTAGATGGAACATAGTACATACCCTTTTATATACTTTTAAACAGTTCACATTTGTTTCCTATCTCAGTCAATCTTTCTTCTTAAGTCTTTATACTCATTCTGAATTCTTCATTGTGATAATTACGTACAATGCATGTTTCGATTCAGTAAAACCTACATTGTTGGGGTGGAGGCTTGTTGTATTGGAAACTCTTGTCTTAAGCTGACGAGCTTCAGAGCATTGATTGATAGTGGGGCATCATTTACATTTCTTCCAGATGAAGTATATGAAAAAATTGTAAAGGAGGTAATTTCTTTTGCATTTCAACACGTAATGTTAATTCCTATTTCATTGTTAATGCCTAATGTGACTTTCTTTATAATAGTTTGACAGTCATGTCAATGCTACAAGGTCTAGCTTTGAAGGATATCCTTGGAAGTATTGCTATAAATCCAGGTGAACTTGCATGACATGAAGAGTTTGAGAACTACCCTCCTCTCTCTTCCTTGTATGTTTATGTGTATGCAGGCATGTTTGTGTTGTGCTGACATTCAGGTGGTTTTTCATGTAACAGTTCGCAAGAATTGCCCAAGGTTCCCTCTGTGACACTCATGTTCCCATTGAACAATAGCTTTGTGGTCCATAATCCTGTTTTTATAATCAATGGCAATCAGGTGGGTACAAATTAACTTGTGAAGATTTTCAACCGGGTATGATGTTTCACTTCTCCCCAACCCGGATTTCCATTTTAAGGAATAACTGAGTTATAGGGCTAAAGTGATTGGACTGGAAGTTGTTAGAACTTTGACTGTAGCAATCTTAGGTTTTAATCTTTAGGTAATTTTCAGAATTGCATTTAAACTTAGCATAAGGGAACCAAAAAAAAAAAAAAAAAATCAAGAGTATGACTTCTTTGAATAGCTTTAGAAGTAAATTGTTCATAACCTAAGAAATTTAACAAGGATAGATTAGGAGATGATAGTGAAGCTCTGGTGCTCTTCAGTATGAAATATTTTCATTACAATCTTGGGGCAAGGATTGACATTTATATTATCTTACTAGCGTAACCATGCCACAATTTCAAGCGATCTGGAGAAACAAATTTAATACTAAGCTGCGCTGAGCACCTGTCTTGAGGGCTATGTCCTTAACTCAAGGTGAACCCATAACTGTTTTATGATTTATTTGTATTTTGAAGAAGAATAATTATACCATAGGTGTATAACTACAAAGTTATATCATGTGGTTTTTTTTGGCTTACAACAAGTGTGGGGAGGGGGATTCAAACTCAGCTTCTCCCCATGGAGGAGACTGGACAGTGCAGCTGAGCACAACGGTCTTGGCTTTATTATTCATGATGTACTTGTTAAATTGACATGTGGATAATCATACTAAAAGTTGCCTAGTAATATTATCTGTCAATCTAATACTTAAATCATGGTGTAGTTGTTAAATTGGGTGGCAAGTTAAAAATAATGTCATTAATTGAGGGAAATACTTGCAATGACTAACATTTTGTTTTTGAGCTGCATTTGTTCAATTCTTAGTAATTAATGTAATGAATCATACTGCATTGTTGGCTTGACTTAAGACTATGATTTATATGTGCACTGACTTTTAGGGAGCATGTTGGACAACATGATGAATATATTTAAATTGCTCATTATATCTTCACGTGGTAGAAGCTTATAAGGTAGGAATCATATCAGTAGGGATTGGTGGTGCAGGATCTAAAATTGTGCCTTTGTGGTGCAGGGAGTAGATGGTTTTTGTTTAGCCATACAGCCAACTGGTGAAGATATTGGAACAATTGGACGTGAGTATGCAACATTTGTTGGTTGCAAAATGTGTACTTTAATCTATTCTATAACAAACCTCCACCCCTCTATAAAAATCCTCCTCTTCTTTTCATTAAAAAGATTTTTTTTAAAATCTAATGCAGAGAACTATATGACCGGATACCGGATGGTGTTTGATAGGGAAAATTTGAAGTTGGCATGGTCCCGCTCAAATTGTGAGTTTCCCTCTCTTTTAATCTATATCAAAGACCTATTCTGATATTCACAAGTGCATTGTGGCTTGCCCTTGCCCTTATGCAATGTTTGAAACAGGTCATTCCACTTGGAATTGGGATGCCAACAGCAATTTGTTTGCCTTGTCATAAATATTTATTTGCATGATAGCTTTTGGAGATATGCCAAAGTGGTTAAAGTTGATTCAACATGCTGAAATGCTATTCAAGTAGGAAATGAAACCATGACTCTACTTGTATTGTTTCTTCTCTGTTGATGTAGGTCAAGATCTTGGTGATAGTAAGACAATGTCCCTAACTTCCCCTCCAGACGGCACACCATCTAATCCATTGCCGACAATTGAGCAGCAGAGCATGCCTGGCGGGCGTGCAGTTTCTCCTGCTGTTGCTGGTAGAGCTCCCGCCAAACCATCAGCTGCCTCAACTCAGCTCATCTCATCCAGGTTCTGTTTATTAAGATTGCTGCCGGGGCTGCTTCTACTGTTAAATATTATTTCAGCCTTTAAAGCAAATACTGGCATCCTCTAAATAAATCTTCAATGATTTAGGTAGTCTTACATGTAAATCCTGTGTTCCTCTTCTTCATCCTCTACTTTTTAATTTTTTTTCTTTCTTCCCAAATATATAAATATGTAGCTGTCATCCAGTGCCATCAGTTTTTATCTTTTGGGTCATTGGGTTAGTTGGGCCTTGTAGGAACATGTATTGTATTTTTTAGGTTTTACTAATATATATCCTTTGGTTTTATCCGCTCATCTGCGATGCATTATAAGCAATTGGAATCTTGCGTGGGGTTCTTGACTTATCGGTTGAAGTATTTTCTTTCAGTAAAGAACTGCTTGTGAAGATGAAAAAGAAAATTATGTCTATGTCGGCAAATCTTAGGAAAAAAACCAGAATAATTAATTGAGGTTGGTTGCTCCTGCAGTCCTGCTATTGTCGATAATGCATTGAATATGATATTGGTTTGGCTGGCTCTTTTGGGAAAAATCTAAAGAGATTGATATCAAATGGCATTCTTATCTAATACTGTTGTTTTTAAGTTTTTGTTTTTCCATCACTGTCTCTGACCTCAACATATTACGTTTTCAAGGTTTTGTTATTTAAAGTAAAAGAATCCGAATGACAACTGGGTTCCTGGAATCTGTTGAATGTTGAAATTGTGGTCTACTAAAAGATAAAAAACCTTACATTGTTTTAATCTTGTACTCCTATCATCTAAGTGCAATTTTATGAATTCTATCAAAAAAGGTGCAATTTTACGAGTATAGTAATAATTCTTTGATGTTGTCGAACTGCCAAGTGACCAACTTGTGTAATAGTTTTATGAATTAGCCGGATGATATATATATATTTGGCTGAATAAAAAAAAGGGCTTCGGTGTGAGCTTATTGGGTAATATCACATGTAGCATGGCTATGATATTTTGACCACCAACTCAATATATAATTGCTAATATTTTGATGAGCTGCTTGTTCTATTATTCTATATATTCCTCGGGGATGGTGGAGCAGGAGTGTATTTTTCTTCTTTCTTTCCTCTCTCTCTATTTCTGCTGTCTCTATTTCCGTGTCTTTTGTTTGTATTGACCCAGCCAAAACTTTGTTTGAGAAAAAAAATTCCCTCGCTCCTTTGCTACATATGCGGCTTGGAAAATTCTTATGTAGTTTTGGCGTATAATGAAATGATGTTTATTTCTCTCACATTTATGGTGGATTTTATCATGAATTTAATGAGCAGACTCCACCATAAATGTAAGAAGAGGAAGCATCATTCTCCATGCTCTGAGAATACAATTACTCATGAGGCTATAAGCAGAGTTCTAGGGGGTGTTCGGTATATACATTTAAAAATATGTATTTTGTTGCTTGAAAACACATGTAAAAATATGTGTGGATAACAAAATGAGTAAAAATACGTATAATATTATTTAAAAGCACATATATTTTTTTTTTAAATGGTGTTTCAACCAAACACCCTTAGTCTTTTAGGGATTCACATCAGGTGCAATACTTCTATTTTCCTCACAATTTTTTTAATTTTTTTTTAACTTTTTTAACTTTTTAACTTTAACATTTTAACTCTTTTTTATTATATTTTATTTAATAGCTGAGATTGAAAGTTATTTTTTTAACTTTTAATCTCAGTCATTGATTAGGTATTACACCAGGTGCAATATCCTAAGTATAGCACCTGAAGTGAATCCAGTCTTTTAGACCCTGATTGCCAGTTGCCACCGGTTATTGATAACTTCAAAATCAAATTAAAAATGGTACTACTTTTATTTATTTATATTTTTTATTCTTTTAGCCAAGGCAGTTTGCCACGTGCTTTTGGAATTGAGAAATCCATTTCTTCTAGTTAAAAAAAATAAAAGAAAGAAAGAATACCAGAGTCAATTTTTCTCATTATTTGCTAATATGGACCTTTGTTTTCTTTTTCTCCTCTTTGGTTAATCAAGTCGACATGGTTGCATGGAAATGTAACGGTGGTGGAACCTGAATTTTTCCAGAGGTCGATTTTCTTCTGTAGTGTTTGTGATTTTGTATAGTCACTAAAGAAAGAAAATAAAATTTAAGTAAAACGGTTGGTTTTTTCTTTTTGGTTTCAAGTAGAGGGGAAGAGTAAGATATTGGACTATGCAATTATCACACCGACATGTAAAAGTTAATAGGGTTAAAAAAATATAAAGTTAAAAAAAGTTACAAAGTCTTAAAAACACATAGATGTGATAATTGTATGATACAATAGCCTTAGCTTTGAATCTAAGTTCTTTATGAGAAGACTGGATAGCACCGCTAAAATACTAGCAAGGCAAAAACTTGTTATAGGATATTCTCCAGGGGACGTCAAAACATTGCTATGAAATAATATAATTAGGACCTTTATAGGTTTACTTTGTATTAGCAATGTAATTATGCATCACACGTGTACAACATTGCAAATATTTTATATGTCTATAATGTATGTAAGTTTACATTGCTAGTACATTTTAAATTAAGAATTTTTCATAATATATTTGTCCTGCAGATTTTCCTAAAGGACCTAAACTTCAGTAGCTTTTTTAGACTCAGCTTTTTTCCTTTTTCTTTCTTTCTTTATGTTCGTTATAGGCCAAGCCCATAATTAATCTTTGTAAGCAGTGTAGAGCATGTTATATAAGCTCAATTAATTAATAGACAAAATAGAAGATGTTATTGTCACGAAGTTTCTTTGCAAGGCTCTCCTACCAACCTATGAATGGTGATTACCACTACATTTCGGCCTAATCTAGTGTGCTTTTCCTATCAATGACAACTTCTTCTTCTTGCTCAACTGAAAGTCAGTGAGGGAATCACTTGCATTGCCAGCATCTTTGTTCTTCAAATAGTTGAAGAAGCCATTCAGGCCTCCCTTAATTGCATATATTCTCTGTTAAGAAAAATGTGTTTTGCAAGTGTTTAAGGTGGGTCTTGTCCCCCCAAACTTTAGTGGAAATGGGGAAGAGGATTCGAATCCATGTTCTCCTTCATGGAAAAAAAACATGAACAATGGCACTTATTTTTAATTTGTTCGAATGGAGAAAGATGCTTATATTAATCATCTTCATCACTTTTACTGTGTCAGATAATGAGTCTTATTATTGTAACATTATTCAGGGGCTACTCTTCTAGCTGCGCAAATGTCTAACACCTTTAGTCAAGTAAATGTTAATTCTTTTCTAAAGATCTCATTGAAGCCATCAACAATCCCTTGCATCTTGCAAACTATGAATTTCAATCCATTGTTGAAAGTGGGACTCACTTATATGTCGTCTTGATTTGCTGTCAAAAGTCCCAAGACGAGCAAACACGGCTGTCCAAGATTAAAGTAACAAACTGGGCCTACTGGAGCACCCCTTAGAAGCAAGAGCTTTACCTTGTCCTATTTTGTTTTGTTTACTTATTAAAAGAAAAGTCATATGCAAACTTCTAAATTATGCATGCATCACATTCTCATCCTCTATCTCTATTCACTAAAACGTCAGCCATGTCTAGTGCCTACTACACTTCTTTTTAATTTAATTCAATTTATTTTTAACTTAGTTATTTGCACATGTTTACATGACTTAATGTGTATGAGCTTTATGTATTATAGTATACTTATCTTACTCATGACCTCCCTTATTATGTCATGAATCAAGACATATCAATTATCCTTGATCTATGCATAATCAGTGCGCCCTATAGGTCAACACACACACACACACACACATATATATATATATATATTTATTTATTTTAAGAAAAAACTAAAATCAACACTTATAGGCCAACCATAGGTAAACATCAAATATTAAAGTCACTTGTTTGTGGCTTTCAACAGGGTTTATGTAATCCATGGCTAACAATCACTTGGCTTAATCACTAATGACCTTCCTTCGAGCTAGCATTGTCAACCATCATTTGTAGTAGTCATCATCAATCACTGTCTCAATGTCTTCCATTATTTGCATAGATTCCAGTTTTAGGGGTCTGTTATCCCATTTGAGGCTTCGGTGAAAATAGCCAAATACTACGTTTTGACAACATTTGTGATAAACTAGTATTGTTTTAGAAATATTTAGCAATCTACCACTTTTTTAGTACTTGAGTTTCACAAAATTGAGTTCTAAATAGTACTCGAGTTCAGTGAACTCGAGTTCCTAGGCGAGTTGCTAGTGTGACATTGCTGATCTGGAATTTGAGGAATTAAAAAAACAAGGTGGTACTCGATATTGTGGAAATCGAGTATTTTTTTATAGTATTCCAGTTTAACAAAGTCGAGTACCCTTTTTTTTTTTTTTGGTACAAAACTTTTACTTATTTCATCTTCAGCTGCTTGTGATCATTGTGTCCACCATGTTGGGTGCATCATAGCACCGTGGGTCCAGCCCACACTTGATAAAACACCTCATTAAAGAGGTGGTTGGACAAGCCACAAAAGTCAGCCTATTTTCTTCTTGGGCAGTGACATAGGGAGTCTTTTAGGTAAATATTGCTAAAATCAAAACATATTTGCGTTATAGGTACTGTTTGAGGTTAATTGTGAAAATGAGGAGAGAGATTGAATTTCGGCAACACCGTTGCCGAAATTCAACAAAAAGTAGGAGAGAGAATGAGCAAAAGGAGGAAAGAGAAAAGCAAATGTCAGTAACAGTAAAATGTTGAATTTCGGCAACACCGTTGCCGAAATTCATCTGTCCAAATTTTCTGTGCTGCCCGGATGTGTGTGAAGTGCAATAATGCGTGAGCGCCCAAACTTTAAAAAAAAAAAAGTAATTGTGGCAATGGTATTGCCGAAAATAGTAGGAAAAAAAAAAGTGAATGCGGAAGAATTAAAGAAAAATATAATGTGCTATGTACACAATATTTTCACAATAAATCACAAGTAACTAGTTATTATTAGTTCAAATTTAAATTTGACATTGACATTACTATTTTAATTTAACAATAACAACAAGTAACAACCTGATACTTAGCATTTGTTGTAAAAGAATTGTAAAAATTGTATGCACTTATTATTTCTTTAAAAAAAAAAAAATTCCCAATTGTGGCAATGCCATTGCCGAAATAGTGGGGAAAAATTTTTCCCCACAATTTCGGCAATGCCATTGCCGAAATTGGGGGAAAAAAATATTTTATTTTTATTTTTTTTCTAATTGCGGCAATGACTTTTATTTTTTTTCTAATTGGGGAAAAAAAAATTTCCCATAACTTCCCATTGCCACATTGAGAAAAAAGTTTTTTTTTTTTTTCCCAAATGGCATTGCCGAAATTGCGGGGAAAAAATTTTCCCCACAATTTCGGTAATGGCATTGCCACAATTAGGGAAAATTTTTTTTTTCCCAATTGTGGCAATGCCATTGCCGAAATAGTGGGGAAAATTTTTTCCCCACTATTTCGGCAATGGCATTGCCACAATTGGGAATTTTTTTTTTTTAAAGAAATAATAAGTGCATACAATTTTTACAATATTTTTACAACAAATGCTAAGTATCAGGTTGTTATTTGTTATTATTGTTAAATTAAAATAGTAATGTCAATGTCAAATTTAAATTTGAACTAATAATAACTAGTTACTTGTGATTTATTGTGAAAATATTGTGTACGTAGCACATTATATTTTTCTTTAATTCTTCCGCATTCACTTTTTTTTTTCCTACTATTTTCGGCAATACTATTGCCACAATTACTTTTTTTTTTTTAAAGTTTGGGCGCTCACGCATTATTGCACTTCTCACACATCTGGGCAGCACAGGAAATTTGGGCAGATGAATTTCGGCAACGGTGTTGCCGAAATTCAACATTTTACTGTTACTGACATTTGCTTTTCTCTTTCCTCCTTTTGCTCATTCTCTCTCCTACTTTTTTGTTGAATTTCGGCAACGGTGTTGCCGAAATTCAATCTCTCTCCTCATTTTCACAATTAACTTCAAACAGTACCTATAACGCAAATATGTTTTGATTTTAGCAATATTTACCTAAAAGACTCTGACATAGGTGTGTTGGACACGCTGAGGAGAAAAGAAGAAAAGAAAGGGATTGATGCATTAAGGCTATTGGCCTAACGGAGAGCTGAAAGAAAAAGAAAGTGGCTAAAGCCAAGTCAAGGCAAGTGAGTTGCATTTATTGTGATTTGATGTCAAGAGTATGAAAGGAAGAAAAGAAGGAAAAGATGAAGAAATAAAAGGAGAGGCCATTCGGCTAGTGAGCAAGAAGTAAAGTTTCAGAGAAAGTGAGGACTAAGTACAGTCTTGAAGAATTGGTGGACACAACGATCACAAGTAGTTAAAGATGAAATAAGTAAAAATTTTGTAGGAAACAAAAAATAGAAAAAAGAAAAAAAAAGTACTCAACTTTGTTAAGATAGAATACTATAAAGAAGTACTCGATTTTCGTAATATTGAGTACCGTATTACTTTTTTAATTACACAAATTTTAGGTCAGTAGTGTCACTTTAGTGACTCACCTAAGAACTCGAGTTCACTGAATTCGAGTACTATTTAGAACTCAATTTTGTGAAACTCGAGTACTAAAAAAGTGATAAATTATTAAATATTTTTGAAACATTGCTGGTTTGTCACAAATTTTGTCAAAACAGTGTATTTGACTATTTTCACATGATGCTCCTAAGTCACACTAATTGATGCATAACTCATTCTTTTTTGGTTCAATCTATGCAAAATCCACCAAATCATTGCTCACACGCATCATCATGACATCATCCTCAGGCCACCAATGTAGTCGTCCTTTGATCATAGCAACCAACCTCGTCCTCTAGTATTCATCTATTGTCGTTATCTACTACCATCACCAACATTTAGCACAATTCATTCTACATTGTGCCTGGTCCATTCTACATCTAATTCTGTCACTCGTGGTCATGATTTCCTTCAAGAGATTAAAGTCCCAAACTTAAGACGTCACCTTGAGTTTGAGGAAAAATGTTAGTATATGCACAGATTTTATATAAATTAATGTATATGCTCTCTATGCATATCTAATTAGTCATGACCCATTATTATGCCATAAAACAAGACATAGCATTTATCCTTGATTCAAGCATAATTAGTGGCCTTATAAGTCAATCAGTGGCCTTTATAAGTCAACCATTGTATATGTTTAATATACCTTATATTGGGTACACCATTAGACCCAATCAATTAAAGTTTGCTCTTTTTTTCTTTCTAAATTTTTTATTTTCTTTCTTTCTTTCATTTTAATTATTATGATGGAAATTTTTTTGGGGCTAGAAACTATGATGGAGAAGCTGATTTTGGGCAACAATTAAATTAATTAATGTCACATTCTTGTTATAGTATCATAATTTTCATCAAGAGATAGTATTCTAGTAGGCTCGATTCTTAATATATTTGTAAAGTGAAATATATCAATATATCAATATTATCTTTTTAATAGTGTAATTTACGCCACAAATTCTTGTTTATTGGGTGCAGCTTTTGTACAAAGTGATTCTTCTGATCATGTTCTCTCTCTCTCTCTTCTCATTTCCTTTTTAATCATGTTAAATGCCCGAACATCCCAGTTACCACTATGAAAAATGCTAACGAGTGCCCTTAGGGCACTATTTAAGAATTTATTTAAAGAAAGTTTTTATGGGAAAAGAAAAAAAAGCAATTAATGTTTTGACAGCTTTTTTCATTTCTTATAAAAGTGATATCAAAACTTTCTTAAAATGGATTCTTAAAGAATGCCCTAAGGGCACTCGTTAGCATGACCCTACCACTATTGTGCAATTTATGCGCAGAGTGAACTACTACTGTGTTTCCTCGGTACGGATTGCTGCAATCAATTAGAATAATAACACTGAGTCTCTGACACATAGAGCAATAAATGGAATTGAAGCTAGACATAGAGTCGTTATAATACTAACAATAACATAATAGAGTAGCCTACTAAATTTTTTTAAAGAAGAAGGCCGTATTACAGTTTAGGTTCCTAAAATTTCTTTCTCAAAAAAAAAAGTTCCTAAAATTTAGCCATTTAGAGCATCCGCAACCGATTTTTATATTCTATCTTATTTTATCATCTCAAAAAGTAATTTTATCAATTATATCATACTATTTACAATATACCTAGCATCTCAAAACTCTATTATTTTACCATTTTATTAAAATATTATTAAATTTTTTTTTTTATTTCTCTTTTTCTCCTCATTTTCCTCTCTTTCACCCTCAACCTCTAGCACCGGCCCCAACCTCTAGCAAACCCGTACCCAGCGAAATCACAAGAAGCAAATCACAACAAAAATTCACCCAAATCAAACAAGCACCAGAACTAAACAATCTCAACCTCTAGCACTGGCCACAGCTAAACAAACAATCACCACCACGCCACCACTACCCTCTGCCCAAACAAACCCAGCAAACACCGAAACCCACCATCAAACCCATCGAAACAAATCCCCCAACCCATCGGAAAAAATCACAACCATCGGACCTAAATCCAACCACCCAACGCCAACCCAAACACCACCCAAATCCGACCCAAACGCCAGAAACCGGAACCAAAAACCCAAAATAAAAAAAACAAAATAAAACCCACCAAAATATGAAAGCAACCAAACCAACCAAACGCCGGCCACCAAACCCAGAAACTGGCCACCATGTCAACACCACCAAACTCACCAAACACCGGTCTCTATGCCGATCTCCACATCGGTCTCCACGCCGATCTCTACCGCGCTGACCTCCAGCCACCATGCCCATCGCAGCCGTGCCACCACGCCTATCTAGAAATCCGATCCGGCGTGAACTCCGATCTGGCTTGATGATTCGGCGTGAGCTCCGAGAGAGAAGATTGACAATGGCTAGAGAGAGGGGATGAGAAATAGAGAAGGAAGAGAGAGAAAAGAAAGAGAAAAAATGAGAGATGAGAGAGAAATTGCCGGGTAAAAAAGCATTAAAAAATTATTTTTTTTATACCATTTAGCTACAGTATCATCTTACATTTGAGATGGTACTGTAGCTAAATCTAAAAAAAAAAAAATGGCATTTCCCATATAGCCTTCCAATTGCTGAGCATTTGTTAGGCTTGTATGCCAAATGTATTTAACATTTGGCATATGAGAAGCCCACTGCGGATGCTCTTAGCTCCATAATGTTTTAAGTGCGTGGTATTGGTCTCTGGAATTTAATAAATGTGTGCTTTTTGTCTCTAAAGTTTTAAATTAGTGCAATTAATTCATTTTTCAAACTTCAAAAACCAATCAAATTTACCTAAAAAATGTACACTTTTCATTTTTAAAGTTTTAAATGAACTCTATTAGTTCGTTTTTCAATCTCTAAGGACTACTAACATTGATCACTTGAAACTTAAATAACTAATAGTAAATAAACTTTAGGCATGAATAATGTATTTTGGCCCAAAAAAATAGATAATTATACATAACACAAAGAAAATCCAAAAATGCTAAGAGTTTAACTCAAATTTTTTTCCTCTTCATCTAGTTGCAAGGAAAAAAGTATTCAGTAATGAAAAAAAACATTATTAGGCATAGGCATTACGTTAGTTGATTATTTAATTACAAGTTGAAACAATGCTTAAAAGTGAAATTCTCAAAAAAAAAAAAAAAATTATTGAGAAGAAAATTCTCAAATTTAGTTTAAAGCTGTTTTTTTATAAGAGGGGAAAAAAAACTTTAAAACAAAATTAGTAAATTACCGACCTGAAGCAAACTTTACTAAAAATCTTCTAGCCCCTTCAAGCTTTTTGAGCAAAAGCAATATATAGACAATGCCTTTTTACTCATCAGAAACTACTTGTCCCAAAGTCATATTTGAGGGACAAAGAAAAAGGGGGACATGATCTTTCATTTAAATTATATGCGACCTCTGTCCAAACTCCAAAGGACGGAAAGATTAAAAGGAAAAAGGCATAATATATTTATGTCTTCTTGTGCTTTTGGACCTTGGAGCCTTAGATGTCCTCTGATTGTTATTATTATTAGAAGGTACAACTTTTTTGTAAATGCAGAGTTGGTGGTGGCCAGTGACCAGAGGCCAAAAGACAATCATGCTCTGTTTTTTTGAACTCAATAATTGCTTACCTTCTCCCGTCTCCATTGTCTTCATTTATGGAATTATGGTACAGTCCAAAACCTTTCCTACTTGCCCACTATAAAGAACTGCAATTATTTTATTTTATTTTATAAAGTTCCAAAACATTTAAAATAGTTACTTCTCTATGGCTGCGAAGGAAAGGATAAGTACAACACGAACGGGACCACGTTTGCATGAATTTTAACGTGATCAAAGAATATAGAATACCTTTTAGCATTACGTACTGTGTGTAAACAAAGGATACAAGTGCGATCCTAATTATGGAAGATTTGGTAGAAATGAGCAATAAAGTGTACAAAATGATAAAGCATGGTTAGATTATGGCATAATCTTAGCAATTTTTTTTTTTTTGTTTCATTTTTTTAAAACTAATAAGAGAGGATAATTAAAGGTGTTTCTTTTCTTGAACGTGATCACAGTAGTATCATACTTGTTGGATGTATAGAGTCATAGCTAACCCAATCCCATCAAGATATTAATGAGCATTATTAGCTGATGTTTTATTAATAACCCATAGACACTTTTCATTAGGGGAGTCGAACTCAAATTCTAGTACCCACCAAACACATGGAGTAAACCTAGTGACCATTGAACCACGGCTTTTGATGGTACAACATTTTTACAATTGTGCGTTATTTCAACTTCCTTAATTCAAAGTAATTAACCACTTTACCATGCAAATGTAACTATTTCCAATTTTGGTGGGTTGGTATAATGAGGAATGATCACAGGCTGGTCTAGTAGCTAAGGTATATCAACCAATCCAATCATGTCGGGTTTAAAAAAATTCAAACTGTTATCGTTTATTGACATGTGGATTGTTAACCGATCTGGTAAAAATAAATCAAAGGTTAGAATAGTTGAATCAATGAGTCATTCATGTAAATTTTAGCACTTTGATAAAAATAATTAGTGAATGGTGATCACGTTATTATTGGATTTCTTGGTGTACCATAGTGGTAGTATTTATGGATTTTGCTTATATGAGTACTTTTATTTATTGTGAACATCATAGTGGGACATACAAACATTTTGGTAAACACCAATAGTAGGGAAAGATCCCCTTGCTGCCTTGCATTTTAATCCTTCAGTTTTCTCAAATTTTTAGCCAAATTTGAGATACATGACATTTATTTAATTATTGTATTCTTTTTAAAGAATTATTGAACTTTTAAATATCACATATTCGTATTTCTTAAAAATTAAAGAGAATTAAAAGATTTAATTGTGAAGGAAGTCTCTCTCACCAATAATAAGATTTCTTTAGTCATCTTTCTAGCTAGTACTTTGTTTGGTTCCTTAATTTAAAACACATTTTGGATACTACTGGTAAGTGGTTGCTGTGTCCCCATCAAGTACCCAAGTTCGACACCCTATGCCTGCGCTGTGTGGGTTACACAATATCATTGTGTGGGTAAAAAAAACCCAATGGGGCTTGTGTGGGGCCGGGGTCTCTAAGCTCCACTTTCGGGCTGATGGTACCCTTGGGCTTACCCAATTGTACCTTGGGGCATGGGATAATGACTGCACACGTGAGTTCCTTTTTTTTTTTCTCAAAAAAAAAAGAAAAAGAAGGGTAGTAACTACATATTTCTCCTACTCTATACAGTAATAAAGCTTCTTCTGGCAATCATTTAGCCATCAACCATTCCAATAATACAAGGGTTCTTTCTCACTGTCATCAAGTACGAAATTACATACATTTAGCAAAAAAGTATACTAGCCCCCTACTCCTCTATCTTTATTTTGTGCAAATGGTAAACTTTAATCCTATGCTGTTTGTTTCACTAAACCAAATAATTATACGCCTTAATAATCAATGCTACGGGAACATTCTATTAAAAGAAAAGAAAAGAAAGTAGTTAGGAAGTTTCACATTTCCTTTATCTTTTTGTTCCTTCTATTTTATTGTGTCAAATGTTCTTTAATCGCCGAAGGTTTAGGGGTCAAACTTTGGGGAATTGGGTAGGAAATAACCTCCTTGTGGAGCAGGCAAAGATGCTTTCTCTTCGTTTTAAAAAACGAAAACAGAAAAAAAAAGGAGAGAATGGCTATCCTTAGTTTACTGTTTACACACCAATGGCACATCCACCGATATCTGGTTCAGGTTGTTGGGAGACAGTGCATAACTTGGACCGATAATACTCATATATTTTTCTCTCTTTTGGAATGTTCATTTCTTCTTCTTCTTCTTTTCTTTTTCTTTCTCTATTCCTTTCTTTTCTATTAAAAGGGAAAGAAAGAAAGAAAGAAAGAAAGTAGGAAACATTTCAAAGCTAAGATGGAGTTGGGTGGGAGCTTTAAAATTTGAAAAAAAGAAACATAGTTTTTAGTATTAGTATTATTTTAGCAATCAGCACAGCATATTATTCTTTTTTCCAGCTGTGTCCTTTGCTGGTTTTGTTCATGAAAGCTAGCTAGTTAGGGTTAATAAACTCAGATGCGGCCCACAGACTCATGATCATGCCATGTCCCAGACCAATGCTGCATTGCTGGCTTGGCTTGCTGCCAGTCTGCATGCATATATACAATTCGATCTTACCATGTCCTCACTCATCACTCCTAGCCCCTAGGGTATTAAGTATTATGTGTAATGGTAATATAAAAATGATTGTTCAACTCTTGACCACAAAGAGTTGAACAATCGTTTTCCCCTAAGATGGCAAAGGGAAAGTGTGGGGTCCGATTATAGGTGCCTTATGACTGGGGTGAAGCATGGTAGGTCAAGTTTGAGAGGTTGAAGGTATTTTACTAATCCTAATGAGATTACTCCAAATTTGATTAGATAGAGATATAAGCAGAAAGGGAAAGGGCAAACAAGGTGTATTAAAAGAGAATGAGAGACGAGTGTTTTAGAGATGACAATAAAATATGTATAAAAACATAAATTATAATTAGGATATATATATATATATATATCTATATTTCAAGCGGGACAGGATGGGATGGGATTTTTTGTGGGGGGGGGGGGGGGGGTGGAGAAAACCCGTCGTCCTCTCACATCTTCAGAGCAAAGAAAATTAACATTGGATAGGTTGGTTCGCAACAACAACAACAACAATAACAGCAAATTCCGGCAACAACAACCACAACAACAATCAGTTCATCAAAAAAAAAAACAACAACAACAATCAAATTTAAAAAAAAAACAACTGAGAGATCGAGGAAGAGAGAGCTCGAGGTGCGATGGCGCGATCGAGGGTCTGGGTCTGGGTCGAGCGGCGTTGGAGCGATGGCGCGATCGAGGAGCCGATGGGTCTGGGTCGACGACGAGGTGCGATGGCGCGATCGAGGAGGGGATGGGTCTGGGTCGAGCGGCGATGGAGCGATCGACGCGGTGCTGCGATTTCCCTTTGATTGATCGGCGCGGTGCGACGGCGAGGTGCGAGACCGGTGTGATGGCGAGGTGCGATGGGCGCTGGGCTTGGCTCGGCGATGGCGCCGTTTCGTGGGTTCGTGCTCTCTGTTTCGTGGGTTCGTTTGACTGGGCTTGGTTTGTGGGTTTGTGCTCTCCGTTTCTCAATTTTCCAGAAAATGCCATTTGAAGGTAAAATAGAAGGTGAAATGCATTTCCACCAGGGGAGGGCTTATTTTCGGTCAAAGGGGAAATTCTTTTCCGTTGACCCAATTTTCCTAAGCAGCCAAACACCCACATTTTACGGAAATTGATTTCCGGAAGTAGTTTGAAGTTGAAACAAACACAGCCTAAAAGAAAATTCACTAAAAGGAAATCTAAGAAAGAGCTTATTTAATTACATTGTCTCGATCTCCCTCGGTCCCCATATTGTTTGTGTTTTTTTTTTTTTTTCCCAAGAAAAACCAAATGTTAAAGAGAATCTTATTTAATTGCAATGTCTTTCAAATAAGAAGGTGCAAAGTTTCAAAAACTATCATCCTTAATTTTTTTTTTTTTTAATTTGATAATTGCGGAATGGATGATTTAAACCCTGAATATCTTTGTTGAAAATACAAAAAAATGCCCACTAAAAGAACTATGCCTCAATTTTGTCCTTAGATTCGTAATGTAATATTTAATATTCTTTTAACTTATATCTTATCTTCCAAGAATCAACCTCTTTTTACAAAAAGAAGTAGGGAAAAATAACTTACCAATCACAGTGTAAAAGTATAAGTTTGTATATCAGGTGCTACTTTATATATTTAGAATAAAATTAGGGATACACTCAATTTCATAAAACATGTTGAAGTGGTCAATTGTAAGTGATAAATATTTTCTACCCTTCACTTCAATAAATTGTGAAATTGGGTGCATATATGTGTCCATCTATCTACAACTTTTTAAAAACTCATTTTTTATTTTTCATTTTTTCAAAGCATAAATTTACTTTAATACACTTTCAATAAAAAGCAATAAACAAAAATTCAAAAGAAAAAACCAAAAAGAAAAAATTAATCAACAAAAATCTAAATAAACTTATGCTAGAGGCAAAAATAATATTGTTGTTTTGGTTTAAAAAAAGAAAAAAAAAAAGAAAAAAGAAAAAACATAGTGATGGTTGAATTGGACGTGCTTTAGAGAGGGGAGTACTTTTGAAATTTTTGACACTCCTGAGTCCTGCCGAGTGCTGACCAATCAAACCCAACCAATCCCAACACAGCTAAGCAGCTCCTAATCACTCGGGCCGCTATTACCTTCTCCACCGTTCGATTTTGCCACGCGTCACCTGATCCAACGCTTTTATTCTGTTCGCTACTTGGTGGTACTGTTCACATTAGTAGTGGGCCATGCCTCATTCCTTTCTGTGGGCCTCTTTCCATAAACATCACTTTCGATGGCTTTTCCTTAATTGTTTGTTGTTGTTTCTTGGCGCCGGAGGGGCTTTTGCAAAAATATCCCCAAATTTTCACTTTTTAGTGTATAATGCTATGTTTTGTCATTTTTATATTTAGACCTCTAATTCTGTGGATTTTTTTACATGTATGTCTAACTTCACTAACTCATCATTCATTGGGAATTAGGACCCCCTTGACATTTCATACCTTTAAATCATTGCAAAGCATTTTTTTCTATCCATTATGTATATTAATTTAAAAGGTCCTAGCCTTATATCCAATTCTGAATTGAGTTATATTGCTTAGATGAAGGAAAATTGCCATCTTGCGTCAAACCATCAAGGTTTGACCTCTTATTAAACATGATAATCACGAGAAAAAAAAAAGCATGTAGTTTCATTTTTTTTTAAAACCAAAATTTGAGTTCTTGATGTTAGGTTTTTAGTGTTGGCCCATTCAATGACATTTGCTTGTAGTGAATTTCAAGTTAATTGATATAGTTTAGTCACTGAAAAATTTAGTAATAGTTTGTATTTGAAGCTGCTATATAAAGTACTGATCAAAGTCCCTCGCTCGAAGCTCAATCAAGCAAAGATGTAAGGTGTGCTCAAGTGAGAAAGAAATTCACTCGAGTAAATTATTAAATATTTGAGAAGTTTACTTGGGCGAGATCATGAAAATTGTTCTTTGAGTTCGTTTTAAGAATCATTTTTATATTAGGTTTTGTGACATCAGTTATATAAATCCCACTTTGCACAAATTTTCAATAGAGAAGAGGAAGCTAAACCTACGCTATTTAGAAAAAAAAACCTTGTGCTTAATAAGAAACTCAATATTTGTTGTCCACTCATCTTGTGATCACAAAGAGTGTTTGATTGTGTGAAATCACAAACCTTTATTTTAGGTAAGCACGTCATTTGTAGGGGTTGCATAAAAAATCTAGGCTACAAAGGTTTTGTGAGTCCTAACTATTTCTTTATAGTGGATTTTCTATGAGAGACTATCTGTATTACTGGAGTGATTTTTTCTCTGAAAAAGTTCTTAATTAGTTTTCCATTTCATTGCCAAATCTTGTATTCCTTTTATATTTCTTGCTTTAGATTTGGCATATGCTAAACTGTGGCAAATAATAATTGTATGTAACTCTGTATGGATCGCCTAATTGAGATAAATTGATAAATTAAATAATAATTCTGCCTTATAATTTACATAAAGGTCTAAAAAAATATATTTTTCGCTTCACCTATGAAGGACCTTAAGAATGTACTCACACATCCAACACCAATGTTTTAAATAACGTCGACAATGTTTCATTCACTACAATCTACAAAGCCTATAATTATTTCCATACCATATCCACCAGTTAGATGAAAGAGCACATGCATGTGATATAATATTATAATCTATGTTTGATAAACTTCATTCTCAAAAAAAAAAAAAAAAAGGGTTTGATAAACTTTGTATCATGAATGAACTAAGGCTTAAGCATAGGTTAGTTTGGAGGCTTTTAAACAAATCAAAAAGTGAAGTGTGGGTACAGATGCACTGGGTTGAAGTCGTATAACTTAAAATTGGAGGGACATAAATGCATATATAGGGTAGTATAGCAGCATTTTGCAAAGTTTCCTTCTCAAGGTGTTTTTTTTTTCCTTGCACCTTAAGCATAAGGCTTCTGCATTAGGTACCCATAATATGTTTCCTAACACAATTTGCCAACAGAAAATATCAGGGTTTTTTTAAAGTTTATGTTTACTGCTGTCCTGGGTCCACCACATTTTCTCTGTTTGAATACTGAAACATTATATACTTTCTCCTATATAAGAGGAAGAAGCCTTGCCTAAAGAAATATATCATTCGCAGTAAAGAAGTTAAGAGTGCAGCCTTAAAGCCTTTTACTTTGTTTGTTAGAAGACAAGAAAGGAATCCATTATTTGTGGGTTATTTCCTTGCAGCTTCTTAGGGAGCTTACTTCAAATATTCTTGTTATAAATTCACTTTCACATTCCCCACAAGCCTGTCTGTGTTCTGTTGCCCTCTCCTCTGTCATCTACCTGATTTTTTCCTTTACATACTGCTTCTCTAGAACTCTTTGGGTTTTGTTTTTTATTCTATAAAGCTCATAAACCCTGTGTTGAAGCTCTTGGTTTCATCTTTTCCAAAAGGGTTTACTTCAAAGGGATTCTAAAATACAAAATGGGAGTTGGAGGCACTTTAGAGTATTTTTCTGATTTGATGAGCAGTGGCCATAAACACAAGAAGAAGAAGCAATTGCAAACTGTGGAGCTAAAGGTCAGGATGGACTGTGATGGGTGTGAGCTTAAGGTCAAGAAAGCCCTCTCTTCATTAAGTGGTAAGTTTCATTTGTCCCATAATCTCTTTTTTGTTTGGTGTTACAAATGATGACACACTGCTAACTCTGACATAATTTGTTATGCTTTCCAGGAGTTAAATCAGTGGACATAAACAGGAAACAACAGAAAGTGACTGTAACTGGGTTTGTTGAAGCAAACAAGGTGCTGAAGAAAGCCAAGTCAACAGGGAAAAGGTCAGAGATTTGGCCCTATGTTCCTTACAACATAGTGGCTCAGCCTTACACTGCTCAAGCTTATGACAAGAGGGCACCTCCTGGTTTTGTCAGGAGGGTAGAGAACACTGTCACCAGTGGCACTGTGACAAGATATGAGGACCCTTACACCACCATGTTCAGTGATGACAACCCCAATGCCTGCTCGATTATGTAGCTGAAGAAATAATACCAGACAATCTGTCTCGTCCACTTATCCTCTTATTAGTCTGAAGTAGAAATCATTGTAAAGTTCCAATTTAGGGGTTTAACTATTTAATTTTTGTTTTGGGATTTTCTTTTTACGTAATAAGTGATGAGAAAATTTGTGACTTGTGAGCTAATCCATGTTTTCTATGTTTTCTTCTGTGGGGGTCCAGGATCCTATCAGTACTATTCTGTAGTTTTGCAATCACAGAGTGGTTTTTGTGGGCCTAGAAATGTAATGTGGTTATCGGTATTTATTGAATATAGACTATATAGCGTGGGTTGTTATGAGTAACCTATTATTGGAGCTTCACTTGTTTTTATGCATGATGTTATGGTTTCTCTTTTTTCTGCCTGGGATGACTTTGGCTTTGTCCATATAGCTGTAATTCACCTTAAAACTAAGTACAACCTGGCCGCTATATGATATGTTGCGGTGGGGTTGATATGGCTTCATGACAACATTTAGTTTACTGGTTATTGTATATGACCCACAAGATGTTACATGCTACATAAAACCGGACCTAACTCACATGTCAAAAGTTTTGCCCCGGCAACGTTCCATCCACAAAGGTCTTTGATGACGTTTAAGATATAAATTACATCTACAATATGACAAAACTGAAGATTAGTAAAGATTCTAATAGTCACTAAAGTTCAAATCGTATTGGGTAGAATGCAGAAAGGTTACAAAACAATATTAGTAAAAGGGTAATAATAACTAGTGTACACGCGCTATTGCATACAAACACACGATTTTGCACTGAACCCGTGACTTGGAAATCACAATTTCCAAATAGTTCAGTGCAAAATTGTGCGTGTACTTTGTGTGCAATATTATGTGTGAAATAAACACGAAATAAACACAACTATTGGGTAGAATGCAAAAAGCGTCAAACAATGTTAGTAAAAGGGTAACAAATAGTGCACACGTTATTGCACACAAAATATACACAAGATTTTGCACTGAACTCATGACTTGAAGTCACAACTTGGAAATCAAAGTGTACAAACAATGTTAGTAAAAGGGTAACAAATAGTGCACACACGTTATTGCACACAAAATATACACACAATTTTGCACTTAAATTGTGACTTGAAGTCAAGATTTCCAAGTTGTGACTTCAAGTTATGAGATCAGTGCAAAATCGTGCTTGTGTACTTTGTGTACAGTAGCATGTGAAATAAACACCACTCATTAGTAAAAAGGGTTTTTTAGTTGCAAATAAACCTAGAAAAGAACAACATCATGTATTTCAAATTCCTATAAAAGAACAACAGTTGGGTAATCTTAAGAATAGCATTTTGTTAAGAGTTTTGTAGTTCAGTGGCATTTCCTAATTTTCCCATAAATGAGAACTTGAGTTCAAATCTCCCATCCGGCCTACCCCACTTATTGTAAGCAAAAAAATTAAAAAGTTCATCTAAATTTCTCATAAACAAAGCTTTAGATTTAAAAATGCCTTGGTATACTATTCAAAAGAGATGATACAGAGTTCAAATTATTTCAAATACATCTGGCTCCTTGAAAGAGCTAAGGTAAAGAAAAGTGATTGCTAAGAAAAGCATATCTTTTCTACCCACTCAGCCAAACGTGAGGAAAGAATCATTTTTTTTTCCTTCTTAACTTTTTTCTTTACCCTTTCTCTGAAGGAAGCGTAAAGGCACACATCAATCCCATGAACAGAAAGATTCACGTGCAATACCTGGAGTCTCAAAAAGCACATCCACTCTATCTCCACTGTATCTAACTATGAAAAATAACATTCACCTAATATAGAAAATGAAAGGAGCACTCTCCATCTAGTGCATTCCTACTTTGAAGCCAATTTCTGATTCATAACTTCTTTAATCCATAATCTTGTTTAAATAAACTTAACTTGGTGGGATAGTAAACACAAAAATCCATTGATATATTAAGACAAGCTTTATTAAAGAGATGCTTGTAAATATATTTATTATATTAAGTAATGGTGTGCATCAATATGTAAAGTAGATCCTACAATAACCTACAGAACACTTGTTTCCCCCATGTGTAATTGAATGAAAAGGAAGGAACAATTACATGCAAATTTCAGAAGGGAAGCTGAAAGAAATGAGAAGACATCCCAAGAGTGCTTGCTAATCAGCCATTTGATTTGGATAATATCTATATCATACAATAATATGCTGGTTCATTGGCAATTGAAGTGGATTTTGAGATTAGTAGAGAAACCAATGCCATATATGCTAACAAATTGTAGAAAAACCACATACCAGAAGATGAAAGGGGCGTGGATAGTATGCTATGTGTGTCTTGATAATAGAGTTTCCACATCATTTAGTACAATATTTTTTTTAAATGATTGATTTGTTAGAAGAGCATTTGCAATAGTAGATGATCAAGAAAGTGCACAATATATCCGGCAGTTACAGTTTGCATGTAGGATTCAATTAATAAAGAGCAATGAATTGGAGAGGGGGGGGGGGGGGGTGGGTGTTGTGGGGGGAGGGGGAGGGTGGGATTTGAAGAAAAAAACTCATAGTAATATATACTTTTATTTATTCATTTTAACCCAACTTATATATGAGGTCACATAGAAGCCATGTGCAAAAGACAAACACTGATAAATTACCGCCAGAAATGATAGGTAGTAGTCTTCAGGAAGAACACAGTTGGCAAGCAGCTGGGTTAGGCAGGTATAGGCACTTCTTGTCCTTTGAGAGAGGTGACTACTGTCAGCCATGGATTCTTCCACACAATTTTGGTCAATACTAAAAAATGAAGATGCACTTCAGCACCCTGAAGTTTGAGATCCAAGCCTATTTCAGGTAAATTCAGAGGAGAGGAAGCATCTCAGTGCCACTGTCAGCAAGTAATGTAAAGCAATCTATAAAATTTAACTAATAATTTTTTATTGTGTAATAGTATCTTGTCCTTAAGATTTTGGGGGCATCGTGTGTTGGTATTCACAATGATTTCAATTAGACCACTAAGCCAAAACAAATATATAACCAGAGTTATCCAATCAGTGAACATATACCTACACGATGCTGCAGTAAGAGGCTTAGCATTATGGATAGCTACGAAGTCCTAAGCAGGACATTATGACCTTAGATATCACTCAGTTGGGACCATTGTATCATTGCATCCTAGAGCATGTGTTTACACCATGTGCACCATATTCCTTACAGGAGTCACTCTAGTTTGGCCTTAAGACCAAAGCACATATTCCTTGGCACCATACTTGGTGTTAGACCCTTGAAACTTGAGATGGAGTGGCTACATGTGGTGACACCTTGCACCCATGTGCCACAAGAACCCATGGGCATGAAAGAGGCATGCCATGGGCTGAGCAAGAAGCTTTGAGGCAGCAGCGGGCTGTTCTGCCTCATTATGGTGCATAACTACATGAGTGGGCTATGTTGGCAGCATGTTAGTGGCCTTGTTAATGTGATGGGCCCTTGGACATGGTCTGACAGGTTGCAAGCTATGTGTGCGCTATGAGCAGCATGTGTAGTGGTGAGCCATGGTAGCCTTGAGTGGGCTGGGCCATGGGCAAGATGATGAGCAGTGGGTGGGCTGCTTGTGTGCAAGGTAAAGTTGGGCCACCTGAGAGTGTGACATGCAGCTTATGTGGGAAAATGAAATTGGGTTGTGGCATGCTTGGCAAAGTATGACTGGATTGCATATGGGTGGCGATGTGCTGTGAGGCCAGATTTGGGAGGTGGCATACTGGCATTGGCACAGGCCAAGCCCTCCACTTAATTTGCAATGAGCAAGGTTGATTTTCTGGGCATGTGCTTGGGCTGCCAGGAGGGTGCATGCATGGCTTGTGATGGTCTGAAACATGTACACGTGTTAAACAAGTGGTAACATCATGGTACAGCCTTTTTGGTGTGCTAGCATGGTGGAAAGGCTCCAGGACAACAAGCACTTGTGTCCCAAAGGCAGCTCCCAGATTGGCGCAACAAGTTCAGGAGGCAATTACTTGGATAATTTGATTGACAGTATTTCCAGCTTGTGTTCCTTAAAGCTGTTGGGCTGTTAAAAACATTTGTAATGGGAAAAACTGGGTGTGCTGTAAGATAATAAAGTGTACTCTTGTGTATATGTGTGAGTTTTGTAAGCATTGGTGGCAGGTTTTGACTAAGGTATCCCAAGTGAGTATTTTGTGTAAAGGAAGCTTGTGTGTACTTTGTACTTTGCAGTAAAGTAATAAAGGTTGGGAGAGTTCTCCTGTATCTGTAATTGTGTTGTGTATGATTATATTCACACAAAATATTGGTTGATCCCTTTACGAGTGTGTTGGGTTGTTGGCTAAGACTAAGTAAGGTATACTTAGTGCCATCATAAGGCAGAAAATTTGGAGTGAAAATCTGCCTTTTTGACACTTAGACACATGATTTTCATGTATTTTTCTGTTTTATAATTATGTTTGACCTCCATGATGTTTCTAGAATTTTAGTAAGATTTCTATGCTTTGTTTGATAGAGAATTGATACATCACCAACCAGCTTCCATTACAGATCAACCTTTCACATCCCTGATCTTTTATTAAATGCTTAGTACTCAAACTGGGTAAGCCATTAACTGAATAAATCAATAAGAGCAGGGAAGTATGATTTATTAGGGTTTCAGGGAGATAAGTGACAGCTGCCCAATTCCCTCTACCATTTTGACAGTGCAGATCCCAATGCAAGGCTAATTTATTGCAGGTCTATGATCTCTGATTCACAGGCAAAGCGTGCAGAAAATAAAGTCCAAACAGGGTCCTGAATGCTTGGATTACCATCTAAACTTCTATCTTACAATGACAAATTTCAATTCCTGGGATACAAGAAACTCACTTGATCTTCATGGGCTTCCCATCTATATGTTATTGCTTTGGGCTTCCTTCAGTTCTATTTCCAGTGTAGATATCAACGAAATTAAGATCATACAGAAGAGTTGCATTGGCTGGTATATTGCAGTCACCTAAAAAACCAATAAGATGGGTGTCAGTATGACCTGCTCTCCATACCAACAAAAGCATATCCTAATCATGATACAATCAACAGCACTTATGCAACCAACAAGCTTTTGAAATATCAAATCTAATCCATTATTGGCATTTTGTCAACCTCACAAATGACCACACCAAGCAAGGAACTTATCAAAGGACAATAGCAATAGATAGGCCCAGAGAAAATTTTAGCAACTAGCTAAATCAGGGAATTTTCTCCGATACGCCTCTCAGCCTTGGGGGAGGGAAGGGGGACCTCACTCACCAGGAGAGAGAGCAACCATATCTTTTTCTGTTTTGTTTGTTTTTTAGCCTCATTTATTTGGCAAGTTGTAGGCATTTTATGATTATAGAACATGTCAAGTTTCAAGACTGTTAATCATTGTAAGGGTAAGACATGGAATTCCATTATATGGATCTTTACCTGAAAAGCATCCTGCTGGTTCTGGCCCATATGCCAATTCAGGGGGAATCTGAAGCTTACGTTTTCCTCCTGTGTAAGGCACAATGACAAATTTTTATTTATTATCTATTTTATAGGTAAGGCACAATGACAATTATTTGGGCAAATGAGAAACAACATACAGAAAGGAAACTCTTTAAGTCTATTTAAATTGTTCAAATGACATACCTACTCGCATTGGAGGTACTCCTTCACCACCTAAAATTCCCTGGTCCAATCCCTTGGTGACCTGGACGAAAAATTAAGTAGAAGATAAATTTGAATTAACCTTGACAAAGAAGGTTTGAATTATCTGCAACCTCGATTGTCGGTCTTTTATTCTCAAAGGGTTAAACAGGAACTACTATAATACATAAAATTGTAACGAATGCAGTGTAGATGTCAACTGAGTTTAGCTGATAGCCCAATGGTTGTGTTTTGGCCATGTACTCAATTCGTAAAACATATTGTACTCAATATATGAGTCCCAATCACTTCAATTGATATAATGGAAAAAATACCTCTCTCTCTCTCAAAATTAATGAGGTGAATAGACATATTTCAAGTGTTTTTCCAATTTTACCAGATGCCTGAAGGGAAGGGACAGTATTTCAAGTGCTTTGTAAAACAATGTGCAATTTGTTAATCTCATAATGCTTCTGTGAAATGCCATGAACTACAAAGGCCCTTATGCTACACGTTTCTTGGATACCAAAGTACACATATATACATCGTCTTGAGCACAAGAATAATTTTATCTGTTAATTAAATATAGCAAAATCAGAACAGCCTATAAGAACAAGAGTTTTCAGTGGCTACAGCCCCAAATGTTTATCTATTTAGATTTTTATGATGTACAGACATAAATCTGCAGCATGAACAGATATGAGAATAGAATGCAAATAATGTAACCTGACAAATGAAGATAAATCAGATTAAGGGATATGTAAGATGTCCAAAGAGCATCTCTATGTGCTTTAACTTTCATGAAGACAAGGTAGTATTGCTCAAGCATCATTAGTCATAAAATTAAGATAAGAGATAAGCTTCATGTCCACTCTAATGATTGACAATAAGACAGGATCATACCAATTATTTAATATATGAGACAGCATCATATATACCTTGCCAACACCAAGACGCATAGTGAGAGGTCTACCACGCTTATAGCTACTGTCGAAGACTGTCCCATCAGCGAATCTTGCAGTGTAGTGCATCTGTATTGGAAATATATTTCATAAAATTCAATTGCCTATCCAAATAGCAGGCAATTAGTGCATTTCTCACTAACATTATATAGAATCCTGTACTTGTACCCAGACTATATGATATGCTGATCTAAATGAGGCCTATAATTACAAAACTAATATCATGGGGCTAGCGGAAGCATATTCACAAGAATAATAATATAAAACAATCACACAAGACAATAATATTAAACGTGGTTCAGCCAACTCCAAGCCTACGTCCGAGCAACAGCAACCAAAATCCACTATCAATTATGGATTACAATCACTCATAATCAAACCCCTCAAACCAAACTCACATACTCACATAAACAACACTTACAAAAATCACAAATAAATACAAAAAATTTCACAAATACAAACTAACTCACAAATCTCACACTCACAAACTCATTATCCCAAAACTCCTATACACCCAATAACTCTTTCATACAAAAATAGACAAACACTATTCTTCAAAGAAACCCACTCCATGTTCTTTTCTACTTTCCTCATGTGATCCTTGGGCAAAAGCCCCTAAACCCTTTGCAAAAAGGCCTATTTATAAGACTTCAATTCTTTTTATTTTTATTTTTTATGAACAAGAAAACCCAATTACTTCTTAAATAAGGAACTTTCATTCCATACCAAGGAAAATTCCTTTTCTTCTACACCAAGGGAAAACCTTTCCTTCCACACCAAGGAAACCCAATAATAAAACCAAATCCAAATGGGAATTTGACACAATTTCTAAAAGAGTGGAAGCTCCAAACATTGCCAAACAATTGTAGAAGTGTGGAACATCAAGGCAAGCAGAATTTTTGTCAGAAAAAGACTGAGAAATCTCACTGCTTGGTAAACAACACTGATGGGGTTTCCTGTTTGGTGGGTGTGTGTTGGAGAATTCAGGTATTCTGGATATTAGATCTTATAATGATAAGCAAAGCACAGTCTATAACGATATAGTTGTACAAATGTAGATAGCTTTTGATAGAAGGTAGAAGAACTTGAATCATACAAATTTAAATGATTTTAGTGACATGGAAAGCATTTATAATTCATAAACACATTCTAGCTCCTCATATATTCTTATTTAGTTCGTTTATACTAAGAGATTCAATTTGGCTTTATATTTTCCTAAACGTATATTTTAGCATGTGCATCATAGTGGCTTTGGATATTATCAGTGTTATATATCAAAACACATCATTAGAGAGGCTGGAGGCAGGTTTGACATGGCCAGCAAGAAATTTGCTCCTCTGAGCTTGACACTACCATGTTGGCCAATTCTTCAACAATCATTTGTCAAAAATCTCTTCTTGAAATTTTTAGGAATTTTGAGAAAAACTATGGCTAGTGCCTTCCATCAAAAGAGATAAGTGGTGGGTTCGAGTTTGAGAATCAGCCTCTCCAAAATATTGGGGGTAAGATTGTCTACCATGACCTCTCTCAGATACCGCAAAAGTGAGAGTTTTGTGCATTGGGTATGATTTTTTTGAGAAAAAATATCAGATTAAAGCTTCTTTTTACATACACACAGAATCAAGCATAAACATCCTTGTGCCTCGGAAACTTAGAATAAAAGACCCATCCCACAAAATAAATCCAACCAATCTAAAAGATTATGTTGTGTCATGGCTAACCAAATTCAATTTAGACAAGGACTTTAGTTACCCAACTTTGGATAACTTTTGGATTGATGCTTTTCTTTAGAACTTCTCAGTCTTGGTGAAAAAAAGGTAGCTGACTTTGGGTCTTATATAGGACAACCCCTTTGTTTTATTGAGAGAGTTCTAAGCACAATTTGTTTAGAGAAAATAAGAATTCTATTGCTGTGTGTTTTTATGATATAGAGTGGTAACTTATGATTGATTGTACTTAATGTTTAAGCTATTAAGAAAAAGTGAATTTAGTTATTTAACTATAATTCTAAAACGTCCTGTTACATGTAAGCCATAGGAATGGGAATTTAATTGTTTCACCATAATTTTTTTTTTATTTTAATAATATATTTGGGGTTTGAATTTTGTGAGAGTCTGTGCTAGCAACATTGTAATCTCCCTATTTTTCTTAATGAAACTTTTTTCCCCAGACCACGCATGAACTATCGGCCTAAGGACAAAAAATGTACACGTTTTTGTGTTCCTTGTGTGATTGTGTGTTCTATTTTCCTATTTCTATATCACACTAACCCATCATATTTAACTACACTCAAAGTAATCAAAACTTCCGCCATCTCAACAAAAATCACCAATGACACCACCTAAAACTTGAATTATCTCATACAAACCACAAACACCACCCTCCAAAAAACAACAGATTATTATACAGTAATTTTGTAGACATTCTCAAACAAGAATTTGAAAGAGCATCTAAGAAACAACAACATTACAAACGAGAATTACAGAAATACAGAACAATTTAACAAATAATACTAAAAAAGAAAGAAAAGCAAACCCAATATAATACATCAGCTGGGAAATTGAAACTCACATCGATAAGCTGACTATAAGGAACTTCCTCACCAGAGCCGACTAAAATGTCACAGTAACCGAGGCCAGAGCGAACGAAGTTGAGCTCACACGAAGGCTCTTCCACAGTGGCGTAATACTCAACTCTCGTAGCGTTCGCATCCAACGGTGACAAAGCCATAACCGAAGCTGCTAAAAGCCCAATACCCATTTCAAATACGCGTTTTTTTGTTGCAGAAGTTGAAGCTGTGGCTGTAGAGAGCTTTGCATTGTCTGTATTAGAAAAACAGGAGCAAGAAGAAGTGGGTTTGGTGGTGGTGGTGGTGAAGAAGGACTTTGTGGGATTGAAGGTTTGAAGGGAATGGAAGTTTGGGGTCTGAATTGTTAGAGCTGAGATTGCCATTGTTTTATGGTCTTTGTATATTGTCACGCTCTTTTGGATTGCGTTAAGCTATCTGAATGAAGCTTTGAGGGGTTGTGGAGCTTTTTGGTTTGCAAAGCGCTTTTGAGTGGGAAAATTGGATACGACATGGCCCCACTTGGGTGGAAAATGAATTTAGAAGAATAAAATAATAATAATAATAATTTTTTTTGGGTGCAAAAATATTATAGATTAGCTGTAACTCATTCTATTACAAAAAAAAAAAAAAAAAAAAAAAAAAAAAGCTTTAGCTTGCTACCAAAGGAATCACCACAGGGTAATCAAAAATAGCCAAGTGGCTAAGGAAAAAAAAAAGAAAAAAAAAAAAAAAAGATAAGAGAGAGAAGAAGAAGTCAAGTATTTGGGAAGTCTAGCATCCAATTTAGCCAAAGCATCATAACTTTGATTTATCAATGAATATGATCAATTGTGGTTATGGGGAAGGTTCTCAACAGGATTATGCGACTATGCGGTGTGTGAATTTGACTAAAGATTTTGAGAACCTTTTGATCTAGCCGATTGAGCAATCTTTCATGAGCCCCCCCTCCCCCCTCTTTTTCTTGACAAGCCCATATTTCCCTAAATTAATCTATCCGTATCTACTTTAATCTAATTAGCTACAGGCTTGGTTTTTTGACGTGAGCTAAAATCCCATGACCCTTGTTCTAAAGGGAGAAAAGTTTTGGTACATGCCACAACCCCATAGGAATCTTTTTTTTTTTATTTATTATTTTTTTATTCCTCAATTTTTTTCAATTTTTTTTAAATGGATGAAAATGTCATAAGTGTCACACAATAAAACATAAGAGAACTTATAACA
Source organism: Quercus aquifolioides (assembly GCA_019022515.1). Classification (NCBI taxonomy): domain Eukaryota; kingdom Viridiplantae; phylum Streptophyta; class Magnoliopsida; order Fagales; family Fagaceae; genus Quercus; species Quercus aquifolioides. The sequence goes on along the minus strand of CM032334.1, from coordinate 54,663,296 downwards.
TATGGGTGGTAGCTGTAATTTGCACTAATTTAAGTTGATAATGATAAATGAAGTTAGTCAATATTTGCTTAAAGAGTAGTGCTACAATTACAAGTATCTACTAAAATTTTTAATATATTTGAACTTATAAATTGATGTGTCACCAATAAAAAAGAGGTAATTTTCTTTTAAAAAAGAGAGGTAATTTATATATTCAATTATGAGGTTATTAAAGTCCACTAATCACATTTATTGTCATATTTGTTTATAAGCACTATATAGTAAAACTCACCTATAATGACTTTGCCTTGATCCAAATACGAGGATTTAAATTATCATGGAGCAGACTTGTAGGGCCTTATTGAAAAACTTTGGGCCTATTTGTAGCTCTAACAATTAACATGGTTTGGGCCAACTCTCTCTCTCTCTCTCTCTCTTAGGAAAAGAAACTGTTATTTGGGTCAGCTATTAATTAAAACATTCATATTTTATCCCAACTATTAATTAAAAAAAAAAAAGATTTGTAATTTGGTATTTTTGATTCAAGCAAGACTTAGGTACAGTACTTAAGTGCTGTTTCTTAGGTTCCGCTTTTAAGATTCTGCCATGTGGATTTTTTCTCATGAGATGAAAGTGTATTTTTTAGTTAAGTAACTACATGGCTGAATCTTAAGAAATGAACCTAAGGAACAGCACCTAAGGTACTGTACCTAAGTTTTGTCCTTCTGATTCATACTCATGACCCCATAGCTTGGTTGGTTAGCACAAAAAAAAAAAAAAAAAAAAATCATTTAAAAACACCATGGATAAAGATCACTGCTGGACATGATTAGATAGAATTGGAGAAATAATGTAACTAAAGGAACCAAAGAGTCTAGACATCGCTAATGAACAACCAATGCACCAAATTATTTGTTGGGGTTAGCTAGTAAATGTATCATACAACGTTGTATATATTTGATCCATTCACTTAAGTTTTATTTTTTCAAAACAACCTCTTCCACTCTTCAAGGTAAGATTATAAAGATTTAACCATTAAACTCCGACTCCTTGTATCTCTCCCCTCTTCCATCGCATTTCTTGTCTTCTCTCTCTCTCGCTTTTGAAAGTTTCTGTGCTGTGGTTTTTTTTTACCTTTTCTTTGTGTTTCTTAAAGAGAGATTTCATTAAGGACAAGTTTGATTAAAAATGGGTCGTGTTAAACTCCAGATTAAGAGAATAGAAAACAATACAAATCGGCAAGTCACCTTCTCCAAACGAAGAAATGGACTCATTAAGAAGGCTTATGAACTCTCCATTCTTTGTGACATTGATATTGCTCTCATTATGTTCTCTCCCTCTGGCCGTCTCACTCACTTCTCTGGCAAAAGAAGGTGAGCAATTGTGTTTTCTTTCATAATCATTATTTATATATACATAGCCTCCCATGCATGCATATTCCTTCTTTATATAAATAGAATGAATATGTTTAGTATTTTGTACATTTACCTTCTTCTTCTTTTTTTTAATTATCTACATAACATGTTTTTATTTAAAATTAGTAAATAACATCTGATTAATATAAAATTTGACATATATATTAAAAATAATTAAAACATATAATTTAATGAAAATTTATTTTTTCTTTGTAGAATCGAAGATGTGCTCGCACGTTGTGTAAATCTGCCCGATCATGATAGAGGAGGGTATGGATTTTACTAATACTATTTTATTTTTGTTCCTCTACGATCTTCTTTTCATATATTTGTGTTTTTCTACATCAAACCAAATTGTTAATGACCATTTCCCTTTTCTTGCAGCGCTGTTCAAAATAGAGAGGTATCGTAAAAATTTGACACAATGTCTATAGTATTATGGTAATATTTTGTGAAGGAATTAAGAAAAAGACAACTTTGCAAATTATACATAGTTCTTATTAAACATCATATCCACGCAGTTTTTACTCGGCACCCTTCAGAAGATCAAGAATGAAAATGATATAGCGCTTCAACTGGCAAAGTATGTCTCTCCCTCGTCATTGTTATATGTTTGATCATAGGATTTGATCATTCCAATTTATTTTCTAATTTATTGATCTCTTTTCAACTTGTTCAAACAGCCCTTCAGCCCAAAATTCAAATGTTGAGGTAAAATACACACAAACATTGTCATTTCTTGTTAGACTTAATATAAATCTTGCTATATATACACACAAACATAATAACAATTTGTTGATTTGATTTTTTTTACTAACATAGGAAGCTCAAAAAGAAATTAGCAATATGCAACATCAGCTTCAGATGGCCGAGAACCAGTTAAGGTTAGGCGAATGTGACTAAAACCGAAATTAATTACATGGGCTACAATGTTGAGTTGCATTCTAAGTAATTTCCTTGGTTATTGAATAAGGATTTTTGAGCCAGAGCCAATTTTAATCACATCAGGAGAGGAACTTGATTCATGTGAGAAGAACCTTTTGGAAACCTTGAGGCGTGTTAAGCAAAGAAAGGTGGATCCTAATTATTGTTCTCTATGGTCTAAGTATGTTCTAATCCATGCCAACAAGTGCCACAATAACTCATCCATTTTGTACTTAATTTGCAGGAAGATCTACTTAGAAACCATTTATCTACCTATGATCCATCTAGTGTACAGGTGAAAACTCTATATATTCTCATTTGCATAAGATATACATATCTCCCTCACCTTTGGTGGGTTTCATATGACTAGAATTTCAGTGATTAGTTTCAGGCAATGAAATTTCAGAGTTATTGTTGCAATTTTTGACAATTGTTGAATACTTCTAGCATCAAACGCAGATATACTTCGACACCCAAGATGGGGTGCCAACATCGTTTGAAAACGAGATTGTTACTTGGTTGCCAGAGAATGGACATAATCCAAGCCAAATTTGTGGAGGATCTGAATCACCTTGTACTGCTATGCGGTAAGCAATCAGTATTTTACATTTGTTTAAGATGAACATGTTATCTATAGAGAACACTACTCATCAAACATGATAGAAATCAATTCCTATAGATTAATGCTAAGGATATTACAAAATTTTACAATATTAGTTAATTAATTTCACGTTTTTGTTTTCAATCTGTGATACTTATTTGTAATTTTTGAATTTACTTTCAGGAATCAATCCTCAACAGCAATGTATGATCAGTTATCTCAAGCCACAAATATAAATGTGGAGCCATGTAACATGGGAGGGTGTCAAATGAGCAATCAAAGAGATGATGGGTTACCTTCTTGGCATCATTCCTATACTGCAACTGAACTCCTTTCTACATTCATGCCCCCAAATTCATTTCCTTCCACTAAGGTTCTCATTCTAATAAAAATCTTAATTATTTGAATAGTGTTTTATGCTGTTAAGTAATAATTTGTGACTGGAACTAATGACATGAAACCCAATTGGTGAAATTTTATTAAACATTCCCTAATTGATCAGTGGCTTGAGGTAACCCATTAACACCCAATGAGGGTTCTATTAACCTCTTGTGATCCTTTATTAGAACTCTTGGTAGTGTTCTAGTGTGGGTTCATATCTAAGTAATTTTGTCTTCACCACAAAATATCAATAACATATCTTTTGTATTTGCCAGCAAGAAATTGCAGGAGCAAGCATTTCATCAATGATGTCACAGCAGCAGGTAGAGACTGCATCAAATTGCCCGCAAATGCCCTCTAGCGATGAAGATGCAAACTATGAGAGCAAGCTGTCTCAGTATAAAGTAGAATGACCAAATGATTTTTTTTTTTTACTTGTGCTGATAAGTTATGTAATTGTGCAATAGAGGGGATTCGAATGAAGGCTTTTCTTATGGGATAGACTGGGCAATGCTGGTGAATCACAAAGTTCTTAACATGCTAAAAGATGTATGTGATATTGACAATAACCCTCAAATTTATAAAGGGTTCTTTAATCTACAAGGAGAAATCTAGAGTCCACCAAAAAGAAAGGAGAAAAGCTCTCTGTTATGAAATTCTTAATTTTGAATTTGTTTATAGACTTGGATGCCAATTTAGAGACTCCATAAAACTGTGTTGATTAAAAAAAATTCAACAAGAAATTCTAATTGATACCCTAACATAAAAGGACCTTAATTTAATTAGGAAAATATTAACCTAAAATCAAGGAAATAATAATCCTAATCCAAAATTTCAAAATTATGTTCTACATCGGACCCCTCCACACATATGTTTTGAATGTTTCAACCCCTTTGCCTTATTTCCATACTTGAAATTTATCAATTTTTAGGAAATTCATCAAGCGAATTAACAAATCAACAGATTAGAATTGTGAAATAAATTATTATAGCATGGATGTAAAATGGTCTTATTAGTAGCATTTGTGTATTTAGAATTGTAAGCACGCAATAATGCAGTGATGATTTCGTCAAAATCTGAGAGCTAATTATGTACTTAATTAAGCCAAAAGAAGCATCTTAGTCCAACATTTCAATTGTCATGAATTGAGCATTTCATGGAGATGATGCATTATTGCATATAGGATCTGTCTCGGTTCCAGTAACACGATGTAAAATTTGTTTAAGCAACAAACAGAAGGGAAAAAAGAAGAAGAAGGAAATAGATAATGAAACTGACTCAGATAATTTACCCCAAAAAACTGAGGCACTCAGAGTAAATCATCAAGATCCTCCAAGTTATAGTTTTTGGCTAAGACAAGGTCATCCCATTCCCATGAGCCATCGTCCTTGTTTGATGCATTATTCATGAGTGTGCCATTTGACTCATGACCCATCACACCCTGCTCACATGACAATATAATTATGTTCAGTACTCATATGATACCCTTATAAATTAAGGTCTTAATATAACATACAAGATGTCACTTAATTCAAAATTAAGTTTAAGTTTATAGATTTTGAATCAATTACATTATATTAATTTTTTAAATTCTTCATTTTTGTAATGTGGGATTTCTATTTACACATGTTTATTCAACATTTTCATTTTCACGAGTCCACAAATGGAACACTTGGGGATTTGTTATGAAAATTATTTCTTTTAGGATCTATTGTTTTTAGAATTTGTAAAAGATTTTCTACCTTGTACTCCAAAAGCACTTATGACAAACCCACACACATAACTTATATATAATTAATGGGCGGTTGGGTCAATTAGTACCCTTATAAATTAAGGTCTTAATACAACATACAAGATGTCATTTAAATCAAAAGTTTAAGTTTATAGATTTTGAATCAATTACATTATATTAATTTTTTAAATTCTTCATTTTTGTAATATGGGATTTCTACTTACACATGCATATTCAACATTTTCGTTTTCACTAGTCCACAATGGAACACTTGTTCTTGATGACAATTATTTCTTTCAGGATCTATTATTTTTTAGATTTTGTAAAAGATTTTCTACCTTGTACTCCAAAAGCACTTATGACAAATCAACACATAAAACTTTTATATAATTGATTGTGGCTGGGTCAATCTCAGTCATCTTACTTCATTAGAAATGTAAATTGGCAATTGCAAGTCCTTCGAAGATTCAGGTAGTGGAAGCACTTGACTAGGAGATCCTAGGAGTTTCTCATTTGCATCAATATCACCATTTTTGCTGTTGTTGTTGTTGCTGTAGGAGCTGGTGGCAACAGTATTATTACTAAAGAAAGGTTCATACCCTGGGGGAGACAAAACCCTGAAATGCATAATTAAGAGAGATTGGATCAGAATGAACAAGTTGTTTATTCAGTGAGATACAAAACATATTAAAATTAATTTGTTCAATAAAACAAAATTACCCTTCAGAGGTCAAAGGTAGATTCACATTCATAGTCTGAGAGGTATTGCTATTTCCATATGTGACCTGGTTAACCTCATTAGGATTCTCGTTCAACCAAGTCATTGGTGCCAAACTATTTTGCCAGTCAAGATTGTTCTGTTCCAGAACATGGTAGAATTTATATAAGAAGAGGGGAAATTTATATATAGAAGTATCTAATGTTGAGCAATTATTTTTTGAAAAATTAAAATTAAAAACACTACCAAATGAGGATCAAATGTCTGTGTTGGGTATTTTTGAACTTGAACCCCAAAAGGAATTTCATGCCCAAACCTCTCCTGTAATGAATTTTCAACATTGAGCTCGAAATGGTTTCTCTCAAAAAAAAAAAAAAAAAAAAAAAAAAAAACATTGAGCTCGAAATAAAGTATATACTATATAGATATAAAATTTTGATATATTTAGCTTAAATGACTCTTCATTGTAGGGCCGAATCAGTTCTCTAAACTCTAAAGCAATAACTAAATAGGGCCTGGGGCCTTTAGTAATTTTGCATTTTAGTATAATATTTAAATGCTTCTCTTTTTTGAGATGACAAATTTACTAATTAATTTTTTGTATTTATGTTTTTCTTAACATCTTCTTTTTAATTAATAAGATGGCTAATTCAATTGACCTAAAGTAAAAAAATTATCAATTTTAATTTTGAGAAAAAAAATATATTTGGAAAAGACAAAAGTAAGTTTTAATAACACGCAAGAATATAGAAATATAAATAAAAAAGGGGCTAAAATACATCGATCTCTAAGCTTTAGCCCATGAGTGACGCGATTTGTGAAATTTAAAGCAATCGCGTTTAGTGCTTAAAAAATTAAAGTGGTTGCTTTTAGTTACTATTGAGTCATGACAAATTAATTTTTAGTTTGGCCATGTCATTTAAGGGACTAAAAGCAACTACTTTAACTTTAGCAATTACAAGTGCTAATGGGTGAAGTTTTAGGGATCAACAATGTATTTATGCCAAAAAATGTTTGCGCACTTAAGTGAGTGAAAGTAATCAAATATTTGTCAAGTCACTCAACCAATAGGTTCATATTATTAAATATATTAACTTTAATAATTTGTGTTTCCTTTCTCTATAATGACATGTAATATAATTGAAATTGATTCTTTAAATATTATAACACATATATAATAGATATTATACATGTGTCATAATATCACTTATGACAAAACATTTTAAAATGGATAAAACTTAAATGCAACACCTTAGATGCAGTATATTGGGTTTTCTAATTAAATTCAAACATATAGTTGTATTGAATTTAATTGTCCCTTGGAAAAAAAGAAAAAGAAAAAAAAACATGTTTGCATTTCATTGATTAGTATAATTATGTGTTTGAATTTTATTAGAAACCTAATATAAAACGCTTCAAGTATTATACTTAAATTTTGTTCTTTCAAAATATATTGTACATCACACATGACATCAGCTAGTAATAATAAAATATCTTATCCATCATTTCATACGTCTTAAAAAGTGGCCCTAAAATAAATTAACAATTTCTTTAGAATATCATCACATACCATGGATGTGCTGTCTAACACTCCCAAAGGCTGATTATGAATTATAGGAGCAATTTGATTGTTGATTATGGCTGGAGGCTACAATTTAGAAGAATTAGTAGCAATAGGTGCACATGAGGCAAAACTCTTGTTATAAACTCAAATTGAAGTGTACTTGATTAAAAGAAGAGTTTGAGTTGTTGAAAATCAATACCTGAGTCAAAGCATGAGTGTAACCTGGTGGAACATAGGTTTCTGGCGTTGTGAATGGGAGTCCAGATTGATATACAGAAGGCAAGCCAGTCATGGTGAAGTTGGGTGCACCAATTTGGCCATTTCCAACTGATATACCCTTTGCCTCTTCTTCTAGGTTTTTAAGTATTCTCTCACGAAACTTGGAACTGCTTGAGAGTGATGATGTGTGGTTAATTAATGTTCGAAATATCACTTGGCTTGAACCTTACTTAGCTTGTTCATGATTTTTATGTACATGCACATACAGACATATTTTTAACTTGTGAATAGTGTTAAAAAGAATAATTGAATTTTTATGAACATGCATATACAACATAACTTTAACTTGAATAGTGATACAAATAATAATGATGATGAAGAACCTGTAAGGACTAATCCAAGGATCTAGTTGCATTATAAGATTGCTAAAAGCTGGGTTTTGAGTTGCAAAGTTTAGTTCATTCTGACTACAGTCGCAGGAAATAGGTGCAAGAACTTGATTACTAATCCCCAACATCTGCTTTGCCTGATCATGACCCTGTTATGTTATTGCAAGTATATAATCAAAGCAATCATACATATCCAAAGAGCATCACTATTCCTTTTTTTTTTTTTTTTGCTGAGTGAAAAAGGAGTTCTATGGTTTAAACTCATCAATCTCATGCCATGTGACGGTGATGAGTAATAACACGTGTATCACCAGGGCCTTGTTAGGCATCACTATTCCTTTTAATTTAATTTATCTTGGTTATGTAAATAAACAAATCATACCGAAACTCTGAAATCCCCGCATGGAGATGGCAAATTCCCAAGCAAAGTTCTCTGGTAGATTAAATAATAAAATTAAAAATGAAACCAAAAAACCCATAAGAAATGAAAAAAGAAAAAGAAAAAAAAAAGAGATTTATGGGCAAGTATTGTTGTTCAGGAACATATATAGGGAGTGAAACATACTTTTTTATTCATGACCCTTTGCAAAGATGTTTTCAAGTTTTTCTCGCACCATAAGAGTTGAGCAAGTGAAGGATCACGCTCAGGTTCTGGCTCATAATCTCTAAAATAAATTCCAATGATATAATAAGGCTGTTAGAAGTTGAAAATGATAAAATCACAATTTATAATAACAGTTCACTGAATAGTGAGTTTCATGATAAAGTAACCTGAGATTGGCTTTGAGAATCTCATGTTCGATTTTGGACTTCTTTAACTTTAGCTCAGTAAGCTTTGGAGAAACGTAATCGAAGTTATTAAACATCAAGATAATGATCAACACAAAGTCAATAATTTGTTCAAAGGGAAATTCAAGGACAAAAGAACTTACACTGATTCTGCAAGCAATGGATTCCATGATGAATACAAGTGTAGAAAATGTGGCATTCCATCACAAGCAAAGGGAAATGTATTAGAATATGATAAAGTACGTATTTTATGAAATGTACTTTCAATAAGAATTGTTGAGGTTTGTGTATGTTTAAGAAAAAAAAAAAAAAAAAAAAAATTACTCACACACACACACTCAATTTGCACTAAAATGGTGACTTGAAGTTATATTTTCCAATGAAATTGTGACTTAAGGGTCATGCTAACGAGTGCCCTTAAGGCACTCCTTAATAATCTATTTTAGGAAAGTTTTAATATCACTTTTATGGAAAATGAAAAAAACTGTCAAAATATTAATTACTTTTTTTTCATTAACCAGTGCTCTAAGGGCACTCGTTAGCATTTCCCATAACATAAAGTCACAATTTCATTGGAAAATGTAACTTCAAGTCACCAGGTTTGATTAATACATAATTTTTGTTTCTTAAAATTACTCTTATATCATACATAACTCATTAACTCAAGTGTATTTAATGTATTTCTTGGAAATAGAAAATTTTATAAATTATTAATGCACTTTATTTTTCCTCTAATTACTCTTATACTATAATAGCTCATTCAACTAAATAATGAATTTGAAATATATAAGTAAATATTTCAAATAAAAAATTTATTTTTTTAATGTTTTTAGAGAATTAGAGATAATTTTCACTAATAATTATTCTGAAATTATTATTATTGTGGTCCGATTGCCTTTAGGACATTTGTTAATGAATCATTTTAGGAAATACTACCACTTTTATGTGAAATAGAAAAAAAACTGTTAATATTGTCACGCACCCTGGGCGTGATGATGTGTAGCAATATTGAAATTCAAATTTTCAAGAGGAAGCTTCAATATACACTTAAATTAGGTTAGAATGAAATTCTATTTGAGAGCAAAAAAAAAAAAAAAAAATGTCAAAACATTAATTGATTTTTTATTTTTATTTTTATTTTCCCATAAAATCTTTTCCTTTATTAGTATTATGAGTGGTGTTTATTACATACACCATATTATACACACACGAGAAGGTGTTTGATATCAAATGATATAATGCCAGGCTATCAACGGTATCAGAATTCAATAAGTGTGAGATATGCTAACAAAAAATAATTACCTAACTAACATAACTAACAAATGAAAGATATATGTTAGTGGATATTTATTTTTACATACATGTCTCTCATTTATTGGGTTTTGATATAAACAATGTGGTATCATTTAAATTTATATATTTTTACCAAAAATAGAAGAAGGAAGATGAATTTTTGGAAAGTCAAGGGGGTCAAAAAATGAATATATATATTTCTTTGAATAAGAATAGTTACCTATATGTTTTGGAAAACATACTTTTGATGCTCCTATGTTAATGAGTTATATATGCCTATATGGAAAATAATTGAATATTAAAAAAAAAAGAGGAGATATACTCTAAAGTTTAAATAATGAATGATTTTTTATACAATTCTTTAAAAAATGTGAAAGGTGAAATTAAATAAATTTGCACGCAACTTGAAAGTTTCGTTAATAAAATAAAGGGGAAGGGGAGGAAAATGATAGAACCATCTATTAATTTAGTTCCACATGAGATTTGCATTGTCAGAATGACTTGCCTGTTTGGATTAGCATTTCGTTTAGCTAATTTGATTTGATTTATTTGGTTAGGTACAAATTTTTAAGGACTTTTATTCTTTTTTAGGTAAAATTATATTTGTATTAAGCTTATTCATTAAAACAAAATAAACTAAGGTTGTGTTTGGAAACTTGGATTTGGATTTTAAATTAATAGATTTGAAATGCCTTGATTTCAAATCCATTGGTTTTAGGAGTCATTTTAAATTCAAGCATTTTAAAGGTTTAAATTCTTGGTGGATTTGGATTTTCCTGACTTTTTTTTTTTTTTAACTTCACAAACAAAGATATTTGGATTTTAATAACCCAAACCAAATCATATCATCCAAACACACCATAAAGAATCCAAGCCAACCGAAAGGGAGAGAAAAATATACTGGTTATTGATGTAATGCATTTTGCTTTCCTCATCCTTGAGGTGGCCAAGTTGGCTTAGCATCTGCTGCGTTTTCTGCATGGACATTAATAATCTCCTTAATTAGAGAAACAAACAAAGCAAGCAAACAAAGAAATTTAATCAATTGTCTGACAAGAAACTAATCCTATTTATTGTTCAATGAGTTGTTCAAGTGGAAAGTCCATCTCGCACAAAAGGAAGTTTACCTCAATGTTCTTAATGTGACTGTGATAGCAATAAAATTTCCATCGGACGAATTTCATGCCAAACAATTGCAATCAGAATGGGTGATTAGTAACAAAGATTATTTCAAAGGAAAATATTTCAAAAATAAATAAAAAAATATATAGAAAAAAATAATAATAACGACAAAAAATATCTTTATTTAATGTTGAGTTCGGACCGTATCCACTTGGCTCCCTTATGGGTTGAGTTTGACTTATCTTAAAGAATACAACGGCACGTGTATCGTGAAGATAATCAATGTATAAATATTTTAGCTAACATAAAAGAATATAGTAAAAAAAAAAAATTAATGTTTTATATAATTCCTATACAAATTTTGTATGTAATATGTTGGGAATGGCCTCATGTCGACATATTCTTGATTTCCTCTATTGATGTATCAATGTTTGTAACTCTATTTTCATTATGTTAATGCATCTCCAGTTTCATAAATGATAAAAGAACAACCATAACAATAACTATTGTTATTATGTAGTTTTTTTTTTCTTCCTTTTCTTCAAATTATTATATAGTATTTATAACAACTAAGTTTGGTAGTGAAGTAATGAAATATACAAGTCTTTTTATGTCATACCGAAATCTTTTATCTGGTGGCAGGTCAATATATCGTTGCATCACATCTTCAATCCTGTCCAATGAAAAAAAAAATAAAAATTGGAGCATTTAAATAAAGGATTTTCAAAATGAAAAGGAATTTACAAAGGCAATTGGTTGATTTAAGCACCTCTTTTGGCTACAAAACTTGTTAAGGCGACCAGAGGGAGAGAAGGCTATGAGCGCGAGATCCACATCACATAGGACTGAGATTTCATGGGTCTTCTTGAAGAGACTACTTCTACGCTTAGAGAATGCTACTTGACATTTTGTAGGATTCTCTATCTTTTTCTTGTCTACCTTAGGGCCCATCTTAATTTTATGTGTCTGTGAAACAGAAAATGATCAAATTGGAGCTCAAAACTCAAAAGAAGATATTCACCAGATCAAGTAGAAGGAAACATTCAGGGTGACAAAACAAAAGCCACTGGTTTATGCCTAATGCCTTGCATGTGTAACAAAAGTCATTTATTTATAAGCCTTTTTGAAAGTTGCGTGTATAAAGGGGACTCACTTGGGGTCTAGTGGAAATGGCATGGATTGGTGTTCTTATAATTGCCTAGCGTCACGAAGGAATATGTCACATGATAGCAATTTATACTGCAGATTTGGATCGGGTGCAATATTTATTCGGTGTAATTTACACCTCTATAATCTCCACACACAAATATTTTTACTATTTTTATTTTTACTATTTTTTTATTTTTTTATTCAAATATTCAAATATTGAAATTGGAAATTACTTTTTTTTACTCTCAATCCCGACCCTTGAGAGCTGCAATGATCTTAATCCCTATACTGCTACGCAGGTCAGTTACAATAATAATTAATGGGTAATTTAGTAATTGAATGGTTGTTCTGTGATTAAGTTATTTTATGGCATATTATGTTGTTTGACTAGTTTCAAGTTTCAACTTGTGGGTTGTAATTGTTATTGGTGTACCCAATTAACCCCTCATTAAGCCGTCATTAAAACCTGGAACTAGAAGTCAGGTTTATTAACGTGGCAGATTTGCCTCGGGGACCTATTAAGAAAGATTCTTGATAAACTCTATAAAGTTACTTTAACCCCTTCCCCTTTCTCCAAAAGGGCCAAAAGGCCCAAAACAAAATTTAGGGAAAAAGAAAAAGAAATAAAAAATAAAAAAAACGCCACTGAGTGTGCGAATGGTTGAAATCTGGCTTGAGAATCTGAGATTATTATTTGTGCATGTGTAACGAATTAACAACTGCGCTTAAAAAATTTGTTGATGGATCATTTTATGAAATTTTTTATACTATTTTGATAAAAAATATATAAAAAAGTTACATTTTTTTTTTCCTATACAAAGTTTATAAAAATATTTTCTAAATGAATGCCACAAGCATATATGTTAACTTTTTCATATAAATTAATTACCTTTTTTATCCAAAAACTTTTTTTAAAATATTTTCTAAACTAATGCCCTTAGTCCCTAGAATTTCCATTAATTTTTTCCAAAATATTAATTGTTTTTTTTTTCTATAAAACGTTTTTAAATATACTATTTCCAAAACTAATGCCACTTTTTCTCTTTGTTTTTGTGGGGCCAGAATAAGTCAAGCAACCCCGGCCCACTTCAGACTAGGCCCAGAGGCTCACGCCGAGGACGCGTCCAAGGTCCGAGGACGAAAGTGTAGAGCCCAGGGCCCAAGGAGCATTGCCGAGGATGGTTACATCCTCGGGCGACCGAGATCAGAAAGTGAGCCAACAACATACCCTTAAGGGGAATCTCCCTGAGCATCCAAGGAGCAAATAGCAAGTACCAAGCACCGGACATGGAAGCATGGTGGAGGAGCAAGTCCCAGGTGAACTGTCACCTCCACATTAAATGACCTCAACTAACGCCCTGGCCGCATTAATGAGGATAGGACCTCTGAACAGTGCCGTTTTGGGCGCAGCAACCCACAGGAGGGATGGGAATGCGGCTGATGGGACAGGCTCTCAAGTGGAAGCCGGGTTGATCAACAAATGTAGGGCTAGGATCAACTGGGAGAGAAGTATATAATGTAAGAAGTCCCTCTTGAAAGGGGGACGGACGAAAAACCAGAGAAAAGAAATACTGTAGCAGTTTATATTCTCTCCAACCTTGTAACCTTTCTGAAAAGAGAGAATAAGAACTTCAAGCTCTACAAGACCCGTCCGAGGAGCCTTATTGTGCATTCCAACCCACATTTAAGTTATTAGCATTCACGTACAACCATGCATGGCCGCTGCATTCCTTACTAGGGCCTAACTCTTGAACCCATACTCTATAAATTCATTGGAGGGTTAGCTAGGCTTGGGTCCACTCTCTCAATCTGCGGAGAGCGCTCGAAACCGGTCCCTACAATTGGCGCCGTCTGTGGGGAAGAGCTTGTGCGTTAGTAAGGACAACAGTCAAACATGGTAAGATCAGGCCCTCACCAAAGAACTCCCAATCGACCTGAACCGGCGAAGTCGAGGCATCAGGGTAACTATGGCGACCCCGGGGGCGGTCAGAACGACAACAGACGATTTCGAGAAGGAAGCGTGCATACTTCAACGGCGAGCGAAAGCCAGGGGGACGGGCACGTTCCCCAGAAGCGCGACAATGGCCAGGCCACGCGATTGGAAGAGGCCCATAGCCACGCTTCCCAGAGGAAGGATGATAAGGTGGCCATGCAGCGCGAGATAGATGATCTGAAGAGGAAGCTGCGCCGTGCGCAGCGAAGACGGTCCGAACCCAGCCCTGACCTGCCCTCTGACGACGAGAGTGATGATGAATACAGGCAAAGGTCAAGAACGCCCCCCAGCGAGACTTTCTCCCATGAGGAGGAGCGCTACCAGAGGCGTAGGCGTGCCAACCCAACCCCTAGGGGCTTAGGAGGTGACGTCATGAGCAAGGCGCTGGATCAGCTCTCCAGGTCGCCCTTCACGCGTCGTATAGAGGAGGCGGAGCTTCCTCGGCGGTTCCAGTAGCTAACCTTCATTGCTTACAACGGCAAAACGGATCCCGTGGAGCATGTGAGCCAGTTCAACCAGAGGATGGCTGTCCACTCCAAGAACGAGGCGCTGATGTGCAAAGTCTTCCCATCCAGCTTGGGACCTGTGGCAATGCGGTGGTTCAACGGTCTAAGGACGAATTCCATAGACTCGTACAGACAGCTGACCCAGGCTTTTGGTTCCCGCTTTGTCACGAACAGCAGGCCTCCTCGGCCTATGAGCGCATTGCTGTCCTTATCCATGCGCGACGGGGAGACCCTCAAGGCTTACTCGGACAAGTACTGGGAGATTTACAACGAGCTGGACGGCAAGTATGACGCCGTCGCCATCAGTACATTCCAGAATGGGCTACCAATGGGGCACGGCCTGAGGAAGTCCTTGACCGGAAAGCTCGCCACCAGCGTGCGGCAACTGATGGATCGGATCGACAAATACAAGCGGGTGGAAGAAGATATGCTACAGGGCAAAGGCAAGGAGAAGGTTATCCCTCAGGAGAGGAGGGATTTCAGGTCGGACCGGTACAGCAACGCCCGCCCGAGGAGGGATTTCGGTGGGCAATCCGGGGCGACCAATGCCCAGACTGTTGGCGCAGTATTCCGAGAACCCGTACACAAGGTTCTGGAAAAGATAAAGAATGAGCCATTCTTCAGGTGGCCGACAAAGATGATTGGAGAGCCTGATAGGCGCAACCAGGGCCGTTACTGCCAGTACCACCAGGACCACGGGCATGCCACAGAGGATTGCAGGAACCTCTGGAACCACCTGGACCAGCTAGTCCACGATGGAAGGCTGAAGCACCTTCTGCACCATTCCAGCGGCCAGCAGGGTCAGACCTACTAAGAGCCTCGGAGGGACGCCGCCATGGGGCAGCCCGCTGGGACGATCAACATAATCTTGGCCGCGCCAGGAAGAACAGGCACACCCCCTTTGCGAGTGTTGTCTGTAGCCCAACTGCCCGCCGAGGACCTTCGGACGGGACCGAAGAGGTCCAGGAGGAGTCCTCCCTCAGCATTGAGTTTCTCGGAGGAGGACAAGATTGGGACCATCCAACCACACGAAGACGCCCTAATCGTCACCCTCAGAATCGGGGGCTATGACGTGAAAATGGTGATGGTGGACGGTGGCAGCGCAGCCGAGGTCATGTGTCCAGACCTCTACAAGGGGCTGGGGCTAAAACTGGAGGACCTCACACCTTATAGCTCCCCCCTAATGAGCTTCGACGGAAAGCTCGTCATCCCAAAGGGCATCATCAGACTGCCCATACAGACAAGCCCGGTGGTGGTAGAGGCGAACTTTGTAGTGGTGGACACATACTCCCACTACATGGCCATCGTAGGAAGGCCCTGGCTACACGCCTTGGGGGGCGTAGCCTCCACCTTGCACCAGAAGGTGAAATTCCCATCAGGGGACCAGGTTCTGGAGATCCGAGGTTGCCAGCCCACGGCGAGGCAGTGCACGATGGCTGCCATATCCTATCGGCTTGATGCACAGCCCTCGGCCCCCGCCAAGGAAGATTCATAGCAATCAAAGACACCGGTGGCGCCCTCCGATACAGCTGCCGAGGATGCCAAATGTGAGAACCTGGAGAAGGTGGTAATTGACGATGATCCAGAGAAGTTCTTCCAGGTCGGGACCCAGCTGCCTCCCCACGAGAAGGAGGAGTTACTTGAGTTCCTCAAAAGGAACCTTGACGTGTTCGCATGGGACCCCTGCGATGCCCCTGGGATTGATCCATCCTTCATCTGTCACCACCTTAACGTCAACCTATCTGTGATCCCCAAGCAGCAGCTACCCCGGCGCCCGTCGAAAGAGCACGCTGATGCGATCAGGGAAGAGGTCAATAAGCTTAAGCGCGCGGGGGCTATCAAAGAGGTCTTTTACCCCAAATGGTTGGCCAACACTGTGGTGGTCAAGAAGAAAAGTGGGAAGTGGAGGGTTTGTGTAGACTTCACAGACCTGAACAAAGCATGCCCAAAGGACCCCTTCCCAATGCCACGAATAGACCAGCTAGTAGATGCGGCGGCAGGCCATCCTCGGATGAGCTTCCTAGATGCCTTTTAGGGCTATCACCAAATCCCGCTAGCCTTGGAGGACCAAGAGAAGACAGCCTTTGTGACGCCCATTGGGAACTACCACTACAAGGTTATGCCGTTTGGCCTGAAGAACGCTGGATCCACCTACCAGAGGATGATGACGAGAGTGTTTGAGCCGATGTTGGGCAAGAGCATCGAGGTCTATGTTGACGATATGGTGGTGAAGAACAAGCTGGTGTCCGAGCACTTGGAGGACCTCGACCGCACATTTGGCGTCCTGAGAGAGCACAAGCTCCGCCCTAATGCCTCAAAATGCTCGTTGGGCGTAAGCTCTGGCAAGTTTCTGGGGTATATGATCACCCACCGTGGAATCGAAGTCAACCCTGACCAAATCAAGGCCATTCACAATTTGAGGCCTCCGCAGAACCCCAAGGAGATCCAAAAGCTTACTGGGATGATCGCGGCCCTGAACCGGTTCATTTCCAGGTCGGCTGACAGGTGCAGGCCTTTCTATCTCCTTATCAACAAATGGAAAGGATTTGAGTGGTCCGAGGATTGTGCCGTAGCTTTCCAACAACTCAAGGAGTATCTATCCCGGCCGCCTATCATGTCCAATCCTGAGCCCGACGAGGTCCTATACGCCTACCTTGCTGTGGCGCCCCACGCAGTGAGCCTAGTACTGGTACGAGAAGACAATGGCGTTCAGAAGCCAGTTTACTATGTCAGCAAGTCGCTGCACGAAGCAGAGGTCAAATACCTACCCCTTGAGAAGGCTATACTGGCAGTGGTCCACGCCACGAGGAAGCTCCCCCATTACTTCCAAGCTCACACGGTGGTTGTCCTAACCCAATTGCCCTTGAAGTCTGTACTCCGGGCCGCTGATTACACAGGTAGAATCGCGAAGTGGAACACAATTCTGGGGGCTTTTGACGTCAAGTACATGCCCCGGACCTCCATAAAAGGCCAGGTTCTAGCGGATTTGACGGCCGAGTTTGCTGAACCAGTCGAAGAAGTGACAGCCGAGGACAAGAGCTGTGATGAGAAATCGGTTGGGGCAATCTCCATCTCGGAGTCACCATGTTGGAAAGTATATATGGATGGCGCGGCAAACCAAAGGGGGTCCGGAGTGGGGCAGGTCCTAGTATCCCCTGAAGATCATGTCATTGAGAAATCCCTAAGGCTCGGGTTCACGGCCACAAACAACGAGGTCGAGTATGAGGCATTACTGTAAGGGATGATCATGGTGCAAAAGATGGGAGGAAAGTCGATAGAGATGTTCTCAGACTCCAGATTGGTGGTAGGGCAGGTGAAGGGGGAGATGGAGGCCAGAGATTCGAGAATGCAAGAATACCTGAGCCAAGTCAAGCGTTTGCAGTTGGAGTTTGGCCCCTTCAGCTTGTCCCATATTCCTCGAAGTGGGAACAGTCATGCCGATTCACTTGCCACACTCGCAACCTCCTCGGCAGGGGCTCTGCCTCGGATCATACTTGTGGAGCACCTGGAGAGGGCAAGTGAAGTGCCAAAGGGAGTGATCCCCGTCCATCAAGTTGTGATGGGTCCCAGCTGGATGGACCCCATAGTGAGATTCCTCAAAGATGATGTCCTGCCTGAGGAGAGGTCAGAGGCAGAAAAGATACGAAGGAAAGCTCATCGGTTCTGGTTGTCCGAGAATCACAAGCTATACAAGCGGTCCTACTCTGGGCCATATCTTCTATGTGTCCACCTCGAGGTGGCAGAGTTCTTACTTGAAGAGCTGCACGAAGGAATCTGTGGGAGCCACACAGGGGGGAGATCCCTGGCTCACCGAGCCGTCACACAAGGATACTGGTGGCCGGGAATGCAGCAAGAGGCCCAGGAGTATGTCAAGAAGTGTGACCAATGCCAAAGGTTCGCCCCAAGCATCCATCAGCTAGGAGGGGTCCTCAACCCTTTGTCTAGTCCATGGCCGTTCGCCCAATGGGGCTTGGACATTGTGGGACCTTTCCCCAAAGCACCAGGGAATAAGAAGTACCTGTTGGTGGCCACGGACTACTTCACCAAGTGGGTCGAGGCCGAGCCACTAGCCAACATCAGGGACGTAACCGTGAAGAAATTCCTTTGGAGGAACATAGTTACACGGTTCGGGGTCCCTCATACCCTCATCTCGAATAATGGGCTCCAGTTCGATAGCAAGGCCTTCAGGAGGTACTGTTGCGAACTTGGGATCACAAACAGGTACTCAACGCCAGCCTACCCTCAGGGAAACGGACAGGCCGAGGCTGTCAACAAGGTCATCGTCAGCGGGCTTAAGAAGAGACTTGATGATGCCAAAGGGAGGTGGGTAGAAGAGCTGCCCCACGTCCTCTGGACGTACCGGATTACGCCCCGGCGCTCAACGGGGGAAACACCTTTTGCCATGACTTATGGTGCGGAGGCAGTGATCCCCCTGGAAACCAACTTCCCGACACTAAGGATAAGCTCCTTCACCCCAGGCAGCAATGATGAACTGCTGGGGCAGAGCCTAGACATGGTAGACGAACGAAGAGAGCAAGCAATGATCCAGCTGGCCCACTACCAGCAAAAGCTCAAGCAAGGATATGACGCCAATGTAAAGCTCAGACCACTAGCACCGGGAGACCTGGTGCTGAGAAAAGTCGTAGGAGCTGCCAAGAACCCTTCTTGGGGAAAGCTCGGACCCAACTGGGAGGGGCCCTACCGAATCACCTTAGTGGCAGGGATAGGAGCATACTATTTAGAAGATTTAGATGACAAACCTGTACCTCGTCCATGGAATGTAAATAACCTGAAAAGGTATTACTATTAATAAAGAAGTCTCTTTTGATTCAGTTGTTCTGCCTATCATGATCACACGTCTCGCATCCCAACGGCAAATGTATCTGGGTGCTAGATAGAACCTAGGTCTTGCATGGTCCAAGGACTCAAGCCTATGGGGAAACTAGTTACTTACAACCAATTGAAGGTAGCATTGTACCTAGGTCTTGCATGGTCCTCGGACTCAAGCCTATGGGGAGCTAACCACTTATATTGAAGGTAGCATTGTACCTAGGTCTTGCATGGTCCTCGGACTCAAGCCTATGGGGAGCTAACCACTTATATTGAAGGTAGCATTGTACCTAGGTCTTGCATGGTCCTCGGACTCAAGCCTATGGGGAGCTAACCACTTATATCTGGGTGCTAGACAGAACCTAGGTCTTGCATGGTCCAAGGACTCAAGCCTATGGGGAAACTAGTTACTTACAGCCAAACCAAAGTGTCAAGCAGGACCAAGGCTCTGCATGATCCTCGGACTCAGGCCTATGGGGAAGTTAACTACATTGAAGAGATCCTAAGTGTCGACTCGAAGGAAGTCTACCTGGTCCTTAGGAAACGAAAGGTCCACCAGAGCATACATGCCCACTCGTTATAATAATTGATGCCGCGATTGGCCGAGATGCAATTGAAGTTAAAATCATACAAGTAAAGAAAAAACGGATAGCATGCAAGTAAGCAAACAGCCACAACAAAAAGAAAAAGAAACAAAGCTTGCATTTCATTAAGTCCAAAAGAGTTACACAAGGGGAATTACATTACAAATAAAGAAAAAGGGAAGAAAAATATGCAAAAAATAAAGTGAGGCGGGCAGAGGCGCCAAGGAGCCTAGTCTTTCTATTTAGTTGCCCGCTTCGGTGGGTGGCTGGCCCATAACTGCCTCAGGGTCCCCTAAGCCTTGACTGAGTGGGATGGCCTGTAGAGGCACGGCAGGAATAGCTGCCCCCTTAGCAGAAGAAACCTGGGCATCAGGGGAAGGCTTTGCAACCTGCTGAGGCGTGTCATCGTTAGAGCCGTCACTCAATTCAACCACCGCGGGAGGATTACCCCCTTGGACTGGCTCACCAGTGGCTCCAGCGCCCGAGGCCCCCTCACCCGGAGTAGCAGCAGTTTCCACAGCAGCCTCCTCGGCCTCAGTGCCATCTGGGGCAACCTCGCGGATGACAGGGGGGTAGTACACGCTCTCCTCCTTCCATAAGTCAGAAGAGGCCTCAACCCCAGCTTGTCTGAGGGCCTTACTCCAAGTTTCGGAGCAGTAGCGCCTACATACCCCAGGGACTTGGGATTTGTAGGTAGCTGCTGTCTCAGTTGCCTCGGCAGTATAGGCTGCCTCTTCAGCTTCCTGCTTGGTGGCCCAGGCCTCCTCCCTGCCTTGCTCTGCCTCAAACTTGGCCCTCTCAGCCTCCCCTTTGGCCCATTCGGCCACCCTCTTGGCCTCCTCAGCATCAGCCACCTTCTTTGTCAGGCCAGCTATCAGATCCTCGGCAAGCTTCAGCTGCCCCTCCACCTCACCCAGACGTTTCGTCTGAGTTTCAGCCTGCCTCTGGGCACCCTCAAGGCTTGACATTGCGCTTGATGGCAGACCATACCTTCTGACCTCGGTTTTGCGTAGTCGAGGTAGCATTCCTCCTCGGACCACCCTCTTGGGCGATCATGATCAGACCTCAACTCTTTACCTACTGACATGGATCCTTATGACAGCGTCTGCCTGTCCTCAGACTACTTACT
This sequence comes from Quercus aquifolioides, assembly GCA_019022515.1. Taxonomy (NCBI): domain Eukaryota; kingdom Viridiplantae; phylum Streptophyta; class Magnoliopsida; order Fagales; family Fagaceae; genus Quercus; species Quercus aquifolioides. The sequence goes on along the minus strand of CM032334.1, from coordinate 54,641,979 downwards.
ATCCTCGAATTGGGCCCCTGGCCCAATACATACGTAGATATGTACTCCTGGGTCTTTCACCCCTACAATATATATATATATATATATATATATATATATATATATATATTAATAGGTAAAACTTAGAGAAAATTCAATTAATTTTTTTTAAAGAGTTTCAACATATGGTGTTCGCTCCTGATAATAGCTCTTTATCATTAAATCAAGACACCAATTAGTTTTTGGTGTAGATGGGAATTGAATATCAGATCTCTTATATAACCATAAGAGATTTTACTAGTTGAGTTAACTGGAACCCATAGAGAACATCCAATTAGATTCTACAATTGAAGTCCAATTTTGTACCATGTGTCCAAAATTATTTATTTTTAGAGAGTTTTATTTCTTAATTTTAGAGTCAAATGTGGGATCATATCAGAAGTATCTATCCAAGAGAGTTATTGTATAAAAAAAACTAAAGAGTCTAGAATTAATGAAAATAAATTTTTTTTTTTAAATGGACAATTTACATTTTCTACCTAATAATATTCTTATAAAACTTTTTAAAGAGTTAAAAAATATATAAGAATGACTATCAATAATATTTACATTATATATGTAAGAATTATACCATATATCTTAATGTATATCTTTTAAGTATATCTATGCATATACATGGGGTTACAAGCTAGTTTGAATTAAAGGATGGTAATGAGAGAATGCATAAGTTTGTTTGTGCAACTAAATGAGGGAAGACTCAGCTTCGGACCTGCTGAATGCAATACATGAAATATTTGTGTTTGAAATTATTGGAAGAGTGTAAGTATAGCAAAAAAACGACTCTATTTCACTTTAAACTAAATAAAGGAAGTCAAGAGATAATTTTATTTTAACCCATTTTTTTACTGATACTATAGGAGGGAGATTTGTCTCAGACCCCAACAAAGGAATTGTTTGCTTTGGGAATGGGCCAAGGAGATCGATGCCACCCTCACGAATTTGTTCAATCCCACATCGGGGAGAGATGCCTCCCACACATGCCTTATAAGCCTGAGCCTAAGACATGTGTAGTAGTGGTACACTCATGTCTTAGGCTTAGGCTTATAAGGCATGTGTGGGAGGCGTCTCTCCCTGATGTGGGATTGAACAAATTCGTGAGGGTGGCATCGGTCTCCTCGGCCCATTCCCAAAGCGAACAATTCCTTTGTTGGGGTCTGAGACAAATCTCCCTCCCACAGATACTATGAAACACAAGAAAATATGAAAAATTATCTTCAAATAAGGTTTTCTATCAAAACAAAAGGAGCAATTTACATTTTCTAACTCCTTTTAGTGACACACACACAATAGTAATAGGATTTAAATAAATTTATTTTGTTATATTAATTATTTTAAATGTTTCATTAAATATATAAATATAATGAAATTTTGATGTTATTTTTTTAAGGTTTATACGAGAAAAATTGAATTGAAATATAATATTTTTGCTCAAATTTAGTTGCTTTTGCAATAATTGAAACAAAGTCTAATAAAAGGGGAAAAAAATTAATAACACACCATCAATAATGTAAAAGAATAATTGAAGGATATTTGCACTGTTATTTTATCGAAATGATACATTCTTGAGTAGACATGAAATATGCCTATCTATATCACACCGTATCATGCAATTTTTAAATTTTTAAATATATATAATATGATAAATTCACCACACCATTTTGGCCCCCCCATACCCGATAATATACATACATACATATGTATGTATGTGTGTGTGTGTGTGTATTATATATATGAGAAAGTTTAAAAATAAACATAACTTTCATTTAAATAGAAGAATAATGCTAGAGATACAAACTATTTTATAAAAAATATTACAAACTGCTATATGATGAGTGATTATTGGTAAATGAAAATGTGATTCTAATGGTTGGCTTAGATGAAAACCAACAAGAGGTTGGTCACATCAATATTTTGTAAAAATATTGTAAAATATAATACAATCCATAAATATATATGTCAAAAAAATTACAATAATTAAACATTCAACATCTTTAAAATGAACACATAGGTATTTCACCAATTACCTCAACAAATAAAAGGGAAAAAAAATTCTAATTTTCATCCCAACACATCTAGGGCTTACTTGTACTACAGCAGTAGAAAAATTGAAAGGTCAGCAATTTTGTTGATTCACCGCACTACCAAGTCCCCCACACAATTGCGGAGACTTTTTCTCACAGTGCTCACATGTGACCCCCTCTCTCTCTCTCTCTCTCTTTGTTGGCATTTGCCTTTTTTTTTTTTCTCTCAGTTCTTTCCTTTTCCCATTGCTGCTGCAGTTTTGTGTTTTACAATATAAAATTAAAAGTTATGTGTGACTAGACTAGACAAGAAAGAGAGAAAGACAAGCTTGAAACTTCTTTAGGCCTCTCAACCCTGTATAGTGCTCCTGTGTTACTTTACTTTTCATTTGCTTTCTTTACTTTACTTTTCATTTACTTTCTTTATAATATATTATTTGTTATTATAATAATCAATATATTATGTGCCTGTTTGAGATCTGTTTATTTTGCCGAAATTGAATTTTTTTTGCTGAAAGTACTATAGATAAAGGTAAATTAACTAAAATAGTACAGCGAAATTCATGAATAATACCAAAAAGTGTAGTGGGGCCCATGAATATAGCAAAAATAAACTGAATAGTAAAATAAGCTAGCTTTTTAATTTAGAGCCAAACACACACTATACCGTATGGCCATTACACCAAAATAAATCTATTACATCAAGTGTTAATACAACAATTTAGTATAGTGGTATTAGACATAATATCACGTCTAAAAATTAAAAGTCGTTACAATAGTAACTTAAAAGTAATAAATTATTACATTAATAATAATTAGTTGCAATAATTTATAATTTTTAGTTGCAATAGAGGCTCTAATACTAAATTGAATTTAGAATTTTTTTTTGCAATAACTTAAATTGAAGAAATCAATTTTTTTTTTCCAATAACTTAAATTGAAGAAACCGTTGTAATAACTTGATACCAATTATTTTGCGATATATTACAATAGAAATTTCAAAGAGACAGCTTATTGCAACAAATATAACATTGTAATATTTATATATAAATTATTTTAAATCTATTGCAAATGACAAACATGAAGCTGCAATGAATATATTATTACAATGATCTAATATCAATTATTTTACAATCTATTGTAATAAAAAATATGAAACAAATATTTATTACAAATATTTCGTTACAATCTATTGCAAAAAGCAACTTTCAATCTCAACCATTAATTTAAAAAAGTTAAGAAAAAAAATTAAGAAAAGTAAAAAGTAAAAGTAAAAAAAAGGTGAAAAGTGAAAAAAAATTATGAAGGATTTGAGTGAATTGCACCTGGTGCAGTACCCTAGGTATTGCATTGGATCCTAATCCTCATTTTAGTACTATTTTCAGTCATTTTATCAATTTATACCAATTTTTTATTGCACTAGATCTTAATTCTCATTTTAATACTATTTTCAATGATTTTTTCAATTTATACTAATTTTTTATTCGAAAAACCTTATAATAAATCATCCTTAAGGGACATTTCCAAAATAAAAATATACTCACAATAAAAGAGCTGGGGTCACGATCAGCCAAAGGTGTGGCTTTGATATGTGTAGGTGAAGAGGCTTTCATTGAGTCAAGCAAGGAGTTAACTCTTGCTTTCCCATTGAGTTAACATTTGCAATAACTTTATTTTTTATTTTTAGAGTTTCAATCTATGACGTCCGCTCCTAATGATAACTCTTTAATATTTGCAATAACTTAAATTGAAGAAATCAAATTTTTTTTTTTTTTTTGCAATAACTTAAATTAAAGAAACTGTTGTAATAACTTGATACCAATTATTTTGTGATATATTATAATAGAAATTTCAAACAGATGGCTTATTGTAACAAATATAACATTGCAAATATCAATTGTAGGGGTGATAGGCCCAAGAGTACATATCTATGAATATATTGGGCCGGAGGCCCAATCCGAGGACATTAAGTAGTCCGAGGATGGTTAAATACCTTCCTAAGAACTCGTGTTAGTAAGTAAAGAGATGAAGTCTGATCACTATCAACTAAGAAGGTGGTCCGAGGAGGAATATTTCCTCGATTGAGCAAAGCCGAGGTCAGAAGGTGTGGTCTGACACCAAGAGCAACGTTTCGGACGATTCCACTAAAGATGATAAGTATCCAAAAGGAATAGGACAAAAGGAGGCCATGAAATATCTCAAAGGAAAGCTGCTACCACCGCATTTAATGCTTTGCAGCTAACTCTTTGGCCGCAATAATGAAAAAGTGATACTTGAATAGTATCTTTCAGCCTTACAGCTATTCCCCAAAGACTTCAAGAAGGTGCTGATGGGACAAAGATCAACACTAACAATCTAGTCTACACGTGGAGGGCAGGGATGAAGAAGAAGAATAGTATAAAATAGAAAGAAGATCCTAAAGAGAGGGATCGATAAATTAAGAGAAAAACACTGTAGCAATCAAGAACTGAATTTATAATCAAACTTGAGAGAAATATATAAGAACTGATCTTCTCGGACTGTACCAAGGACAATTTCCTTTAGTTTAAATCAGTCTATCTTCCTTTACTTGTTGTCCAACTCATTAAAGTCCAGTTTTTCAAACCACTCTCTACAAATTTATTGTATTGAGCTTTTTGGGCCTAAGTTCATCCATCACTTGGGCTAGGGATCCAAATTGCGTCCTTACAATTAGCGCCGTCTGTGAGGATTTCTGATGTTATAGTGAGTCTAACGTTTAACAATGGTAGGTTCAGGTCCAAACTAGGTAGAATCTATAGGGTTTCAGCGTCAAGATCACTTCCGTGATCTTGAATAAAGAAGAGACTAGGAGGGAAGTGTGCACGCTACCCATACTAGGAGCCAGTCGTTTGAGCTTCACTCTCTTGTTATAGTATTCGGCCATCTTTTTCTAGTACTTCGTCATCCTATTTGAGGCTTTCTCTCTTACTTCGTCTAGGCAATCTAGGTTGACTTGCAGCTGGTCTTCATTATTCCCCTTGTGGAAGATCTCTCGCCTGATACTGGTAATCCCCACCTCGACCGGGATTACTGCTTCAATGCCATAGGTGAGTCTGAAGGGGGTTTCTCCTGTTGGGATTCTTGCTGTGGTTCTATAGGCCCACAAGACATTGGGCAATTCTTCTGGCCAGGCACCCTTCGCGTTGTCCAGCTTAGCTTTGATAATCTTGAGCAGTGTCCAATTCGTCACCTCTGTCTGCCCATTCGCTTGTGGATGCCCCGGGGATGAGAACTGGTTCTTGATGACTAGGCCTGAACAGAAGTCCCTGAAGCCTTGGCTGTCGAACTGCCACCCATTATCTGATATGATCGTCATTGGAATCCCGAACTTGCAAATTATATTCTTCCACACGAAGCTCCGGATTCTTGCTTCAGTGATGGTGGCTAGTGCCTCTACTTCGATCCACTTTGTAAAGTAATCAATAGCAACTAGTAGGAATTTTACATGACCTTTACCTTGGGGCAAAGGGCCGACGATGTCGATTCCCCATTGTGTAAATGGCCAAGAGCATGCTATCGTCGTCAGTCTCTCTGCCGAAAGTCGCTGGACGTTCTTGAATCTTTGGCACTTGTCACACTTCTTGACGAACTTTACTGCGTCCAACTGCATAGTAGGCCAGAAATAACCTGTTCGAATGACTTTACTTACCAGGGATCTAGGGTCAGCATGGTCCCCGCAAACTCCTTCGTGAATTTTTTCCAGAATGTACCTGGCTTCTTTTTCGTCGACACACTTCAAGTAAGGCATGAAGAAGCCTCTCTTGTATAAAGTGTCATTTAGGATCGTAAATCTGGCTGCCCTCTTCTTGATCTTCTTGGCCTTCTCTGCATTTTGAGGGAGGTGCCCGTTTTGAAGGAAAGATACGATCGGTGTCATCCAGCAGTTTGTGCTTTGGATTGCAAATGTTAGAACTTCTTCGATGCTGGGGTGTTTCTGGACTTCCATCACCAAGCCCATGCTCGTCACCCCTTCTTCTGACGATGCAATCTTCGCGACTTTGTCTGCTACCATATTCTAGCTTCTGGGGATCTATACGAATTCCACCTTATCAAATTCCTGAGTCAGATGTTTTGTCAGCCTGAGATATTTCTGCATTCTCTCCTCTTTTGCTTCATACTTTTCCTTGATCTGCCCTATCACCAGCTTTGAATCATTTTGGACTAACAGGCTCTTAGCTCCAAGTGCCTTTTCGAGTCTCAATCCTGTCAGTATTCCTTCGTACTCAGCCTCGTTATTGGTAGCCAGAAATTTTAGTTGAACCCCGTATTTAAGCACTTCTCCATTAGGGGTGGTTATGACGACCCTTACTCCCCCTCTCTTTTGGGCTGACGAACCATCGGTCTGTATCGTCCATCATTCGGCTTCGTTAGTGAGGCTGTCCTCGTCCGGGAAGGTGAATTTGGCGATGAAGTCCGCCAAAGCTTGTGCCTTAATGGCTATCCTGGGGTGGTACTCAATGTCAAATTGGTTGAGTTTAATTGCCCACTGGACCATTCTCCCAGCTGCCTCAGGTTTGTTCATGGACTTTTTGATGGGTTGGTCCGTCATCACTAGGATAGGGTTTGCCTAAAAATATTGTCTCAGTTTGCATGAGGCTACTATTAACGCGAATGCAATTTTTTCAATCCTTGGATACTTGGTCTCAGCACCTTGGAAAGCTTGGCTGACGTAATAAACTGGGAGTTGTTTCTTGCCCTCTTCTCGAATCAGGGTTGCACTCACAGCTGTGGCTGATACTGCCAAGTACAAATATAAGTTTTCCCCTTCCTTGGACGGACTTAAGAGGGGTGGATTACTCAGGTAATGTTTGAGCTCTTGAAACGCTGCCTCACACTTGTTGGTCCAGGCGAAAGCCTGCTTTAAGGTCTTGAAGAAGGGCAAGCATTTGTCAGTTGCTCTAGAGGCGAACTTATTGAGAGCTGCAATCCTTCCTATGAGCTTCTGGACTTCCTTGATGGTCTTGGGCGATGCCATGTTGATTATGGCTTGCACCTTCTCTGGGTTTGCTTTTATTCCTCTCTGGGACACCATGAATCCTAAGAATTTCCCTGAAGCTACACCAAAAACACACTTACTAGGATTCAACTTTATCTGGTACTGTTTGAGGGTGGCGAATGTCTCCTTCAGGTCGTCCAGGTGGACAAGTTCTTCTTTACTTTTGACGAGCATGTCATCCACGTATACTTCCATATTCCTGCCGATCTGTTTGCTGAACATTTTGTTCACTAACCTTTGATAAGTAGCTCCTACATTCTTTAGTCCAAAGGGCATTACCTTATAGCAATAGAGCCCTTGACTTGTGATGAAAGCAGTTTTCTCCTTATCTTCTTCAGCCATTTTTATCTGGTTATATCCTGAGAAAGCATCCATAAACGTCAGCAACTTATGCCCGGCTGTAGAATCCATAAGCTGATCTATCCTTGGTAAAGGAAAACTATCCTTCGGGCACGCCTTATTCAGGTCCGTGAAGTCCACGCACATTCTCCACTTCCCATTTGATTTCTTCACTAGGACGACGTTTGTGAGCCAGTTAGGATAGTACACTTCCCGGATGAAGCCTGCCGTCAACAGTTTGTTAACCTCGTCTGTAATCGCTTGGTCTCGTTCTAGGGCAAAGACTCTCCGTCTTTGCTGGACGGGCTTTTTCTCCGGGTCCACATTCAACTTATGCTGAATAACTTCTGGAGATATGCCTGGCATGTCCTTGTGACTCCACGTGAAGACGTCTAGGTTTTCTTTAAGGAATTGGATAAGCCTTGTTCTCATCTCAGGACCTAGCGTCGTCCCTATTCTTGTCGTCTTGGTTGCCTCACCTTTGGCCAGTTCCACTGTTTTCAGGGCTTCCACTTTATCTTCCTCCTTCTCTTCGATCATCCATGTATGGTTTTCCTTTGCAGCCAAGACAGCCTGGTAGCACTCTCTAGCTAAGATAGCTAAGACTTGCTCTCTTTTTACCTCGCCGACACCGTTCTCCGTTGGGAACTTTACCTTCAGGCAATAGGTGGACGTGGCTGCCTTCCATCGGTTCAGTGTAGGCCTTCCAATAATCACATTGTAAGATGAAGGGCAGTCTACCACCAAGAAGTCTAGCTGACTGGTCAACTGCCTCGGGTAGATCCCCACTGTTATCGTCAACGTCACTATGCCCTTGGGATATACCTTGTCTCCACTGAAATTGACGAGGGGGGAATCAAATGGGCGTAGTCTTCCTGGATCTAGCTTCAGCTGCTGGAAAGCGGGAAGGTAGATGATGTTTGCGGAGCTATTGTTGTCTACAAGGATCCTCTTGGTATTGAATCCTTTTATCGTGAGCATTATGACCAAGGGGTCGTTGTGAGGTTGCTTCACTCCCCTAGCATCTCCTTTGTTGAAAGACATGTCTTGGTCTGTCCGTCTTTGCTTGAACGGGGGTATCATGTGGACGCTGTTCACCTGTTGCTGATATGCTTTCCTGAGGGATCTGAATGACCCGCCGGTGAATGGTCCTCCTGCAATTGTCTTTATTTCCCTAATTACATTCTGTGGGGGCTGGGATGTGTTATCTTCGTCTCTTGACAAGGAGTCACGCTGGTTTTTGTTACCGTCCCTGAATCTGCTAGACTCTCCTTTCTTCACATACTTTTGTAGTTTTCCTTTTCGTATCAACTCCTCTATCTGCTCCTTTAGGTCTCGACAATCTTCTGTGTAGTGGCCATGATCCTTATGAAACCGGTAGTATTTATTCTTATCACGGACGTTGGGGGATGAATGTAATGGCCTCGGCCATTTGAGGTAGTGCTCATCTTTAATCTGCGTTAAAATTTTGTCAACAGGCATAACTAGAGGAGTAAATTTTACCGTTCGAGGAGTTTTATCGTCTTTCCTTTTTCCCCCGTCACTGCTCCGACGATCAGGGCGTTCCTTCTTTTGTCCTCTACGTTCGTCTTCCTTCCTTCCCTTGTCTCCTAGCCTCTCTACATCCCTTAGGGCTGCTAATGCGTCTTCAACATTCATATACTTCTATGCTTTCAGGAGTGTCTCTGCCATCGTCTTGGGAGGATTCTTTGCGAGTGAAGCCACGAACTTTCTGGACCTCAGTCCTGCTTTGAAGGTCGTCAGCTGCACCTTGTCGTCAACTTCGTCTACCTCCAAGGTCTCCCGAGTGAAGAGCTGTACATACGACTTCAGGGTTTCTTTCTCTCCTTGTCTAATGGTGAGTAAATGGTCCGCCGGTCTCTTAGGGCGTTGTCCTCCAATGAAGTGGCATAAAAAGGCGTTACTCAGTTGCTCGAAGCTATCGACGGACGATGTTGGCAACTTGATGAACCATTCTCTTGCCGCTCCTTTGAGGGTGATGGGAAAGGAATGACATAGTATCTCGTCAGGTGGCTGTTGAAGGCCTAACGTCGTCTTGAAGGTGTTGAGGTGGTCCTGGGGGTCTTTAAGCCCGTCAAACGGCTCAAGTTGGGGTAGTTGAAATTTTGACGGCATCGAACACTCCAGGACTGCCGTAGTGAAGGGCGAGTCTGTTGCCCTGACCATTCTATCCACACTTTGGTCTGTTTTCTCCTTGATTGCGTTTCTCAATTCGTCCATCTCCTTCCTCATCTCTCGAAGAAGATCCGAATTCTATTCATCTGGAGTAGTAGGTCTTCGATGATCACTTCTTCTATGGCTATTTCCTTCGTTCTCCAAGTTGCCTTTGGATCGATTCTCCTCCTGTTGAAGCCGTAACTTCATTTCCTGATTTTGTCTAGTAATCTCTTTAACGGTGGCCGCTAGGGCCTGGACTTGCTGAGCCAAGGCTGCGCAATCTTGATTGGACTCCATCTGAATGTTACAGTTGATCAGAAACTATGTTTTCAAATCTGAATACGAAAATGTCGTCCCCACAGACGGCGCTAAACTGATGAAGTGCAAATTCATCAATCTAATTGAGTGCGTCTAGATGGAAACAAGATGTCGTCACTATGATAAGACTAGTAGAACAACTTCCTTAGAATGGTCACCGGTTTGGTGCCTACCACAACGTCTCCGATACCAAAGTTAGTATAAAGAAATTCTTTGGGAAAGAATTATACAATGTAACAGAGCAAGAAATATTTCTAAGCGTGTCTCTATACCTTGTTGGCAATGTGAGGGCTTTATATATGTTGCCTTGGATTCTAGCCGTTGTGGCTGATATTGTGGTGTTAATGCATTTCTTGGTAACACATCCTGCTTAGTACTGGGGCTTTAATATGCTCCCAACGGTCTGTACAGCTGGTTTTGTAACAGTCTGAGGCATTATTGGCGGTATTGAATGGTCCTGCTACTCTCGTCGGTGACGTGGGCACTTGTTTGGGCTCGTCTTTAGAGAATGGACTTGTCTATCTTATTGAGTTTGTCTGCAGTTGATTTCGTCAGTCCCATCAGTAATAATTTTAGTTTTTTATTTCTTAAAGTGAGTGGATACTTGTCTACAATGAGTAGAGTATTTATTGATTTTTAATGTTTGAATATCGGAACTCAAGGTTACGATAAAACTAATAGATACAGCCTTATTTATTTATTTTTTTTTGACTATGCAAAGATAAAAATAAAAATAAAATGCTCATAAGGTGGCTTCAAGATAAAATGGTGAACTATCGAGGCCAGCACTCTAAGCGCCTCATAAATATAAAGAATGAAATAAATGCTCTCTTAATGAGCTTTATCTATTAAAGAGTTAGGTCAGCACTGAAGGCAAAAAATTTCTTTAGGGTGCCAAATTAAATATATATAAAAAATTAAATTCAAAAAATATGCTTGCACAATGGTATAATATATATTATTTTCTTATATATATATATATTTAACAAAGTATTACATCAAGGATATGTATAACATCAATAAAAATTACAGAACTTTTAACACCTAACCACGAAATTCACATTTATGGTTTCTTCTAAAAGTTAAAAAAGAAAGTTTGTATCTCTAATTCTCTAAAAACATTAAAAAATAAATAGAGAAGATTGATGTCTCCTAAATATTATTTAGTTCAATTAGCTTTTTTTTTTTGAGATAATATATATATATATCTCAAAAAAAAAAAAAAAAAATTTAGGATGTCTCCTAAAAATTTATGTAAGTAAATTTTGTTTTTTTAGAAAGTTTCAATTTATGGTATCTGTGGGGCTAAGAAATCCTACGGCCCAGCCCACTTCGTTCCTGGGCCGAAGGCCCAAGCCAAAGAGGCACTTGAAATCCGAGGAGGAAAAAGAAGAAGCCCAGGCACAAACAGAACAGGCCAAGGACGACCCCATCGTCGGGCGTCCGAGAACTTGAGTTAGAAGCTCGTAACGAGCAGTCACCTCCACATTAAGTGTACCTGACAACTGCCCTGGCCGCATTGATGAGGAGAGGACTTCACACCAGCGTCGCCTTGGTTGCCGTGACTCTCAAGGAGACTGAGAAGGCGGCTGATGGGACAAGTACCTGAGCAAATGTCCTGATCGCTCAACAAGTGTAGGGCTAGGATTAGTTGGGTAAGGGACATATAATGTAAAGGAATCCCTCAGAAAAGGGGGCCTCTGGGAGGAAGAAGGGGGAGAAGGAAAAGATTGAGGCAAAAGGGGAGAAAAGCCTCCTCGGCCACGGTCCGAGGAGCATCCCCCAATTGTAAATTGCTCTAAGCTTTTCAATAAACAAAAAGAGAATGGAGCCTACGCCCCGTGAGCGCCGGCCGGCGCCTAGACCTTCGATCCACTCTCTACAAATTCATTGTTCGGGGTTCGTTGGGCCCTTGACCCAGATCCGTTGGGCCTGGGGCGCCAAAAATGCGGTCCCCACAATTGGCGCCGTCTGTGGGGAGGATTAGTGCGCCAGCCGGCGCAACGGGCGACTGTTCTAAACAGATATTCTACAAGAGATCGGTGGTGATGCAAAGAAAAAGAAGAAACTGCCAAAGAAACATCACAGAAAGATAAGAGCTCGAGACAGAAGATTCAATAACAAAAAGAAAAACTTGATATTATTTCATAGAAGGAAAATCTACAAATTACAATCAGAGGCTCAGACAGGCTTGTTTTACAACTGTTTCTACCAGCTAGTCCTACAATCAGAGGCCCAGGCGGACCCGTCCTAAAACTAGCTAGAGGGAAGTGTCAACCCGTGCCCTTACTGGCACCAAGAGAATGGGGGAGCTTGACAGTAAGCGGACGGAAGGGGGGTGAGGCTGGCTTGTTCCAAGGTCACCCACAACTCCTTTCTCGGAGCGGCTGAGCTTGAACAAAGCGAGGAGCAGATGCAGGGGCTCCGGGACGCCCTCCCCCATGATGTTCCCTTGATTTTCTCCAACCCCCACGAGCGACGGCCGTTGGAGACGGCAACACTCGGGCACCGCCCATGATGTGAGTTCGCATGTCTCCTCCGTCAGGGGTGCGCTCCAAGGAGGGACGTTAGGTACTTCAACGACATCCCTCCGGGCCACCGTGCATGGCGCCATCGGTGTCACGCCTAGACTCTGCCGCACGGGAAGCCCAGTCGGGGCTGCGGCCACAACGGCTTTTGGCACGGATGTCCTCACACCCGTCCAAAGCCGCCCCATATCTCCTAACTCCGGTCACAATTCCGGCGGGGTTATTAAAGGGGCGTGGGGAGCTGAAAGGTGGTGCTTCTTCTGCTTGTGTTGAGAGGCTCATGGAGTATGAGGAAACCATCCCCCCAGAAGGCTTTATATAGAGGAGGAGGGTTGGTGAGAATTAATTCACGCAGAATTCGAAAAGGGAGTTACCGAAGCGTTGGGCTTCTGTCAGTTCATGAGGCCATTAATGAAGGCGCGTCTCGTGCACCGAAGCGTCAGGCGCGGAACACGAACAGCCAAGAGACGTTTCGTGCAAGATAAAAGATGGGGCTCGAACTGGAGGCGAGATCAACGCCACGTGTAAGATCATCACCCCACTGAAGGAGGAATCGCCCCCAGTAAAACAGTCCGAGGGCAAACCCCTACTCACGGAGAAATGAAAGTATTAGACAGAACCAAGGCTCTGCATAGTCCTCGGACTCAGACCTATGGGGAAACTAACTACTCCAGAAGGACAAGTATTAGACAGAACCAAGGCTCTGCATAGTCCTCGGACTCAGACCTATGGGGAAACTAACTGCTTCAGAAGGACAAGTATTAGACAGAACCAAGGCTCTGCATAGTCCTCGGACTCAGACCTATGGGGAAACTAACTACTCCAGAAGGACAGGTATTAGACAGAACCAAGGCTCTGCATAGTCCTCGGACTCAGACCTATGGGGAAACTAACTACTCCAGAAGGACAAGTATTAGACAGAACCAAGGCTCTGCATAGTCCTCGGACTCAGACCTATGGGGAAACTAACTACTCCAGAAGGACAAGTATTAGACAGAACCAAGGCTCTGCATAGTCCTCGGACTCAGACCTATGGGGAAACTAACTACTTCAGAAGGACAAGTATTAGACAGAACCAAGGCTCTGCATAGTCCTCGGACTCAAACTTATGGGGAAACTAACCACCTCAGATGATCCTAAGCGTTAGACAGAACCAAGGCTCTGTATGGTCATTGGACTCAGGCTCACGGGGAAACTAACCACCTCAGATGATCCTAAGCGTTAGACAGAACCAAGGCACTGCATGGTCCCAGGACTCAGGCCTATGGAGAAACTAACTCCTTCAGAGGATTCTAGGCGGTAGACAGAACCAAAGCACTGCATGGTCCCAGGACTCAGGCCTATGGGGAAACTAACTCCTTCAAAAGACTCTAGGTGGTAGACAGAACCAAAGCACTGCATGGTCCCAGGACTCAGACCTATGGGGAAACTAACTCCTTCAGAGGATTCTAAGTGTTAGACAGAACCAAAAGCACTGCATGGTCCACGGACTCAAGCCTACGGGGAGCTAACAACTTAGCAACTGTACCTAGGTCTTGCATGGTCTTCGGACTCAGGCCTACGGGGAGCTAACAACTTAGCAACTGTACCTAGGTCTTGCATGGTCTTCGGACTCAAGCCTACGGGGAGCTAGCCACTTAGCAACTGTACCTAGGTCTTGCATGGTCTTCGGACTCAGGCCTACGGGGAGCTAACAACTTAGCAACTGTACCTAGGTCTTGCATGGTCTTCGGACTCAAGCCTACGGGGAGCTAGCCACTTAGCAACTGTACCTGAATGGCCTGCCCAACAAGACGAGCACACGGTTAGCCAAGCTCAGAAAAGGGAGTGAAAGAGCTAAAGCTGGGATAGTCATAAGTGTTGAGGCATTTACCATTCCCAAGTACCTCTTGAGGCATAGGAAGACCTCTCGGCTCCTTATAGTCCCCAGCTCCGCCATGTTAGCTGGGAGTAACAGACACCTTTCCAGCGCGTCGGCCACGTACGCGCCTTCACCCTCTCTAAAATCCCTGAGGGAGGAGTCTTCCCTCAGCGGCTCCCCACGGAGCGTTAGGGAAGGAAGCCAGGCCTGCGGCTCGGGCTGGGCGTCAGCCTGCTTTTCCTGACCTCGGGGGCCTATCTTCAGTTGTTTGGGTTGCCGCCGAGTGTTATCCCCCTCCCGCGGAGACTCAGACCTCTCCTCAGCTGACCTTTTGCCCTTATCCTTCTTCTGCCTGGGATCAGAGGGCTCGTGCCTAGAAGGTAGACTTGTCTTGGACGGAGAGGGAGGAAGCCTCGACTGGGTAGAGGCCGACCCGCCCTGAGCAGAACGGGTTTTAGGAGGAGGAAACTCTGGCTTTGATTTCCCCGGCTGGCCTTCAATCAGTTCCGACAGGCTAGGTTGGGGCCTCTTCTTGTAACCCATTTCGTGCCGAGAAGAGGACTTGGACACTGAGAAGTCTGCTTCAGTCAGACTAGGGTCACCCAAATCTCCGGGAGTGTCTTCAGACTGTTGGACTTGTTCGAACACGTCAAACTCGTCCTCGGCAGGGCCAAAGTCAGCAACCTCCTCTTCCCTCTCTAGGCCTACGTCGGCGGGCTCCGAGAGTCTAAGGGAGAAAGAGGAAGGGCCCGCAGGTGTTACGCCTTCTGATGTAGAGGGCACCTCGGGGAACCGAAACCCGTCCTCGGTCACGGTTATTTTTTGAAGCCGAGGATCCTTTGCTCTGATCACGTACTTCGGCGCCGCAAATGACTTGTGAGCTGGGTCGTATTTCAAGATCTGGTGAGCGGCCCTAACCTGATTGTCAGCCTCGTTCATGAAAACCTCTGCCCTCAGCACCTTTTGCAAGTCTTCCCGATTGATCAGGCTAAAGTGGCGCGTGAAGGCGTGTGGATCTGCAAGAGGAATCACATTCACATTAGAAGCCAAACGGTACAAAAAGAAATGGACGAAGTAAAAAATGGAACTGATCAGGGTCCGAGAACCCTCTCCCCATCTTCCCATTGCCTCACCTGGGGTCCCCTCCGTCGTCGGGCAGTGAAGGCCATCGTGCCACTCTCCGGATATGATGAGGAAGTCCTTGTTCAACCCCTTGCTGGACTCAGGGAGGCACTGAATGAGCCGGACCCTGTCATCCCTGGTCTTTAGATAGTAAGTTTCACCCTTCAAGCACTGGAGGTTATAACATCAGTTGACGTCATGGTGGGTCAACCTCAATCCCATCTTCTCGTTTAGGGCATCCACACAGCCCAGAATCCTAAAGACGTTGATGGCACACTAGGTGAGGGCTAGCCGGAAGTGCGTCAGATAGCCCCTCATCACCGGCCCCATGGGTATTCTTATGCCACCCTCAACGAAGGCAACGATGGGTATCACCACCTCGCCCTCTTGCCTACGAAGGCGCCACTCGCCCTCCGCGCAATACCTCAAGCCCACGTTGGCAGGTATCTTATAATCGGCGATGAATTTCTCCATCGCCTCCTCAGTGAAGACATACTTCTTAAATATACCCATCCCAGGCGATGCCTAAGCAAGCTAAGAGAGAGCAAATGAAAAAGAGGAAGTTCAGAGAGAGGGAGGATGACTTACAGAAATGCGTAGGAGCTCCTCGGACCAACTTTATATGCTGGAGATGTAGACTCTTGTGTGCGAATGAACAGAGGAACCAGCTTTTCAAATGGACATTTATACCCACCAATCAAGGGGTCGTGCGGATTTTTCCATCCCCAACTGCCAGGCGAATCCCCACCGTTGGATCGTCATCCTCCCGTTGAACGTGGGGGGCACAGAGCCGCCTGGATTTAATGGAGGAAACGTCACGCCCTTCGAAGCGTCAGTAACGCATCTGGGGCAGATGAAAGGGCTCCGGAACAGACAGGGGATCAGACTTAATGGGACGCGTGGCAGGCCCGAGGACATCAAAATCCTCCTTTCCGCCCGAGGACGCGGATAGCATGATTTTGAGGGGCTATTGTGGGGCCAAGAAATCCTACGGCCCAGCCCACTTCGTTCCTGGGCCGAAGGCCCAAGCCAAAGAGGCACTTGAAATCCGAGGAGGAAAAAAAAAGAAGCCCAGGCACAAACAGAACAGGCCAAGGACGACCCCATTGTCGGGCGTCCGAGAACTTGAGTTAGAAGCTCGTAACGAGCAGTCACCTCCACATTAAGTGTACCTGACAACTGCCCTGGCCGCATTGATGAGGAGAGGACTTCACACCAGCGTCGCCTTGGTTGCCGTGACTCTCAAGGAGACTGAGAAGGCGACTGATGGGACAAGTACCTGAGCAAATGTCCTGATCGCTCAACAAGTGTAGGGCTAGGATTAGTTGGGTAAGGGACATATAATGTAAAGGAATCCCTCAGAAAAGGGGGCCTCTGGGAGGAAGAAGGGGGAGAAGGAAAAGATTGAGGCAAAAGGGGAGAAAAGCCTCCTCGGCCACGGTTCGAGGAGCATCCCCCAATTGTAAATTGCTCTAAGCTTTTCAATAAACAAAAAGAGAATGGAGCCTACGCCCCGTGAGTGCCAGCCGGCGCCTAGACCTTCGATCCACTCTCTACAAATTCATTGTTCGGGGTTCGTTGGGCCCTTGACCCAGATCCGTTGGGCCTGGGGCGCCAAAAATGCGGTCCCCACAGTATCCTTTATTGATGATAACTCTTTATCATCAAATCAAGACACCAATTGGTTTTTGGTGTAAGCAGGAATTGAATTCTAAATCTCTTATTCAACAATCAGAGATTTTACCAGTTGAGTAATTAAAATAAATTAAGTACATTAATAGTTTATAATCATTTTTATTTTAATGAAATACATTAAATACACTTTAAATTAATGAGTTATGTATGATATTATATTAATTTTAGGATTAGCTTTTCGTTTAGTTTATTAATTTGATTTGATTTGATTTATTTGGTTAGGTACAAATTTTTAAAGACTTGTTCTTTTTTAGGTAAAATTATATATTTGTCTTAAGCCTATTCACTAAAACAAAATAAACAAGAGAATATATATACGCTAACCGAAAGGGAGAGAGAGATATGCTGGTTATTGACGTAATGCATTTTGCTTTCCACATCCTTGAGGTGGCCAAGTTGACTTAGCTTCTCCAGCGTTTTCTGCATGCACATTAATAATCTTCTTAATTAGAGAAACAAACCAAGCAAGCAAACAAAGAGATTAAATCAATGTCTGACAAGAAACTAATCCTATTTAATGTTCAATGAGTTGTACAAGTGGAAAGTCCATCTAGCCCAAAAAGGAAGTTTACCTCAATGTTCTTAATGTGACTGTGATAGCAATAAAATTTCCATCGGACGAATTTCATGGCAAACCATTGCAATCAGAAAGGGTGATTAGTAACAAAGATAATTTCAAAGGAAGAAAGGGTGATTAGAAACAAAGATAATTTCAAAGGAAAATATTTCAAAAATAAATAAAAAATATAAAAAATAATAATAATAACGACAAAAGATATTTTTATTTAATATTCATATGGAGTTTGGGATTTGATCAACCACATTAGCTTTTCTAAAATATTCCGTTTATTTTACACAAAAAAACCTACTTTTTTTTTTTACACTATCATTTTTACAAAACACTCACATCAGTCCATCTATTATACACTTATTTTATATAAATAATATTTTTAAGAGTTGAAGAGAGAGAGAGAGAGAGAGAGTCAGGGGAAGAGAGAATGTGAGGGGAGAGAAATAATACTAAAATAATGTAGCACTTGTGCATTTATGTACAATTTTACACCTACTGATGTGGGTGTTTTTTTGGTCAAAATGTATAAAATAAGCTACTTTTTGTATTTTGCAAGATGTTGCAAGAGCTGATGTAGTTACTTAGGGGGAAATTTGACTTATCATTAAATAATACAATGGCACGTGTATTGGGAAGATAACTAGTGTATAGATATTTTAGCCAAACATAAAAGAATATATTAAAAAAAAATAGTATTTTATATAATTCTTATCCAAATTTTGTATGCAATATGTCGGGAATGGCCTCATGTCGACATATCCTTGATTTCCTTTGTTGATGTATCAATGTTTGTAACTCTATTTTTGTTATGTTATTGCATCTCCAATTTCATAAATGATAAAAGAACAACCATAAGGTACATAACAATTGATGATGCTTTGATCGTCAGTTGAGATGCTCGTCCACCGTTGCTCTAGACCCTGGAACACGACAAACTGTAAAGAATGTGGTCACCGGTGTGGCGCTAGCCACAGAGTCTCCGATGCCAAAGTTAGAAAGGCTTGGGAACAAAAGAAGATAATGTAACCTCAATAAGTGAACTCTTTTTTGTATGTGTATGCGTACCTTTCTCGGATTTTGTTTGTGGATATATATAGGTTATTTCCTTCCTCTTCTAGTCGTTGGTTCTATAATAATGGGAACATTATTACAGAGTTGGTAACGCCCGTGCAGGGTGTTAAGTTGATAGATACACCTTCAACGGTATTGAAATTTATTGCTATCTTTGTAACGTTTTGCCTTGATTGAAGGACGACGGTTAAGTCATCGTCAGGCAATCCCCTCAAACTATGCTAGCGCTGGAGTCGTTCTTGTACCTCGTCCTTCTCATATGGACGATCATATTTTTTGGGTCTATTAGCTGCCCCCCTCATTCCAAGGTCGTCTATAATTTGGACGGTCCTTAGGAATGTGAGGGTTTTTTTTTTTTTTTTTTTTTTTTTTTTTTTTTTTACGCTTGGGGATGTGTTCTCCACATTAATTGTTCTATGGCGGTGTGGCACACATCGTGGCCACGTGTTTAGTTTTGATCGGTGAGGGGACCTTGTTACCGGTGAGTGCCTTTTCAGTTTTTTGCGATTTCCAAGGCAAACTTTAACCTTTGCTTTTCTTTTTCCTCCATTTCTTTACCTTCCTTTTTCATTTGGCTTCTCTGACTCTTAGCTTTTCTCTTTGTATTCTCTGTTATTTGGTTTTTCTGAGCTCACTGTCGCTGTTGTCTAGCCTTTTTGATTTTCTTCATTTTTTTCAGGTGCGTATCCCCTCTCTTACACTCTTTTCCTTTTTTGTTGTTTTGTATTTCTTTGTTTCGTATTCTTACTTTCCTTCTTCGAAATGCATATTTTTCCTTGATGGTGGATTATACTGAATTTAGGCATATTTCTCCCTCCATTGCCTTTCTTTTTGCTCGCTTAGAGGGACTATTAAATTTCTTTGGTTACTGGTATCCACAAATTGGGGATTTTGTGGTAGGGGGTAGTGGCTTAGATTTAGCGTTGGGTGACCTGTATCCATTGTTGCTACAGTCTTTTTCTTGGTTCAAATCCATTCGTGGGGTTCTTAGGAGGGAAAATATGGGCTCTGTTGTGAGATCGAGTAGTCAGGAGAGGGGTTCGTCTTCTGGCGCGGCTGTGGACGGGGCTGTTATGGACATAGCTACCTTTGTGCCTCCTCCTTTGTCTACTCTTCCTTCTACTTCTGCTACCATTCCCCGTCCTTTCCATGCCTTTAAGGAAAAATGTGATTTGAAGGTAGATGTCTTCAGCAAATTTAGGGATAGGTTTCAATTCCCCGAGGAAACTAGGGTTCGTCTTCCCAGGAAGGGCGAAAAGGCTTGCGCCTTCACACATGGTGAGGTTTGCTTTTATGAAGCAGCCTTCTTGTGTGGCCTAAGATTTCCCATTCATCCATTTATTATGGAGCTTCTAAATCACCTGCAGATTGCCCCCGGGCAGCTTATGCCCAATTCTTAGAGAATTGTCATAAGATATATGGTGATTTGGACGACCATAGCAGATGGAGACATGATTACTGTGAACGAGCTTACCCATCTTTATCACCTAAAAGAGTCCAAGGAATTTGGGTATTACGAACTTGTTCCCTGTGATAGGAGATCTCGTCTTATAGTTGACCTTCCTTCGTCCTTCCGTTACTGGAAGTCCATATATTTTTTTGTGTCAGGCGATGGTTGGGAGACTTTGTCCGATGACTTTTGGGGAAATGTCCCTAGGTTGCTGCGCCGGTGGGAGACCCCTTATCTTGGTGCGTTCGCCTTTTATGTCTCTTCTTTCTAGCATCGTAGCTGTTTTTTTGGTCGTCCTTCTAACCCTGCGTGATTTCCTTGTTATGCAATGAATGAGCGTCCTAAACTTGAGAACCAATTTGAGGAGAGGGTTCAGGAAGCGATTACATACGCAAGGACGATCGACAATTTGGACGAGCTTGTTGATCCACGTACGTTGGCTCGTCATTGTCTGGGGCCTGAGCCTTCACTCTACGTCCTTCAAGTACTTGATCAAGAACAGCGAAAACGTGAGTAGCTTTGATATGTATGATTGTTCTTCTTTACTTTCCCATTTTAACTCGTGGGCTCTCTTTTACTTCTTACTGTAGAAATGACGAGCAAATTTAATAAGGACATGTATGCGAAAATTAGGGGGAAGAAGAATGAGCCCCTTTTAAGTATTGGCCAGAAAACTTTGAAGTTTACTGATAAAGAAAGGGAGAAAGAGAGAGAGAGAAAGAGATGGCTGAGAGGGGCTCGTCCACCCCCACTCTGGACGAGGGACGAACAGCTTCTCCTGCGATTTCTGTTGAGGAGGTCCCTGCTCCTAAAAGGCAAAAAATGGGGTGTAAAGGCAAGGAAAAGCTGGGTTCCAGCATTTGGGATGATGCTGAGATTGCCGTGGCTTGGGCGAACGAGTTTTTGACTCCTGAAGAGAAGAAAGAGATTTCCCTTATGCCTTCTCATGAGATGGTGAACCAGCATGTTCACAAGCTCGTGCAGGTAATCTTTTCTTGCCTTATCATCATTTTTTTTTTTTTATTCAAGTTTTTACCATTAGGTATTGGGGGAGATGATGCATCTCACTTCACAGTTTTTGGCGAATGAGGAGAAGGCTGTCATGGCCACCTCGAAGGTAGAGACTTTAGAGGCTGAGGCTTCGGGACTGCAGAAGGACCTGATTGCAGTAATGGACGCACATAACACTTCCAAGGAGCAAATCAAAGCTCTGACCGAGCAACTTGAAGTTGAAAAGTTACTGATAAAGCAGAAGGGCGAGCTTCTTGCGTCAGCAGGTCAAAGGATGAAAGCTGCAGTGGCCAAGGCCGTCCTCGCCTTTCAAACAACAGATGAATACAACACTATCCTGTTCCAGTGGTACTTCAAGGGTTTCGAATTATTGAGAAGGTATTTGGTTAAACATGGGCCGGGAGTTAATCTAGACGACTTGGATTTTGAAGCCGTAGATAAAGAAATTGAGGCGGACGAGGCGGCCCTGGCGGCTCAGGCTTCTATGGGTTCTGGTGAGGATCCTCCTGAAGCTGATAAGGGTGGTGATGATGTTCCTTCAGCATGATTATATCGTACTTTGTATATATATATATATATATATATATATATTTTTTTTTTTTTATATATATATATGCCCTATGTGTTTTGGGCTCTTCGGATGAACACTCTTTTTTGGTCCCCGTATGTTTTGGGGTTTTCGAACAATTTGCATCTTCGAACATATATAGTATATTTGTTGCTATTTTCCCTGCTCGTTTCAGCATTTTCCTTAGTGGACTTAGAAAAATTTGTGTTGAAATTACCTCTTCGTCTTTTGAAGAATTTATTTCTTCGTCTTTTTGTGGACTTAAATGATTGGAGTATTCTTGGACGATGTACGTTCCACTATGGACTTTTGTCATCTTTTTATCTGGACGATGTGTATCCTTTGGAGGAATTTTATTGTCTTTTCGATCTGGACGATGTACATCCTTTGAAGGAATTCTATCGTTTTTTTTTTTTTTTTATCTGGACGAACGACCGTTTTAGGTTTTTGAAAAGAGATAATTAGGACACAAGAATTGCTGAACGATGCTAGTGAAATACTGAATGATCACTTATGAAGTCCTGAATGATTACTTATGCAATCTTACTTGAATACATAACTTGTAGTAGAAAGCATAGGATCAAATTATGTTAATAGAAAGTATGGAATCAAATTATGTTAGCTGCTTACAATCAGACCTTGGATCCTTTTTCGTAATACCTCTTTAGATGCTTGACATTCCATGGACGAGGTAGCTTATTTCCCTCTAGGTCTTCTAGGTGGTAACTTCCTTGTCTTGAATAGTGGATGACTCGGTAGGGTCCCTCCCAAGTTGGACCTAGTTTGCCTCGTGCAGGATCTTTTGTTGTAGGAGTCAATTTTCGAAGGACGAGATCTCTGATGCTGAATCTTTTCAATTTTACTCTTTAATTGTAGTATTCTGTCATCTTCTGCTGGTACTTGGCCATTCTTTGGGAGGCTTGGTCTCTGACTTCGTCCAGGCAGTCCAGGTTCAGCCTCAGTTGGTCGTCATTGATTTGTTCGTCGATAAACTCCCTCCTGAGGCTAGTGAGCCCCACTTCGATAGGGATGACAGCTTCTGTGCCGTATGTTAAATTGAAAGGAGTTTCTCCTGTTGGTGTTCTTGTCGTAGTCCTGTAAGCCCATAGGACACCCGGTAGCTTTTCGAGCCATGCTCCCTTTGCCCCCACCAACCGAGACTTAATAATCTTGAGTAAGGTTCGGTTTGTTATTTCCGTCTGTCCATTGGCTTGAGGATGTCCTGGTGACGAGTACTTGTTTTTGATACCTAGGCTCGAGCAAAATGACCTGAATCCTTGACAATCGAACTGACGACCATTGTCTGAGATGATCGTCCTTGGAATCCCGAACCTGTAAACAATATTTTTCCATACAAAATTCCGTATCTTGGCTTCTGTGATCGTTGCAAGAGCTTCTGCTTCGACCCATTTCATGAAGTAATCAATTGCAACAAGTAGGAACTTCATTTGTCTTTTTCCCTGTGGTAGGGGGCCATAATGTCGATCCCCCATTATGCAAACGGCCAAGGTGAGGAAATTGTCGTCATCTTTTCCCCTGGGACTCGTTGAACATTTCCATATCTTTGACAACTGTCACACCTTTTCACAAAATTTGATGCGTCTTGCTGCATCGTGGGCCAGAAGTAACCTGCCCTCATGATCTTCCTGACAAGGGACTTGACCCCATATGATCTCCGCAAACTTCCCCGTTCACCTCTTTGAGGACATATCTAGCTTCTTCTTCTTCTATACATCTCAAGTAGGGCTGGGAGAATCCTCTTTTATAAAGTTGGTCATTTACTATTGTGAATCGGGCAGCTCGTTTTTGGATTTTCTTGGCTTCGTCAGGATTTGGTGGTAATCGTCCATCTCTGAGAAAGGACAAAATTGGACTCGTCCATCCCGGACGGGTATGCACAGCGAAGGTTTGGAACCCTTGGATGCTAGGGAGGTTCTGTTCTTCTAATCTCCAACCGTTAATCTTGTCCTGGTCATTTGCTAATGCGCTCCGCGCTACCTCGTCTGCTTCTGCATTTTGACCCCATGGAATTTGAATAAACTCTACGCGGCTAAAGTTACTTGCCAGCTGATTTGTTAATTTGAGGTATTTCTGCATCCTTGTTTCTTTTGCTTCAAACTCTCCTCTGGCCTGTCCTATGACGAGCTGTGAGTCGCTCTTAAGCACAATATTTTCAGCTCCCAGTGCCTGAGCTATTCTTAGCTCCGTTAACAGAGCTTCATACTCTGCTTCATTATTGGTTACAGGGAATTTCAGCTAGACCCTATATTTGAGAACATCTTCTTGAGGGGAGGTAATAACGACACCTACCCCGCCTCCTTTTTGGGTGGACGATCCATCTGTATTAATTGTCCAAACTTCTTTTCGGTCATCTTCTACTCGTTGATGGTGAACTATGCTATGAAATCCGCCAATGCTTAGGCCTTTATGGCTGTTCGTGGGCGGTATTCGATATCAAACTGGCTAAGTTCGATTGCCCATTGCACCATTCGTCCAGCTGCCTTGGGTTTGTTTATTGCTCTCTTGATGGGTTGGTCCGTCATTACTTTGATAGGATTAGCCTGGAAGTAGGGACGAAGTTTCCTTGAGGCCACTATTAGGGCGAAGGTGATCTTTTCCCTTCGCGGATATCGAGCCTTAGCTCCTTGGAAGGCCTGGCTAACATAGTACACAGGAAGTTGTATCTTGTTTTCTTCCCTGATTAAGGCTGCGCTTACTGCTGTGATAAAAACTGCCAAGTATAAGAACAAATCTTCGCCTTCCTCGGACAGACTCAAGAGTAGGGGATTGCTCAAGTAACGCTTCAACTCTTGGAATGCCGTCTTGCATTCCTCCGTCCAGGCAAACGCCTTCTTCAGGGTCTTGAAAAAAGGAAGGCACTTGTCTGTTGCCCTTGAGACGAACCGGTTGAGGGCTGCTACTCTTCCTGTGAGTGATTGTACCTCTTTAATCGTCCTTGGTGAAGACATCTCGAGGATGGCCTTCACTTTTTCAGGATTTGCCTCAATTCATCTCCGTGAAACCATAAACCCGAGAAACTTCCCTGAGGAAACTCCGAAAGCACATTTGGAGGGGTTTAACTTCATGTTGTACTGTCTGAGTATGTTGAATGTCTCCTTGAGGTCGTCCAGGTGGTCCTCTTCTTCTTTGCTCTTAACGAGTATATCGTCAATGTATACCTCTACGTTTCTCCCAATTTGTTTGCTGAACATCTGATTTACCAACCTTTGGTATGTGGCTCCTGCGTTCTTCAAACCAAAGGGCATGGCCTTGTAGCAATAAAACCCTTGGCTAGTAATGAAAGTAGTTTTTTCTTGATCTTCCTTGACCATCTGTATCTGGTTATATCCCGAAAATGCGTCCATGAAAGTGAGAAGTTTGTGCCCGGCGGTAGAGTCTACTAGCTGATCAATTTTGGGCAAGGGGAAGCTATCTTTCAGGCAGGCTTGGTTTAGATCCGTGAAGTTGACGCACATTCTCCACTTCCCATTTGTCTTTTTAACCATGACAACGTTGGCCAACCACTGTGGATAGTAAACCTCTCGAATAAAATTTGCAGCAAGTAGTTTGTTTACTTCGTCCATCACTGCCTTGTTTCGTTCAGGGGCAAAGAGCCTTCTTTTCTGGGTCTACATTCAGGTGATGTTGGATGATGTCTGCTGGGATCCCTGGCATATCCTCGTGGCTCCAGGCAAATACATCGAGGTTATTCTTCAGGAAATTGACGATTCCTTCCTTCGTCTTTGTGTTTAGACTCGTCCCTATTTGGGTCGTCTTTGCTGGATCCCCTTCGACCAATTCTATTGTTTCTAGCTTCTCGACGATCTCGGGTGTTTTATCTTCGATTACCCACGTGTGGTTCTCTTCTGATGCTAGGACGGCCTGGTAACACTCTCTGGCCAACACTTGATCTCCTTTTATTTCTCCAACCCCTGTTCTGTTGGAAACTTCACCTTCAGACAGTATGTGGAAGTGGCAACTTTCCAGCGGTTGAGGGTAGGTCGTCCTATGATCACATTGTAAGACAAGGGTGAATCTACTATCAAAAAATTGTGTTTGTTGGTTACCTAGAGGGGATATGAACTAGCTGTGACCGTCAACGTCACTATTCCACGAGGGTACACCTTGTCTCCACTGAAGCTGATGAGGGGTGACTCGAAAGGACGAAGCCTTTTTGGGTCTACTTTTAATTGTTGGAAGGCGGAAAGGTAGATAATGTCCGCCGATCTCCCATTATCTACCAGAACCCTCCTTGTATTGAATCCCTCGATCATGATCATAATGACCAGTGGGTCGTCATGAGGTTGCTTTACTCCTCTGGCATCTTCCTTTGAAAAGTACATGTCCTGGTTCGTCCGTCTTTGCTTCGAGGGAGGTAGGCTATGAACACTGTTTACTTGCTTTTGATGTGATTTTTTGAGGGATCGGAATGACCCTCCTGTGGATGGTCCTCCCGTGATAGTTTTTATCTCCCTTTTTGCACTCTGCGGACGAGGTGGTGGTTGATCTTCACTTCTTTGGAAACTTCCACGCTGATCCTTCTTACCGTATCTGCTGGTTTCTCCCATTTTCACATATCTCTGAAGTTTCCCTTTCTGGATAAGTTCTTCTATCTGTTCCTTCAGATCCCGACAATCCTCTGTGTAATGCCCGTGGTCTTTGTGAAAACGGCAATACTTCCTCTTATCACGTACACTAGGCGGTGATTGAAGTGGCCTGGGCCATTTAAGATATTGTTCGTCTTTAATCTCTATCAAAATTTGATCAATAGGCATCACTAATGGTGTGAACTTCGTTGGTCGAGGATTTTTATCATCTCTTTGTCTATTTCCATCGTTATTCCGTCGATCAGCTCGATCTCTCTTCTACCCCCTTCGATCATCTTCTTTTTCCTTCTTCTTCTCCCTTGTTTTTTCTGCTCCATCTATGGTTGCTAGAGCGTCTTCAGCATTCATATATTTTTGCGCGTTCAATAGCGCTTCTGCCATCGTTTTTGGAGGATTCTTTGCCAAGGAAACCACAAAGTCTCTGGACTTCAATCCGGCTTTAAAAGTTGTAAGCTGCACCTTATCATCTAATTCATCTACCTCCAGCATTCCTCGCGTGAAGCGCGTCACATAGGACCTTAAAGTTTCCTTTTCTCCTTGTTTGATTGTGAGCAAGTGATCAGCTGTCCTTTTTGGACGTTGTCCACCAACAAAGTGACGAACAAACGAACTGCTTAATTGCTCGAAGTTATCAATGGACGATGTTGGCAATTTGGTGAACCATTCTTAGGCTGCCCCTTTAAGGGTAGTGGGGAAGAATTGACACAAAATCTCATCAGGGGGTTGTTGAAGGCCCAAAGTCGTCTTGAAAGTATTCAGATGATCTAACGGATCTTTTAATCCGTCAAAGGGTTCGATGCCAAAGTTAGAAAGGCTTGGGAACAAAAGAAGATAATGTAGCCTCAATAAGTGAACTCTTTTTTGTATGTGTATGCGTACCTTTCTTGGATTTTGTTTGTGGATATATATAGGTTATTTCCTTCCTCTTCTAGCCGTTGGTTCTATAATAATGGGAACATTATTACAGAGTTGGTAACGCCTGTGCAGGGTGTTAAGTTGACAGATACACCTTCAACGGTATTGAAATTTATTGCTATCTTTGTAACGTTTTGCCTTGATTGAAGGACTACGGTTAAGTCATTGTCAGGCAATCCCCTCGAACTATGCTAGCGCTGGAGTCGTTCTTGTACCTCGTCCTTCTCATATGGACGATCATATTTTTTGGGTCTATCAACAATAACTGTTGTTATTAAATATATATATATTTTTCTTTCTTCAAATTATTATATAGTATTTATAACAACTAAGTTTGGTAGTGAAATTGCATTAAAAAAAAAGTTTGGTAGTGAAATAATGAAACATACAAGTCTTTATGTCATACTGAAATCTTTTATCTTCAAATGAAATAAATAAATAAATAAAATGGAGCATTTAAATAAAGGATTTTTAAAATGAAAAGGGAATTTATAAAGGCAATTGGTTGAATTAAGCATATCTTTTGGCTACAAAACTTGCTAAGTTGACTAGAAGGAGAGAAGGTTATGAATGCGAGATCCACATCACATAGAACTGAGAGTTCATGAGTATTCTTGAACTGACTGCTTATTCTACACTTAGAGAATATCACTTGACATTTCGTAGGATTATCTATCTTTTTCATGTGTAACTTAAGGCCCATTACTTTTATGTGTGTTTGTGAGATAGAAAATAATCAAATTGGAGCTCAAAACTCAAAAGAAGATATTCACCAGATCAAGAAGGAGATTAGCAGGGTGACGAAACAAAAGCCATTGGTTTATGCCTTGTGATGATGCCGAAAATCATTAGTAAGCCGCACAAATACTCACGTGCTCGAAACAAGACTTGCGAAACAAAGACAGAAAACCCTAGAAGAGTACCAGTGTGGTATCGGCCAAAGACCCTCCGAAGGTTAAGTCAGAGAACTTTTCACAACTCTAGAGTGCCAGAGCTGGGAGAAATTATGCGTACCTTGGTTTGTGAGGGTCTTGGGGTTTTTATAGTAGTGTAGAGTTGACATCTGTGCCTTGGTTAAGAAGATGTTTCCTTGTAGGAGAGATCCTCTTTAATTTGCACATTTTGCGGAGGTCTTTCCTTATAGGACTCTCTTGATTAGGGTTGAGTGTGGTGCACAAGATATTTTCTTATATGCTTATGTGTGTGGGCCAAGTAAGGCCATGTCAGACTCGTCAAAGGTTCTATTATTCCCTTCAGCTTGCTCCCGTCAGCTGTCCATCCCCGTCTACATATTCCAGTTGTCACCTTTAGGTGTTTGGCGTCCTAAAGGTGCAGTCGTCGACTTTCAAGTGGGGTCATCGACCTTATCTTGCCGTCGTTCGGGCTATGGATGTGTGGACGAGGCTGACGAGTTCATTAAGGCTGTCGCCTTTGACAAATGTGGATGAGTTTGTCAATGCTGTAAAACTTCCCTTATCACCTTGCATGTGTAACAAAAGGAAGGGTCATTTATTTATAAGCCTTTTTAAAAGTTTTTTGTATAAAGGAGATTTGGGGTCTAGTGGAAATGGCATAGGTTGGTGTTGTTACAATTGCCTAGGGTCAGCTAGGAAGATGTAACATGATAGCACTCTATACTGCAGATTTGGATTGGGTGTAATACCTACTCAGTGCAATTTACACCTTTCTAGTCTCCTCACACAAATATTTTTACTTTTACTCTTTTTTATTATTTATTTATTTAAAGATTTAGATTGAAAGTTGTTTTTTTTAACTCTCAATCTTAACCTTTGATGTCAGTGATCTCAATCCCTATTCTGCTATGCAGGTCAGTTACAAATAATAATTAATGGGTAATTTAGTAATTGAATGTTTGTTCTGTGATTAACTTATTTTATGGCATATCATGATGTTCAATGGTGGCTCTAGGAATTTTATTTAGAGGGTTTATTAAGAAATATAAGTTAAAACAAAATTTAATTAAAATAAAACTAGATTATATCGAGTGACCAACAAAAACAAGCAAATGCATAAAGTTTTACAATTTCTTTCGAATTTTCATATTTTGAATCATTACAAACCCTCAGTATTTCCTAAAAATTAAATTATATAAAGTTATGTCATGTTTGTACTATACATGCACACATTCGCATACATCACAATTCACACAAAAAAAAATTATTAAAAAAAATGTTCATAATCAATATTAAACACACTCAAACATATAATAAAAATTTATAATAAAATAGACACTCGCAACTTACAAATATTTACACTTTATTCTTAGAGTTGAAGATACCAAGATAGTTAGATAATTAACTGAGATAAGATGAGATTCATGAGAAAGAGATCTATATGATTTGTACTGTTGTTTGGTTTTAGGATGGACTGATTTGTGTTGTTTTAGTTTTGCACTGGGTTGACCTATGTTATTGTTTAGTTTTGATTTGGACTTATTTGTGATTAGGGTGTGCTAAATTTAAGTTTCAAAAATATTTTTTAAAGTAAAGTAAGCTAATAATTTTTTTTTTAATACATAATATTTTTATTTTCAAGTCAGGGGTTGAACAACACTTAACGCCGCCCCTGATAATGTTTGACTAGTTTCAACTTTCAACATTGAGAGTTTAGTCCACCGCCTTCCTTAGTTCCTTGATCTTGTTTTTTATTTTTATTTTTTTTAAGGGTAGTTCCTTGATCTTTAATCTTATATATATGATTTGGGTAATCTGAACCTCTAGAACTAAGTTGATTTTTCAATAGAAATACTCTTTAATCTCTCTCGTTGTCAAGGACATTATCCACTAAGCTACCAAAATTTTTCTATTATTATTATTTTTTTTGGTTAAAATTTTTTCTATTATTATTACTGAAATAACACTCAATACTCAAACCCAAAAAACCTATAAAAAATTAGATCTCTTGGATCTCTTTCCCAATAGGTATGGTTAAATTTAATACAGAGAGAGTTCTCAGGCAGACTTTGACGTGTTTGGTGGCTTGGTGCAGTGGGTCTTATACTCTTACTCAAGATCACTTTGGTAATTAGTTAGTAGGATTTGCATTCCTTGTAAATTAGTTGTTGTATTATGGGTTATTAGGGATAATATGTCTTTAGCCTGGGATGCTATCATCATTACATTACTCTCGAAATTGATTCCTTACTCGTTTTTACATTTCTAATTACTGATTGAAATATGTCTTCAATTCTTATTGCATTAGTTTTTTTTGTGTGTCAATCTGGCACTGTGGCACATAATATCGTGAAGAAACAAATGTGTACATAGTTTAGTTTTTTTGGATTTTAACAATAGCCAAGCCTTTTTTGATAATTGGAACCGTAGGAGTTTTTTGCCAAATTGGAAGAATTGTAGGGGAAAAACCCGTAGCGTTCCCCGAGAATAATAGCACCCGTGGACTTGTAATAATAGCCGTTCGATGAGTCTGATTAAACCAAACCGAACCTGAATCACAAATTTGGGGATTCCCGCCAAAACTAACTGAATCAAAGGAAAAAATAATTTCAAGAACCTTCTTAACAACCCACGCAACCGTCATGCTTCCCCAATTCCCACACCACGCGCCTCTCTCACGCGCCCGTAACCAATTCCGGTACACTCCGTACTACTCCCCCAACTAAGATTCACATATAAATATCTAAATTCCTTCATTCCCTTTCATTTCACAGTTTTTCACTCATTTCTCACTCTCTTGCTTCAGCGAATACTCTCTCTCTCTCTCCCATGGCGACCTCTCTGCGATTTGCAGTGATTCTCATTGCGATCTTGATCCTCACATTCCTCACTTTTCCGAGCGCCACCGCCATTGATGGCCTAGAGCAAATCGTAACTCCTTCATTACCTTCAACTTCACCACCACCACCACAACAACAACCACAGCCACAACCACATCCACTATCAGCACCAACAACAAGTGGTAATCAAGAACTCCAAGACCACTCGTTTTTCTCACACAAAGCTCTCCTCCCTCCGATCCTATCTCACCTTGGCTTCCACGAGCTCGCTACCGCCGCGCCATCTCTCGCCGACTCAACCGCCTCCACGGCCTGGACCGGTCCTTCGACTCTCTTCGCTCCCTCCGATTCCTCTCTCCGCTCTTGCGTTTCTTGCTCCGTCCCTAACCTTCTTCGCGAACACCTCGTTCCTGGACTCTTCACCATCGACTATCTCCGAAAGCTCGCTTTCGGTACCAAGATCGAGACCTTGAGTCCCGGCCGTTGCATCACCGTCACTGCCGAGAGATCTAGCAAGATCTCAAACTTCTCCGCCGCCGGCGGAGCGGACAAGGTTTTCATCGGAGGCGTGGAGATCACTCATCCTGATCTCTTCAACAACGGCCTCGTCGTAGTTCATGGACTCCAAGGCTTCGTCTCTCCGCTCTCGCCGTACTCTTGTGACGTCGAGAGGATGACGTCATTGTCGTTCCCGTTTCATTCTGATCGTACGCACCAGAATCAACCATTTGTTCAACCTGTGATCAGTATCATGCGCTTGATGTTGCGTGACGCTATGCTTAGGCTCCGAAACAACGGGTTTAGCATCTTGGCGCTTGCTATGAGGGTCAAGTACAATGACCTCGTCGGACTCAACAACATGACGGTGTTCGCCATTGATGACGTGTCGATCTTCTCTGGCTCGCATGCGTACACCAGCAACGTACGTTTCCACATCGTGCCGAACCATTTCTTGACGTTCTCGGACCTTGAGAAGCTTCCTCTTGGAACGCCATTGCCGACGCTCGAGCGAGGTCAGTCTCTGTTGATCACTACCGCCGGCGGAGGAGGTTTTTCGGCTGCGCCGTTGAGGATCAACTATGTGAGGATTAAGGTTCCCGACGTGATGCGCAACCTCAAGATCGTAGTGCATAGCTTGTACTTGCCGTTCCCGCACCTTCATCCAATGGCTGCTGCGTATGATGAGATCCTCGGAGGAGGACATTACGGTGCGGATCAAGTGGTCTCAGATCGGACGGTGAATGGAGTTTGTGACGCCATGGATGGGCATGGAGGTTGCGCTGAAGTCCCTCTACCTCAAGTCAAGAGTACGGTCGAGATCGAAGATCACCATGGCCTGTGATAGACTGTTTTCCTCAAGGTGAGCTTCTTTTTCATGGATGACGTGTCTCTGTGAACTGAGATTTTTCTTTTCGAATGTTCTGTATGTACGTACTGGTTTTAGACTATTCTCAATTCTGCTTGATATGTGTTTTCATTGAATTGGTATGGTTGTGTACAGTGTACTGATAATAAGGCCTTGGAGCCTAGCTACTCTGCTAGCGTATGATTTGATATGATGATCATGTTCCTGTCACTGCTTAAAGCTATGTTTTCTTGCTTAATTGTTTGGACATGGACGCCATATTCATGATGCTTTGGTGGTGCATAACTTTATTCCTGAATTGAATTGTGTATCATCCAAGGTGTGCTTTATCCCTAAATTGAATTGTGAATCCTATGGTCTATGCTTTTTTTCCCCCAGACCAATGCTAGGAAAGGAAAGCATTATAATTTTTTTTTTAATTCATAGGAATAATTTATTAGGATGACAAATTATAATTAGAGTAATGCGATTTTTTTCATTAGTTATATACCAATGAGTAATGCCGCAAACTATTTTACAACATTTTTATAAATTGTTGATGTGTTGAGTGATTATTGGTAAATAAAAAAGTGACGTTAATAATGGGTCCGGATGAAAACTAATAAAAAGTTGCCCACAACAACAATTTGTAAAAATATTATAAAATAATTTGTGATTGTAGTATTATTTTATACCAATTTAATCATACACTAATCAAAACATATACAATTCCCAATTTTTGATTGAAATTTAACCTTTTTAGAGTGCCAAAAAAGTGAAAAGCTATACATAATTCTTCTGCTTTCACTTTGTCTATTTAGGGATGTAATATTTGAGAAGTTATACCATGCACCGGTAATATGTTCTTCTCTTTCATAAGTAGCGGGTCCCAAATGACTGTTATATTATTCTAGTAAAAAAAGAAAAAGAAAAAGTTAAAAACATTGGGCGGGCCGAGGTTGGACATTTTTATTGATGGGTTTAGCTGTTGGGTGTGGGCTTTTTAGTCCAGACTGAGATTGAGCTTATTGTGAAATAAGTATAATTGGTCTTCAAAACGAAGGCCCCAAAAAGGTAATTGGCGAGACTCAAGTCAACAGTACAGCCCGCAATTAAATCCAACTTGGTCTATGGTTTGTAATTGTGATGGTCATTCTTTGTTTTAGGTCAATTAGGTGGACAGTAGACTATCACTTGATCCCGTAGTCAGACTATCGCTTTTGTCCAGGGAGTAATTTTAATTGTGATAATGTATTTATGTTATTTATTTATTTATTTTTTTTGAGAAAGATGTATTTATGTTATTGATAGTGCTTTATTAACTGGAGTATCATTTTTTAAAAATCATAGCGACAGGCTCCAAAAAGCATAACTTTTTTCTTCCCAGGAATATATATATATATATATATATATATATATATATATAATAAAAGAAAAATTGAGAGATAGAGAGAGATACTGCACGTATTAGATTAGGATCTACATGGTAAAACATGGTACATTGAGTCCCTAACTTTGTCAATTTAATAATCCTCTGCTCTGGCCACAGCCCATGATGAATGTAGGCAATTTTCCCACCTTTTCTACCCCTGCTTCAAATGCCACTCCCATGCCCAAGTAGAAATGAGGCTCTAAATGACAATGAAAAGCCCAAACGCCTGGGTTGTCAGCCTGGAACCTCAAAGCGGTCCATCCAAAGGGAAAAACAGGCACTGTGTTCTTCATCACTGGATTCACCAAATTGAATTTCTTTGTGTCCTCTTTGAGGTCGAACTTGCCAATTCCATTACCCAGGACCCAAAAATCGTGCCCGTGGAGATGCCATGGATGTGTCTCACTATGGCTCATCTTCATGGTGTTTGCATTTTGCATTATAACATCTACTGTTGTATTGAACTTTAGCCTATAAATAGCAGTGCTAGAAGTAGCATTTTTGTTCTTTGCGATGTTGTTAATATCATAATTCAAAGAATCATACGTATCAGGTGGCGGGGTTTGATCCATCACATTTGGTAAGTTATATTTGAGTGCGATGAGGAAAGGGGTGTCGGGAGTGTCGAGAGAGACATTGTTTACGGCCCAACGGGTATAGCCATTGATGGTGTTTTGTGTGGTGAGAAACACAAGCGTTCTATCTGAGGTTGGGGGAGGGGTGTGGATGTAACCTTGGCGAGCCTTAAGAGCTTGACTTTGAGCAAACTGGTCTGCCGTATCATTCCAAACAGGACCAGCTGGTGGAACTGTTGGAGGTGATTTCTGTGGTTCATTTGGCTCGTAATTGAAAATGGCTAAGCCAGGTGGGGTCTTAGGGTGCCGGCTGATCACATTTGTTGTAGCCCAATAATTTCTTGATGGGTCTTGATCAGCTTTTACAATAACAGAATATGTCTCTCCAGAGTATATGTATAGTTTATCTACTTCAAATGGCTCAACATTGTACCCGTCTGCTTCAACCACAGTCATTTTATGGCCCTATAAGTAGAAAAATACACGTTATATTAAAGCTCAATTGTTTCAAGTAAAGAAATATTTGAAGTATTACCTCATATGTACTAATAACAATTTAAGATTTTTTGTGGTGGTGTCCAAGAAAATTACCTCAATTTGGAAACTAAGGGCTGATAGAGCAGTCAAGCTGGCAATCCTTAGTCGATATGTTTTTCCAGGGATCACAGTTATTACATAAGGAGAGCATTCTGGATTTGTTGTATTACAAATGTTGGTTGGCAGGGTCACACTAGAGCAGTTGAATTTTCCTTTTCCTTGAATCAGAAGTGACTGAAAATTGATCAAAGGGGTAACCATTAAGACAAAGCAAAAGCAATTTTAGTTTGCAATTAATTTTGTTGTGCTAGGCGTGTTTTTTCTTTATTTACCTGAGGTTCCCCAACCCACATATAGGGAATGGAGGTCAATCCAGTGGCTTGTGCAGAAGTGCTTTGATGGTACCAATCATTAAGGAGGATGCTTTGGTCAAAATCATAGGCAAAGGGTTCCTCAACTCCATCAGGAAGCGATACCTGGATTGATCCATATAACCCAGCTGTTCTTTGCATTCCATAATGTGCGTGGTACACGTAAGTCCCAGGCTACACACACACACACACAAGGGTTTAAGAGTAAACTGTTTAACATGAATGAGAAAGTGTTGCATTAATCAAATACACAATGGAAAAAGAGCTTGTTGCAAAGGTTTTAGGCCTCCAGCACTTACCCTATCAGCCTTAAACTCATAAGTGACTGTGTCTCCAGGCCCTATTGGACATTGAGTCACCCATGCTGTTCCATCACTCCAAGGTGTTCCTCTCTGTGATGAATTGCACAAATGAGAGTTTAATAATATTGATACAAAGTTTATCTAGAAAAAAAAGTTATTGATTCAAAAGAAGATTCAGATAGGAAAATGGAAAATGTAAATCTACCTGTCGGATTCCATGCCAATGAATTGCAAAGCTTTCCGTTATTAATTTGTTCTTGACATTAACAATGACCGTATCACCTTGCTGGGCCAAAATCGTAGGTCCTGGACTTAATCCATTGATGGTTATGACCTGCTTCCTAAAGCAATCAGGGGACTTGTACTCATATTTCACCTCCCAATTGTATTCCCTAATTTTGGCCTCAGTAATTGGAACATGTATCAAAGTGGTGAAAAAATACAAGGCTAGCAACTTCAACATGATTATTCTGTATTGCAAAAGCCACACCAGATCTTGAAGGTTTAATTTTTATGTGATAGCTCAATTAGTTGAGTGAATTTGTTTTCCAGGATTGGTTAAGAATGAAACCCAACGAATTTTTGTGTTTTCCAGCTAAAACCAATGTCTTTGTTTGCCAACAGAATGCCGCTAAATCTTCAAAAATGGGTGGTGTTGGTTTCTCCATTGGCGCTTGCTTCCAATGAGGGTGGTTGTTTATTTGGTTATCACTGTCCATAGATGGTGTCCTGAGTGAGTGGCTAATTCAGTGTTGCAGTTCAATACCTATGGTCTTATGGGCAAAAGCTCTAAAATATCACTGGATCACCGGGCATATGATAAAACTGTCTCAGTTCTTGTTGTTTGTTTTGAAGCCTCACGGTTATGAGAGCTTCTTTTTCTCTTTGGTAACTTAGGAGAATTTAACTTTAATGTTAAGGATGGTAGATTTTTATAGTTTTACCATTCCTTTTTGTGTGTGTGTGTGTGTGATATTTAGGTCTGCCAATTGTGCAGCACAAAACTTAGACGAGAGGGTTAGAGCTTATAATTTTGTTGGGTAGTTTTGATTCTTTTGAATCTACTTGACTTGGCCTCATGGTCCCTATTTTTGTCTCTTTGTATATTGTCTAGGTAAAAGGAAAATTGAGAATACATAATTGATAATTGTAATCTTTTTTGACAACAAAATATTTGAAATGTATGATATTTGTCACACGTCAATTACTTTTTAACATCACGTTAGGGATAAAAATGTTTTTTTTTTTGAGTGTTTGTAGAATTCGATGGTACAGCAAGATACTTTTAATTGGAATTTATACTATACATAATTGTAAATGATTATTATCATGTCTTTATTAGTTTCTTTTTCTAATGTTTTTTGATCGGTTACTAGTTATTGTTGTTATTGGGTAGCTCATGTCTTTAATTTTGTCTTTTTTACTGCATAAATGAATTTATTAATTACAAAAGGCTTAGACATTTCCCCCCTCCCTCTTTTTATTTTTATTTTTTATTTATTTGTTTATTTTTAAGATATAAATTCTACTCTAGATTAATCTAAGTGTATATGTGTGTGAAGCTCCCTCTTGAAAACTGGAATCTCGGCTCTTGCTCCCACACCCCATCATCCCTATCCTGTGACAAAGTGATCCAACCAGAAAGAAAGAAGATGAGATAGGCCCAAAGGAAATGGGAATATGCTTATGTCTTTGATGGGATAAAGATTTTAGTTTTAGTGCTTTCTAATTGATCACATGTTTTAACTTTGATGGTGATAAAACTATGGGTCATGTTAACAGATGCCCTTGGGGCAACGGTTAACAAACGATTTTCTGACAATTGTTAACAAACTATTTTAGGAAAGTTTTGAACACCACTTTTAAGGGAAATAGAAAAAGCAGTCAAAATATTAATTGCTTTTTTCCTTTTTCCATAAATTTTTTCCTAAAATGGTTTATTAACAAATGTCCTTAAGGCATCTGTTAACATTTCCCTAAAACTATTACCAAATTTTATTACAAAATGGGTTTAGCTTATCTCAAATATTTTTTTAACTAGAATCTCCTTCTGTTTTAATAAGAAACTGCTATATCACCCACTAACTAAATAGAATGTGGAGATTAAAACTTACTACCACTTGCTATTATGTAATTAAAACAAAATGAGATTTTCAGTTAAAAAAATACTTGAGATAAGCCAAACCCTTACAAAATACTTACAAATTGACATGATAATTAATGTTGTTGATACCTATGGAAAAACATCATAAATAAATGCTAATATTTGATTTTTTGTATGAAAAATTTTAAAAATACTGAAAATTTTAATACAAAAAGTTTACAAATTCAGGTGACCACTTGCTATTATGTAATTAAAACAAAGTGAGATTTTCAGTTAAAAAAATACTTGAGATAAGCCAAACCCTTACAAAATACTTACAAATTGACATGATAATTAATGTTGTTGATACCTATGGAAAAACATCATAAATAAATGCTAATATTTGATTTTTTGTATGAAAAATTTTAAAAATACTGAAAATTTTAATACAAAAAGTTTACAAATTCAGGTGATGATGAATTTGATTTGTTAATTTCAATAATATAATAAATGAATATTTGAATTAGCTTTTTGTGATTGCTAACACATTAAATTACTTTAATAAATAAATTAATCAATATGTGTTTGTGCACACTTTTATATATATATATATATAGAGAGAGAGAGAGAGAGAGAGGAAATTTTCTTTATTGAACAAACAATACATTTGTGAATACCAAACAATTAGAAAAGCAAGAGTTGCTTTTCTATATATATGAACTATAACGAATGCAAGAGTTGTATGTAAATAAATGAAATAATAATTAAAAAAAAAAACCCTTGGCATTTTGAGTTACACAGGTTAATAATCTATACCACCCCCTTTTTTTTTTTTTTTTTTTTTCCTGAACAACTGGTGAACGGCAAAAATATGATGATTCAGTATTTTTAATCTTTATTTTGATTAATTATGGCTTACCAAATCCTTTAGTCTCACCACAGCCCATAATAGAAGGAGGCAATTCCCCAACCTTGTCTATTCCTTCTTCAAACACCACTCCCATGCCCAAGTAGAAATGAGCCTCGATATGGCAATGGAAA
This sequence comes from Quercus aquifolioides, assembly GCA_019022515.1. Classification (NCBI taxonomy): domain Eukaryota; kingdom Viridiplantae; phylum Streptophyta; class Magnoliopsida; order Fagales; family Fagaceae; genus Quercus; species Quercus aquifolioides. Next base: position 54,603,228 of record CM032334.1, on the reverse strand, counting down.
AGCCAAGCACCTGGGTTATCAGCCTTGAACCTAATAGCAGTCCAACCATAGGGATGAAGAGGCACTGTATTCTTCATGATTGGATTCACCAAATTGTAATTCTTTGGGTCTTTGTTCATGTCAAACTTCCCATCTCCATAGCCCAGTACCCAAAAATCGTGCCCGTGGAGATGCCATGGATGTGTCTCACTATTGTTAACATTCAGGGTGTTTGCATTTTGAAGTATAATATCAACCGTGGTATTGAAGCCTAGCCGGTAAATGGCATTGCTTGTAGTAGCATTTGGGTTCTTGGACACGTTGTAAATGTCATAGTTTACAAAGTCATATCCTTCAGGTGGTGGGGTTTGACTGAACACATGGTGTAACCTATTCTTTAGAGCAACAAGGTATGGTGTGTGAGGAAGGGTGAAAGAGACATTATCTACGGACCAGTGCACATAACCATTAATGCGATTTTGTGTGTTTAGGAACACAATGGCTCTATCTGAGGTTGTGGGCGGGGTCACAATGAAATCATGGTGAGCCTTAATGGCTAGACTTTGAGCCAATCGGGGTGCTGTGTCATTCCAAATTGGACCAGTTGGTGGAACTGTGGGAGGAGATCGCCTTGGATGGTTTGGATAGTAATTGAGAAAGCCTAAGCCTTGTGTGGTATTAGGAGGCCGACTAACCACATTTGTTGTCATCCAATAATTTCTTGAAGGGTCTTGATCTGCCTTTATAAGCACAGAGGATGTCTCTCCAGAGTATATGAACAGGTTTTTCACTACAAATGGCTCTACATAGTGTCCATCTGCTTCTACCACAGTCATATTATGACCCTGCTCAAAAACAAAATTGGACACATATCATCAGCTGGTTGCAAAACCATATGTATGCATGTCACACTTAAACATCACGGTTTGTAGAAAAATCTGTAGTAGTTGCAATTGATTTGAAGGTGAAGGTGCTCATAAAGGTTACCTCCAATTGAAAACTAAGGGCTGATAGTATCAGAAGTCCAAGAAGTCAGAGCAGCTAAGTGAGTCACAAGAGTCCACAAGTTCAAGTAGCTCTAGACCTGAAGCAGAGATAAACGGCAAGTAGTTTAAAGTATAAAGCTGCGTGTAGTTTAGTGTTAGTTAGTTAGTGAGCATGTGTTTTACACGTGACTGATTAGCTGTACATTTCTGTTAGTTAGTTAAGAAGTTTGTTAGATCAGATTAGCTGTTAGTTAGTTAGTTACTGATACTATAAATACCTGTAAATTGTATCTATTTTATTCAGATAAATGAAATCAGTTTTTCAGTAAACTTCATATGGTATCAGAGCGTTGAAGTCTTTCTATTTTCTCCCAATTTTTCCGAGCTTGTTCTTGAGAGCTATTTTCTCCCAAATTTCTAGGGTTTGTTCTTGAGAGTTTTTCAAGCTTCGTCAATGGCTGAAGCAACAAACACTTCATCTGCTTCTTCTGTGCAAGATCCTGCACTCGTAGAGCATATCTCAAATCCTCTGTTTCTTCATCATGCTGAAAGTCCTGGAGCCATGCTTGTGTCTGAACCGTTGATTGGTGAGAATTATCATGCTTGGGTTCGTTCAATGAGAAAAGCATTGGTTGCCAAGAATAAGTTTGGCTTTGTCAATGGTAGTATTACTCTCTCTTCACCATTGATGAAGACTCCAGCAGCTGTCGATGCTTGGATTCGCTGTGACAACGTGGTTGGTTCTTGGTTGATGAAGGCTGTGTCACCTCAAATTCGAGTGAGTATCACCTACAGGGACACTGCTCTGGAGATTTGGAACGACCTCAGGGATACACATTCTCAAGGGAATGGACCTAGGGTTTTCCAAATTCAGAAGGATATAGCTTCAATGTGTCAGGGTGAGTCTTCAATCACCAATTATTTTACTCAGTTGAAGCTATTCTGGGATCAACTTCAGAATTTTAGGCCTACTCCTACTTGTTCTTGTGGGAAGTGTACCTGTAATATGCATCAGAAACTTGAAGATCTTCGTCTTCAAGAATCAGTCATGCAATTTTTGATGGGGCTCAATGAGTCACACTCTCAGATCAAAGGTCAAATTTTGCTGATGGAACCATTACCAACCATCAACAAAGTTTACTCTTTGCTGATTCAAGAGGAGAGGCAGAGGAGCATAGGGCTTAGTAATTCTGTTCACATAGAATCTACTACTCTTGCAGTGAAGGGTTCTAATGCCAATTTTAATCCCAATTTTCCCGGTTTCTTTGGTAATTCTGGTGTTTCTGGCAAAAATTCCAAAGGCAGAGACAGGCCTATATGTACTCACTGTGGGAAGCTTGGACATGTCATGGAAAAGTGCTTCAAGCTACATGGTTTTCCTCCGGGTTTCAAGCCTAAAGGGAAGAACTTTATGGTCAATCAAGTCAATGTTCAAGAAGCTTGCACAGATAATGGTCACACCTCTGCTACTTTTCCTTTCACTCAAGAGCAATGTCAACAATTTTTGACCATGTTGGGGACTCAAATGCAAGCTGCTCATCTCACCTCTAGTGGCAATGAAACTCAGTTCAATTTGGGAAACAAGGAACCACACATGGCCAGCAATGTGATTAGGCCTAACCTGGCTGTGTCTTCTTCTTCCAATGCCACAGATGCTCTCTCCATGGCAGGTATATCTAATTCTACTTGTCTTGATTTGAGGCATTCAGTTTTTTCTGCTCAAATTACACATAGAACAGCTTTTGGTGGTAATATTTGGGTGATTGATACTGGAGCAACTGATCATATAGTGTATTCTGTTCATTTATTGACTGATTTCACTGCTGTTGATTGTGTGGTTGCTCTTCCTAATGGTGAGACTGCCTTGGTAACTCATATTGGTTCTATATATCTATCTGAAAATCTTGTCCTAACCAATGTGCTTTGTGTTCCCTCTTTTTCTTTCAACCTTTTGTCAGTCAGCCAACTTACCAAGAAAATGCATTGTTGTCTCATTTTCTTGTCTACCTTCTGTTTCATTCAGGACCTCAAATGCTGGAGGACGATTGGTGTGGGTGAAGTTCATGATGGGTTGTATCTTCTTCAACATAGCCCCTCTGATACTTGTGCCATTCCAATTCAGTCCCAGGCAACTCCATCTTTTCAGTCTGTTTTCAACTCTGTTTTTCAATCCATTTTTAGTACAAATAAATCTCATGTTGTCAATAGTGTCAAAATTCCTGTTTCTGTATGGCACTCTAGACTTGGGCATCCATCTGATGCTAAGATTTCTATTTTGAAACATGTACTTCCTGATCTCTGTTCTGTTTCTAATGAGATATGTGAAATTTGTCCTTTGGCTAAGCATAAAAGGCTTCCTTTTCCATTTCATAATCATGTTTCTGAATTTCCTTTTGATTTGATACATTGTGACATATGGGGTCCCTATGTGGTGCCTACTGTTGCTGGTCACAAGTATTTTCTTACCATTGTTGATGATTGCACTCGATCAACTTGGGTTTACCTCATGAAATCTAAGTCTGAAACTAGGTCCTTATTACAATCCTTTTACACCATGGTTAAAACTCAATTTGATAAGTCTATTAAAGTCTTTCGGACAGATAATGGACTTGAATTTCAAATGGTTGAATTCTTTAAGCTTCATGGCATCATTCATCAACTTAGTTGTGTTGCCACTCCACAACAAAATTCTGTTGTGGAGAGGAAACATCAACATATACTTTGTGTTGCTCGAGCTTTAAGGCTTCAATCAAATATTCCTATTGCATATTGGGGTGATTGTGTCCTCACTGCTGTTCATCTCATAAACAGACTTCCTTATCCCCTTTTGAAAAACAAATCTCCTTTTGAGCTTCTTTATAACAAGCCTCCAAACTACTCCCATCTCAAAGTGTTTGGTTGTCTATGTTTTGCTTCTACTCTCTCTCACAATAGAGGCAAATTTGATCCTAGGGCTCTTAGGTGTGCCTTCTTGGGGTATCCTTTTGGGGTTAAGGGTTATAAGCTTCTGAATTTGCAAACCAGAGCTTCTTTCATTTCTAGAGATGTCATTTTTCATGAATCTGTGTTCCCATTTAAGTCTCTTCCTACTTCTGTTCCTTTATCTCAACCTGATCCATTTTTCCATGATTGTTTTCCTAATGCTCCTCCTCTACCTGTCACTGATTCTATTCACCATTCTACTCCTGTCCCAGCCTCCTCGGATCATGTTGATTCCACCATTCTTGAAGAACATTTTAATGATCTTCCTGAGGATTTATCTGTTTTTGTTCCTAATGACATTACTACTTCTATTCCTGCTGATTCATTGTCCGTTGAACCTGTCCCTGCCCCTGTTTCACTTCCAGTCAGTCCTGGCTCAACCATTATTGTTCCAAGGAGGTCTACTAGAGTCTCTAGACCACCTGCTTATCTCCAAGCTTTTAAGTGTTCTGCTGTTTCCACCAAATACCCCATTACCAATTATATCTCTAGTCACAAACTCTCTCCTTCTTACTCTCATTTTTGCAATAGTATTTCCACCATTCAAGAACCTCAGTTTTACCATCAGGCAGTTGGTGATCCTAATTGGGATGCTGCCATGGCAGCTGAAATTCAGGCTTTAGAACTCAATAACACTTGGTCTCTTGCTCCTTTACCTCCAAATAAAAGGGCTGTTGGCTGTAAGTGGGTCTTCAAAATTAAATACAAGTCAGATGGAAGTGTAGAGAGGTACAAGGCACGGTTGGTTGCCAAGGGTTATACTCAGCAGGAGGGTTTAGACTATACTGAGACATTCTCCCCTGTTGCCAAGATGGTGACTGTTAAACTCTTCTTGTCTTTGGCTGCTGTGCAAGGCTGGACTCTTCACCAATTGGATGTAAACAATGCATTTCTTCATGGTGACTTGCATGAAGAAGTGTATATGTGTCTTCCTCCAGGCTTGCCCAACAAGGGGGAGCTTGTGTGCAAGTTGAATAAGTCCTTGTATGGCCTTAAACAAGCCTCAAGGCAATGGTATTCCAAGTTTTCAACTACTTTACTGCAATATGGTTTTCTGCAGTCCAAGGCAGATTACTCTTTGTTCACCAAGCATTCAGGAACTTCTTTCATGGCACTTTTAGTATATGTTGATGACATACTTATTGCCAGCAATGATCCTCAATCTGTAGCAGACCTGAAAGGTCTCTTAAATAATCAGTTCAAACTGAAAGATCTGGGCAGTTTGAAATACTTCTTGGGCTTGGAAGTTGCTAGATCTGAGAAAGGAATCTCTTTGTGCCAGAGAAAGTATACCCTTGAAGTGATCAATGATGTGGGAATGCTTGGGTGTAAACCTGTTAAAACTCCCATGGAGATAAATCTCAAATTAAGCAAAGATGAGGGCAAGTTATTGACTGATGCTGGTATGTACAGAAGATTGATAGGAAGGCTGCTGTATCTTACTATCTCTAGACCTGACATCACATACTCAGTACATAGACTGAGTCAGTTCATGTCCAAACCTAGAGAACCTCATCTCAGAGCAGCTTATAGAGTAATTCAATACCTTAAAGGTACTTCAGGACAAGGCTTGTTCTTTTCAACTCAATCCACCTTACACATTAAAGCATTTGCAGATGCAGATTGGGCTGCATGCATTGATTCCAGGAGGTCCATTACTGGTTACTGTGTTTTTCTTGGTGATTCTCTCATCTCTTGGAAGTCTAAGAAGCAAAACACAGTTTCAAGATCCACGGCAGAAGCAGAATACAGAGCAATGGCTATTGCAGTGTGTGAAGTGACATGGATTTTGTATTTACTTAAGGATCTGAATGTCAAACACACTCAAGCTGCTTTGCTGTTCAGTGATTCACAGGCTGCAATTCACATAGGAACTAATCCAGTTTTCCATGAGCGTACAAAACATATTGAGATAGATTGTCACATTGTGAGGGACAAGGTGCAAGCAGGAGTTATAAAGCTGATGGATATTAGAACTCAATGTCAAATAGCTGATTTGTTAACAAAAGCTTTGAGTTGGAATCAATTTTCTGGTCTTCTTACCAGGATGGGCATTTCAAATATTCATTCTCATGATGTCCATCCTGAGGGGGAGTATCAGAAGTCCAAGAAGTCAGAGCAGCTAAGTGAGTCACAAGAGTCCACAAGTTCAAGTAGCTCTAGACCTGAAGCAGAGATAAACGGCAAGTAGTTTAAAGTATAAAGCTGCGTGTAGTTTAGTGTTAGTTAGTTAGTGAGCATGTGTTTTACACGTGACTGATTAGCTGTACATTTCTGTTAGTTAGTTAAGAAGTTTGTTAGATCAGATTAGCTGTTAGTTAGTTAGTTACTGATACTATAAATACCTGTAAATTGTATCTATTTTATTCAGATAAATGAAATCAGTTTTTCAGTAAACTTCATAGATAGAGCAGTCAAGCTAGCAACTCTTAGTCGGTATGTTTTTCCTGGGATTATGGTTATTGCATAAGGAGAGCATTCTGGATTTGATGTATTACAAGTGTCGGCTGTGAGGGATGCACCAGAGCAGTTGAATCTTCCTTTTCCTTGAATCAGAAGTGACTGAAAATAGATAAGACGCAATAACTATTAGACAAAGAATAACAGCAAAATATAATACTAATTACATATGGTACATGTAGTGCCATTTACCTGAGGCTCCCCAACCCAGACGAAAGGATTGGAGGACAATCCAGTGGCTTGTTCATAAGTACTTTTGTGGTACCAATCAGTAAGGATGATGCTCCGATCATAATCATAGGCAAATGGTTCTGTAAAATTATCAGGAACTGATACACGGATTGATCCATATAGCCCTGATTCTCTTTGCATTCCATAGTGTGCATGGTACAGATAAGTTCCAGCCTGCACATAAGCAAAACATACATTATAAATTATGATAACAACTGATCAAAGTACAAACATGCAACTTATAATCTGATCTTCACTAATTTTTAGACTAAGACTTGGTTATTATTGTTGTTATAACAAGGTGGACATTAAAAAAAAAACACACACACAAACTGGAAATAGAGACCGTTGCAGAGATTTTAGCCTTTAGGCTACTAAGAAGTAACACATACCCTATCAACCTTGAACTCATATTTGAAGGTGTCCCCAGGTACTACTGGACATTGAGTCACCCCTTCTGTTCCATCACTCCAAGGTGTTCCAATCTACAACAAATTAAGCAGATGAATACACGTCCACATTAATAAATAAACACATCAATTTAGATATAAAGTTGGTTCAAGTAGGAAAATATGGAAACTTATAATTCTACCTGTCTGATTCCATGCCAATGGATTGCAAGGTTTTCTAATAACAGCTTGTTTGTAACCTCAACAATGACTGTATCACCTTCCTGGGCCAAGATTGTGGGTCCTGGTGATTTGCCATTGATTGTAATGACCAGCTTCTTATAACAGTCAGGGGACTTGTATTCATACTTTACCTCCCATTTGTAATGCCGAATTCTGGCCTCAGCAATAGGAACGTAAATGAGAAATGTGAACAAACACAAAGCCAGCAACTTCAACAACATACATCTGTATTGTGAAATGCTCCAATGGCAGCTTTCCAAAAGTCTACGAGTTAGAAGCTCAAATGGGTACTGTATGACGTTCCAATTAGCAATTGCTTTGATGAAAGATTTTGTTTGATTGGAATAATTAATTTCTATCAACCTATATATACATATAAAATATATACTCCAAGCCTTCGCCAACTTCCCTTATTATTATTATTATTATTTATTTAAGAATTAGTCATCGTCAATTTTAGTAGGCAAAAAGTCAAAAAAGTATATAATATCATTACAATGAAATTCCGTTAGACCTTCATTTAAAAGGATAGGCTTGGTCCAGTGCAGCCGGACAAAGCTAAGTCTAGTTTGAAACGTCTTGTATTATGCAACTTGAGAATTTTTCTTTGTGTACCCACTACCAACCTGTTAAGCTATATTTATTGCGCCGGATCAAAATTCCACAATTGATCGTGGGCCATGTGAACTAGCATCATTTTCGTGAAGTCATTGATCTTGTCCGCAAAGCTAACTTGGTCAGAAGGTTAGGGCCGTTTGGTATAAGATTTTAAGTAATATTTTTCAGTTTTTAAATAATATTATATATATTTTTACATATTTTTTTATCCGTACGTATTTTAAAAAATACAAATAATGTTATTAAAACAATGTTGCCAAACGGCTCCAAATCTCTAAAAGTCTTACATTACATTACACACAAACAACGACAAGAGGTTTCTTAATTGCCTTATCAAAAAAAAAGTTTCTTAATTGCTTTGGACCAGTTCAACATTTGGTCAGAAATCGCAAAATACTATGTCTTGTCTTCTATTTCTCTTCTATGAATAAAAAGAGCCAATCCTTATAACTACAGTGTTTGGTATATTCAACTCACAATCCTTGTAGCCAGAGTGTTTGGTTTATTCAACTCATGCTGTACTGGCCCTTTTTCTTTTTTCTTTTTTCTTTTTTGTTAACATCGTCGGTTGACCTTTTATTTATTTTATTTTATAGACATATGAACTGTTAGTTACCCGATTTATACACAATAAGTTAGTAATACAACAAATTGTCACAATATTTTCACAATTATTGAGGTGTTAATTTTTTATAGGTCAAAATAAAATATCATATTAGAACCAACTATAACTAAAAATAAAGGTATTATGAAAAAAAAAAAAATACATTTACAATATTTTCATAACAAATTATATAGGTGGTAAATTGTTATTGGTTCTAATTTAAAATTACCAATGAAATTACTTTTTTTCCCACTAATAACAATCCGTAACAACCTACTAATTATGATTTGTTGTGAAAATATTGTGAACATATCATTTCTCTGATGAAAATGTTAAAACACCTAGTTGTTGTTATTATTTTCACGACTGCTGAACTATCAATTCGTTTCCAATAAATAAATAAATAAATAAATAAATATATGTGTGTGTGTGTGTGTGTGTATAAATTATAAAGGTATTATGAAAGTGTTGTACCATTTTTTTGTGTTTCTAGAAAGGTTTTTTTTGGTTTAGTCAACTTTGTTGAGCCAAAATTTACTGTTTCACATATAAATTTCTTGGGTTGAGTTTTTGTATTTTTTTTTTATTGTACTTTTATATTTTCACACAATTTTATATAAAAACACACAGTTTTACACTAAAAGAATTAAAAAACTTAGGATAAAAACAATTTTCATCCTTTATGTTTAGGGTAGTTCATAATTCCTTCTTGAACTTTAAAATTAAGCAATTTTCTCCTTAATATTTTGGAAAAGTGCATATATGTCATATTGTTATTCTCTCAGTTAAATCTTAATGAAAGCTTATGATTCCCAAAATATTCTATTGTATAATGTCTAAAATACTCCCACCAAATTTTAACATTCCAAAAATTTTCTTAACGTGTTTTGAGTTTTAGATAGTAGTAATGCTTAGAAAGTTGGAATGGTAATATAAGATGTTTTATTTATTACCTAGAGAATATTTATTTTATAGGTTTAAATTTTCAAAACATATAATTTATCTAATGGAAAATTCAATGACACATGCCTTTGGTTATTCCCTTTTTTTTTTTTTTTTTTTTCTTGCCTAAAATGGGTGTTCATTTAAAAACTAAGCAAGCTAAACATTGGACCTAGACTCATGTAGAATGATAAAGAAGAAAGTATAAATGACAAAATTTTCATTGTGTATGGTTGAAGATATTTGATAAAGAGTTTCAATTGTAATATATGACATCATTTATTATGAAAATTTAAATACTGTAACAATGTCTTAGCAAAACTTAGTTGCTTATGGTTGAAAGATGATGATATTCGTTATCATTTGTAGAAACTTTTAGTGAGTGGATATTGCCTTTAGCAAATAAGTATTTAGAAACTTATAGTAAAATAGATATTTATATGTTAAATAGCTATCCTAACTTTGTAGGTGATAAAAATTCTTATACTAATGAGATTAATTTTGTATCACATACAATTTTCATGTATATAGCTTAATACTTCTACAAATATAAATTTTAACTTAATTTTTTTACTTAGATGGTAGCACGTGCCTTGCATGTGCTACCAACACTAGTATATATAAAAAGCGCGAATGCACGTAACTAGTAATTACAGTGTCTTTTGGTTTGTTCAATTGACATTGTAGCTACACTAGCTATATATAAATATATATATATATATATATATTTCCAATCATCGGTTTGTGCTTTTTTTTCTTTTAAATATTTATATGAGCTGACATATATATTGTTATACTGTGACCAACTACGACTGAAAATAAATGTTTTGTGAAAATGTTGTAACACTTGTTGTGTGAATGTGTAAAAGTTACAGTACTTTTTAGTTTGCTCAATATGTCCCGTTCATCACCTTATTGGCCTCTCTTTTTTTTTTTCTTTTTTTTTCTTTTTTTTTTTTAATATTTATTTGAGTTGGCATATATATTGTTATACCGACACAACAAATTTCACAATTATTGAGGTGTTAATTTCTTATAGGTTGAAATAAAATAATAAAATATGAGACTGTGACCAATCACAACTAAAAATAAATGTTTTGTGAAAAAGTTGTAACACTTGTTGTTATCACAATATTTTCACAATTGTAGATATCTTAGTTTCTTATAGATCATATAAAAAAAATGCTAAGTCCACAACATTTTCACATTAATTTCACAACAAATCATAGGTAAGGTACTATTGATGGATAAAAAAATGATATCAGTCGTGGATCCATTTTAAAATCAGTAACAACTTGTTATCTAGAATTTGTTATGAAAATATTATGAAGATAGAATTTCTATAAAATAAATAATAATATATCAAACCGAAACTTATCACAGTTGAAAATAAAGATATTGTAAAAATAATGTGACATTTTGTTGTGTTCCTAAACTTCTTTTTTGGTTTAGTCAAATTTGGTGAGCTAAAATTCATTGTTTTACACACAATTTTCTTCTTTTGGTTTTTTGTTTGTTGTTTCCTTTAATGCATAGTTTAAAGTTGTAGTCCCAATTAAAAACGGTTGAAATGGCTTGAATTTTAATGGCGGTGGATTAACATTGCAAGCAAGCATTAAATGCTATCTTGTATGAATTGTCAAAGAAAACGGCATGGAACATCACCGACTTGAACTATATTCATGCATAGCCGAAATGTATGAATCTATAGGCAATAAATGGATGCATGCCCATGTGTGAATGTATGACTCCATGGCATTCATGAATTGTCTAGAAAGGGCAAGGAACTACACCTGAAGTTGCCAAATACATGCTAGCCGAAATATATGAATTCTTTGGCAATAAATGCTTGGCCACTATTGTTGACTTCCTTAACAATAGAAGTCTCTGGTGTGTTGAAACTTTTGATATTTCGGTTGAAGGTTTGGCTATAAATAGAGGTGGATCTAATGAGGAAGAATGAATGTGAGCCACAGAGATAAGCAAAATAACTTCTTCTGTGTGTGTGCACCAGAGTGTAGGAATTTAGTGTCTTGCAATTTGTCTAAATACAATAGGGTGTTCTCTATTTAATTGTGAGAGAACCAAGGGTGTATTTGGGGTTTGGGTTTGTGTGAGAGTATCTTCAAGTCATTGTTGTAATCTCCAAAATTATAGTGAAAATTATTCTGTCGCCTCCCGTGGACGTAGGCATATTGCCGAACTACGTAAATTCCTAGTGTCATATTATCTTCTCTCTCTCTTCTTTAACCTTGTGTTAACAAATTATTTCACCCAATTCGCACAACAACTGGTATCAAAGCTCTAGGTTGATTTATTCAATGGAGATCAACGCTTCTATTGCCAAGGTAGACGTAGTTAAGTTCGACGGAACTGGTAACTTCGGGTTATGGCAAAGAAGGGTGAAAGATCTGTTGGTACAACAAGGTTTGGTGAAGGCTTTGTACGGGAAAGCAAAGAAACCAAAGACGATGACGAATGACGAATGGGAAGAACTTGATATGAAGGCAATCAGTACAATTCGACTATGTTTGGCGGATGAGCTTATGCATGATGTCATGGATGACATGTCTTCCACAACTATATGGTTGAAGTTGGAGAGCCGGTATATGTCCAAATCCCTTATAAATAAACTTATCTTAAGTGAAAACTGTATGAGCTTAAGATGGCAGAGGGTGCGGATTTGGCTCAACATGTCCACACGCTCAATAAAATTATCAATGACTTGTTGCGGATCGATATAAAATTCGATGATGAAAACAAGGCGATGATGCTTCTGTCCTCTCTCTTGGCTTCTTACGAACACTTGGTTACAACCCTGCTTTGGGGGAAAGAGACTCTAGAATTTGAAGAGATCTCAGGAGCCCTGTTGGATCACTACCAATGGAAGCAGAATTTGGGTGAAAGTTCTGGTGAAGGGCTTATGGTAAAGGGTAATCAAGATCGTGGAAGGAAGAAAGACAGAGATCACAGTTCTACTAAGGGGCATAGCAGATCCAAATCCAAAAGCAAGACAGTGAAGTGTTATAAATGCCAAAAGAAGGGGTATATTAAGCGAGATTGGCTAGAGTGGAAAAGAGGCAAGGACAAAGACAAGGAAGGGATATCAAGATCTGCAAATATTGTGGCAGCAGATTTAGATTTAGATGGAGATATGCTTTCTGTTTCATCCGGTGCCAACAGGCTAATCGATTCTTGGGTTCTGGATTCAGCATGTTCTTTCCACGTGACTCCTCACAGAGATTGGTTCGACACTTACAAGTCGGTTAATTGTAGTTCTGTTCTAATGGGCAACGATGCTACTTGCAAAGTTGTTGGAATATGAACAATTAAGATAAAGATGTTCGATAATGTGGTGAGGACATTAGGAGAGGTACGACATGTTCCAGAGGTGAAAAAGAATTTAATTTCATTGGGAACCCTAGACTCTAATGGCTATTGCTATAAGTCTGAGAATGGGTTAATGAAGGTGTCAAAGGGCGTTATGGTTGTGATGAAAGGGCAGAAAGTAGAAGGTAATATCTACAAGCTACTTGGCAATACCATTGTAGGTGGAGTTGTTGCAGTGACTGAATCTGAGCAGGATGATACACTCTGGCATATGCAACTAAGGCATATGAGTGAGCGTGGTATGAGGGAATTGCAGAAGAGAAATCTGTTGGCTGGAGTTAGGTCATGTAAGTTAGATTTTTGCAAATACTGTGTCATGGGAAAGCAGTGTAGGATGCGATTCAAAACAGCCACGAACATTGGATTATGTACACTCTGATATTTGGGGGCCGGTGCAAGTGGTCTCTAAAGGTGGAGCTCGGTATTTTATGAGTTTCATTGATGATTATTCCAGAAAGGTTTGGGTGTACTTCTTGAAAAACAAGTCTGAGGCATTTGCAAAGTTCAAAAAGTGGAAAGCCGAAGTGGAAAACCAGATTGGAAGGAAGATCAAGTGCCTAAGATCTGATAATGGCATTGAGTACAAGGATGAAGTTCTTGAAGTTTTGTGAAGAGCATGGTATCAAAAGGCACTTTACAGTACGAAGGACACCTCAACAGAATGGAATGGCTAAGAGACTTAACCGAACAATTGGTGAGATAGCTAGATGCATAAGACTGAATGTTGGGCTTCCAAAAGTCTTCTGGGCTGAAGCAGTGAACATGGCTTGTTACATTCTTAATCGATCGCCTAGAGTTGCGCTTGATGGGAAAGTTGCTGAAGAGGTATGGACAGGGAAAGAAGTTGATTACTCGTTAATGAGGATATTCTGGTGTCCAGCCTATGTCATATTCCTATCGAAAAAAGGTCAAAGCTTGATTCAAAATCCAAGAAGTGTATTTTTCTCGGGTTCGAGAAAGGAGTAAAAGGGTACAAGCTTTGGGATCCAGTGGCACAAAAGGTGGTGATTAGCAGGGATGTGGTGTTTGACGAGAAGTCCTTGATAAAAGATTTCAGAAAGGAAAAAGAGTCTCAAGAAAAGGGAAACAGTAGTGACAGTAATAGATCAGTGGTGCAGGTGGAGCTAGATGAAGTGGAGTCTCAGCTAGAGAAGGAACCTCACAATAGTGATCAAGAAGATCACAACATGATATCAGAACGGCCTAAACGCAACATAAGACCACCGGTTAGGTATGGTTTTGAGGATCTTGCTTCTTATTGCTTAGTAATCAATAGCGGGGATCCTTCCACTTTTCAGGAAGCAATTGATAGCTCTGAAAGGGACAAGTGGATGGAAGCTATGGTGGAGGAGATGGAGTCCTTGAATAAGAACAAGACTTGGGAGTTGTTAGAACTTCCAAAGGGAAAGAAATCGCTAGGTTGCAAATGGGTGTTCAGAAAGAAGGAAGCAGTATCAGAAAAGGAATGAGAACGGTTCAAAGCAAGATTGGTAACAAAGGGATATTCACAAAGACATGGGATTGACTATGATGAGGTTTTCTCACCTGTGGTCAGGCATACTTCGATTAGGGTAGTGTTGGCCTTGGTAGCACATCAGGATCTGGAATTGGAACAACTGGATGTGAAGACGACATTCCTTCATGGGAATTTGGAGGAAGAAATCTTCATGGAACAACCAGAGGGGTTCAAGAAACCTGGTACAGAGAAACTTGTCTGCAGATTGAAGAAGTCACTCTATGGGCTTAAACAATCTCCCAGACAATGGTATAAGAGGTTTGATTCCTATATGATCTAGATTGGTTATACCCGTTGTGAGTATGATTGCTGCGAATATGTTAAGATGCTTGATGATGGTTCTTATATTTTCTTGTTACTGTATGTTGACGACATGTTAATTGCTGCAAAGAGCATGTGTGAGGTTGACAAGTTAAAAGCTTTGTTGCACAAAGAGTTTGACATGAAATACTTGGGTACTGCTAAGAAAATTTTGGGAATGGAGATTCGCAGGGATAGGGATTCAAGAAAGCTGTGGATATCTCAGAAAAACTATATCAGAAAAGTTCTTGAAAAATTCAACATGCAATATGCTAATCCTATAAGCACCTCATTGGTGAATCACTTTAAATTATCTGGTAGCTAGTGCCCGAAGAATGAAAAAGAAATTGAAGACATGTCAAAGGTTCCATATGCAAGTGCAGTTGGGTGTTTAATGTACGCGATGGTTTGCACCAGGCCAGATTTGGCTCATGTAGTAAGTACTGTCAGTAAGTACACGGCAAACCCAGGTAGAGAGCACTGGAATGCAGTGAAGTGGATATTCAGATACCTGAATGGAACTGCAGGATATGGGATCCTGTTTGCGAGGCAACATGGTGATAATTCAGTGGTAGGTTATGTGGATTTAGACTATGCAGGCAATGTAGATGACAGAAGGTCTACAACAGGTTATGTGTTCACACTGTCAGGAGGGCCTGTTTGTTGGAGATCCACACTACAATCCTTAGTAGCCGTGTCTACTACAGAAGCTGAATACATGGCGGTAGCTGAAGTTGCAAAGGAAGCACTGTGGTTGAAAGGGCTAGTCAAAGAGCTTGGTTTGAACCAAGGAGGAGTTCAGTTGCATTGTGACAGTCAAAGTTCCATTTACTTGGCAAAGCATCAGGTTTATCATGCTAGGACAAAGCATATTGATGTGAGATTCCATAAGATAAGGGAGTTGACTACTATAAGAGAAATTATTCTTGAGAAGATTGACACTTCAGAAAATGCAGCTGATATGTTGACGAAGCCGATACTTATAAGCAAGTTCAAGCACTGCTTGGACTTGATCAGTGTTTATGGCTTGTGGTAGCCCGAAAGGGCTAAGGCGGAGGTGATTGAAGAGTTTAGTTTGTGGAACTTGATACAATTCAAGCCAAGGTGGAGATTTGTTGAAATGGCTTGAATTTTAATGCCGGTGGATTAACATTGCAAGCAAGCATTAAATGCTATCTTGTATGAATTGTCAAAGAAAACGGCATGGAACATCACCGACTTGAACTATATTTATGCATAGCCGAAATGTATGAATCTATAGGCAATAAATGGATGCATGCCCATTTGTGAATGTATGACTCCATGGTATTCATGAATTATCTAGAAAGGGCAAGGAACTACACTGAAGTTGCCAAATACATGCTAGTCGAAATATATGAATTCTTTGGCAATAAATGCTTGGCCACTATTGTTGACTTCCTTAACAATACAAGTCTCTGGTGTGTTGAAACTTTTGATATTTCGGCTGAAGGTTTGGCTATAAATAGAGGTGGATCTAATGAGGAAGAATGAATGTGAGCCACGGAGATAAGCAAAATAACTTCTTCTGTGTGTGTGCACTAGAGTGTAGGAAGTTAGCGTCTTGCAATTTGTCTAAATACAATAGGGTGTGCTCTATTTAATTGTGAGAGAACCAAGAATGTATTTGGGGTTTGGGTTTGTGTGAGAGTATCTTCAAGTCATTGTTGTAATCTCCAAAGTTATAGTGAAAATTATTCTGTCGCCTCCCGTGGACGTAGGCATATTGCCGAACCACGTAAATTCCTAGTGTCATATTATCTTCTCTCTCTCTTCTTTAACCTTGTGTTAACAAATTATTTCACCCAATTCGCACAACAAAAACCAATAACAATTTACCACCTAGAATTTGTTGTGAATATGTTATGGATGTAGCGTTACTCTAAAATAAAATTATAAAAGATCATACCGGAGCCCACCATAGCTAAAATAAAGGTATTGAGAAAATATTGTGACATTTATTGTGTTCCTGACTTTTTTTTTTTTAGCCAATTTGTTGAGCCAAAATTCATTGTTTTACAGATAGTTTTCTTAGGTTGACTTTTTTATTTATTTTTCACACATTCATTAAAGTAAAAAACACATAGTTTTACTAACAAAAAAGAATTATGGAAAAAAGTACTTTCCTCCTTTATGTTTGAGGTAGTTTCATCCTCCCAACTTTAAAGTTAAATAATTTCCTTTTTTATATTTTGTAGACAAGTATATAGTCCCTGCTATTACTCTCTTAGTTAAATCTTAACAAAATCTTATGATTCCTAGAATATTTCATTTTGAAAAATCTAAAATGCCTCACAAAATTTTAACGTTCCAAAAATTTTCTTCATGTATTATGAGTTTTATGTGTTAGTCGTACTCAGAAAGTAAAAATGGTGATGTATGGTCTAGTCGACTTGTTATGTGGTGTTGTTAGTCCATATGATTGTGAGTACATTTAAAAAAAAAAAAAAAACTATACATCTCATGAATTGATATTTTCAAAAATTTGACAAGTGACAGAGTGCTTAGACATGCATTCGCATGTTGAAAGACATCACACATCACATGTATGAAATACACATTAAAAATAAATGAAGGTTCTACTTCATATGATATACAAACACAAGTTTTTCATTGATCTGAAATTAGGTTTTGTTTATTTACACAAGGTGTCCTTTGACTACTCAATATCCTAATCAAACCTTAGATGAAACCATCTATAGTGTAATAAATCCATAATTAAGGATACCATCACTTTATTATCAACATATCTTCTATCTTTGAATTCCCAATTTAACCTACTTATTATTCTTATATTTTTTAGAAAATTAATTTCATTGAATATAAAATTTATTAAATCCCTACTAAAATGATACATGATACCCTGAATAACCTATTCCCATTGGAGAAGAGGAAACAATTGGAGAAGGTAGAGTCAAAGTCGATGGTAGGGAGGGGGCATGAAAGGGTTAAGGAATTGAATGAGGAAATTGAAAAATTGATGGATATGGAGGAGTGTATGTGGAATTAGAGGGCAAGGACAGACTGGTTGAAGTATGGGGATCAAAACACAAAGTATTGTCATTGTTGTTCTTCAGAACAAAATAAGCGGAATTATATTGCTGGCCTAGAGAATGAATCAGGGAAATGGATTGAGGAAGAAACTTAGGTTGGTGATATGCTCATTCGATACTACTCAGGGCCTTTTTAATCATCAGGTCCTTTGGTCCTTGATGTTGTGATTGATGGGGTTGAACCAAGGATCACTGTAGCCATGAACTCTGAATTGAGTAGGCCTTTTGAAGCCTCTGAAGTGCAGCTTGCTCTCAACTAGATGGAGCCCTCCACAGCACCGGGTCTTGACGGCCTACCACCTTTATTTTATAAGCAGTTTTGGACCAAGGTGAGTGCTGAGGTTACTGATGCAGTGTTATCTGTTCTAAACTCAGGTACCATCCCAAGCAAACTAAACCATACTCACCTTACTCTTATTCCAAAGGTTCAGAGTCCTAGGCGAGTGACTGATTTTAGACCTATTAGCATGAGTAATGTCCCATACAAACTTATTGCTAAAATTCTTGCAAACCGCTTAAAGCCCCTCCTGCCTCTAATAATCTCTGAAACACAAAGTGCTTTTATATCTGAAAGGTTGATAATGGATAACATCCTAATTGCTCATGAGCAACTTCATTATTTAAAGGCTAAAAGAACGGTTAAGTCGGGGTATATGACCTTGAAGCTTGACATGAGAAAGGCGTATGATCGGGTTGAATGGGCTTTCCTTGAGAAGATTATGCTAAAGATGGGATTTAGTCAAATTAAGCTTCATACACCTCATTTCCATGTGCATCCAATCTATTACCTACTCTATCATGTTAAATGGACAGCCCTATGGTTTCATATCTCCACAAAGGGGCTTCGCCAAGGCGACCCGCTTTTGCCATATTTGTTCTTACTTGTCACTAAAGGTCTCCCTGCACTTTTCAAAAAGGTTGAAAATGATGTTAAGTTACGAGGTGTGTCTCTTTGTTCTGATGGTCCTCGAATCTCTCATCTTCTTTTTGCCGACGACAGTCTTGTGATTTGTAGAGCCATGATCTCTGAGTGTGTCAAGATTCAGGAAATTCTGCAGCTCTATGAACAGGCCTCGAGTCAGAACATAAATAGGGGGAAAACTAATATTTTCTTCAACTCAAATACTAGTGATTAGACCAAAGCAGCCATCACAGGTTTTCTCGGAGTTCCTACTGTCCAGAGATATGGGCAGAACCTTGGACTCCCAGCTTTGGTGGGAAGGGACAAGAAAAAATCCTTCAGTATGATAAAGGAGAGTATGGAAGAAGCTAAAGGGATGGAAAGAAAAACTGTTGTCACAAGCGGGGCGTGAGATTCTCATAAAGGCAATAATTCAAGCGATTCCAACCTACACCATGTCTCGCTTTAAATTGCCTAAATGTCTTATCAATGATATTGAGTCTTAATCAGGAAATTTTGGTGGGGTTACAGAGGTGAGCAGTGAAAAATCCATTGGGTTAGCTGGGGGAAAATGTGCCGTCCAAAGAATGAAGGTGGGATGGGATTTAGAAAATTGAGTAAATTCAATGACTCGCTCCTTGCTAAACAAGTTTGGAGGTTGAATAGCAACCAAAATTCTCTTATTCACAAAATTTTCAAAGCCAAGTTTTTCCCAGAGGGCTCCATCATGGAATGTGATAGCTCAAATAAAGGCTCGTATGCTTGGAAGAGCCTTTTCCAGGCAAGACAGGTCATAGAATTGGGCTCTATTTGGAGGGTTGGTGATGGAAAATCAATTAAGATCCGTAGTGACAAGTGGATCCCAAAATTAGCATCTTCAAGAGTTGTTTCTCCCTTATCGGGTTTGTCTCCTGATGCTAGAGTTAGTGATTTAATTGATGTTTCCTCTCATTCTTGGAAAACTGAGTTGGTAGAGCAAGAGTTTATTCCCTTAATAACCTAATCCTTGGTATTCCCTTAAGTTGTCAATCACTCCCAGATAATCAAGTTTGGCTTCCCACATCTCAAGGAAACTTCACAACCTGTAGTGCTTACAAGTTGTTGGTTAGCTCTGATAGGCAAGATCTGCCTGGGTTTGGATTCTCAAAAAAAAAAAAAAAACCTATTCCCATTAAATCTATCTTAAGGGGATTTTAAAAATTTTTTTGTTCTCTTATCAAGATTATGAATTCCTTTTTAAGGAATTGTGTTCCTCACATGTTACGTGCGATTACCCAACATATTAAGGTATTGACTGTACAAGATCTCACTCCGGTATACATCAAAGTAACCTACATTTTTTCCTCAAAAAAAATCCTAAAAAAAAAAACTACATTTGACGTTTCTGTTCATATTCCTATCAAGATTGAATAATGTGTTTAGCATTGGTGAGATTGGTTATTAAAGTAACAATAGTTCATAGAGTAATGACTCATAGTAGCCAAGTTCAATGTATTCCAAATGCACCAACATATCAATCAGAAATTTCTACTTCCATAATCAACATAGATCATCATGATTGATATGCTCTAGTCTTATCAGATGAAATACCCAATTTCATCACTAATTACAAACTAGCATTTATTAGTTTATATGGGACTTATGATTTAGATATTTTGTATGTGAATTTTATTTCAACTAGTCGTAGATTCGCGTGTTGCGCGTGATAATTTTTTTAGACTTATCTCATATATATATATATTATTATTATTGTTGTTGTTGTTGTTTTACTATTATCTATGTAACTTATGTAAAATTCTTATATGATAAAATTATCCAAATTACGTTATGTAATAAAATAATATTATATTCTTTATAATGTAATAGGATAACATTTAACAATTAGAGAGAACAAAAAATCAAAAAGAAAAAAACTTAAAACACAAAACTAAATTGTATCAATTCAAAGTAGAGTTATTAAAAATACAAAAAATTAATAACCTAAAGCAGAGATGCAAGAAAAATAAAAGAAATCCACCAAAAAATTGAGAGAGAGAAATAACCTTTTTTTTGTGAGGGAAATTATGCATAGAAATATAGAATAGAAAAGATAATGAAAATTTTATAATAAAATGATAAAAATAAGAAGAAACAAAATAAATGAAGATAAAGGGAAAGAAGAAGAGTGATATTAAGGTAGAGGGTAGTGGAGAGATGAAAATGTGAAAGGAATGAGAAATGTTGGAGAAAGTATAAATGTTAAAAAAATGAGTACGATTTTATAATGAATTTTTTATTTATTTGTATTTAATTAAAACATTATATGTTTAATTTTTAAAAATTAAAAAAATGAGAGAAAATATTAATAATTTAATGATATGGAGGATATGACTAAATTTAAATGGTCAATTGTTGTAGTGCTATTGATTTTAGCTTGAATATATATATATATATATATATATATATATATAGATTGCAACATGAAAAATGATAAAACCTATCCATATAACTAAATTAAAGTTGCTTTATGATGTTGAGTTAACAAAACGAATTGGTGGTTACTAGAAAGATAAGCATTTTTTTTTTGGTTGTTGTTGAAAGAATAAACCTGAAAGCCGAATATGAATTGTCTTGTTTTGATGCTTGTCATTTGGGTGAGATTGAAGTCTCGCATAAATTAATGGACCCTCATTAGACCTATCAACCATTATAGCTCTAAAGAATACCAAAAACAAAAACTTAGCATAAATTAGTACTTACCCTTTGCAAGTCAAGAGGCTACACATACAATCTAACGTACATAATTACCCAACAATGTTTCAACTCACCATACATCAAAGTAATCATGTAAATGAACTATGAAATATTCATTTGGTGTTACGATCAATGGTATGTAGCTTTTAGGAAAAAATATGTAATAGTGGTAAATCAAACAATATTATTCAACTACTCAGATTTATCATGATATGAGGAGATCATGAATACATTATAGGCCCCTTTGTTCCTTATGACCCATCCAAAATTTAATCTATTGGAATTAAGAAGAAATAGATTTCTAAATATATAAATAGAATAATTTTTGTTAGAAGTCAATCACTACACATGAGGAGAGAAAAAAAAAATCAAATGAAAAGATAACGTATCAAGTCTAAAAGGAATTTCATAGAACAAATGTCATGTTGTACAAAAATAACATATATAGAACAAATAAATAGGTGAATTCAAAGCAACCCAAATTAAGAATTTAAAGAAAAACACATGTAATAAAATTAACAATTAAAGAGAGAAAAAAACTTAAATCACAAAACTAAATCGCATCAGCTCAATATAAAGTTTTAAAGAACACAACAATTTATCAACCTAAAACAAAGATGAAAGAAAAATAAAAAAAATTCACCAAAAAATTGAGAGAGAGAGAGAGAGAGAGAGAGAGAGAACCTTTTTTTTTGTGAGGGAAAAGTATGTAAAGAATGGAAGAGAGAATGACAAATTTATAGTAAGAGGCTGTGAATAAGAAATGACAAAAAAAAGGAAGATGAAGGGAAAAATGAAGATTGATATTAAGGTAGAGGATAGTGAGGAGATGAAAAGGTAAGGGAAATGATAGTGGGGAGATGAAAAGTGATATTAAGGTAGAGGGTAGGGGGTAGTGGGGAGATGAAAAGGTAAGGGATAGAGAAAGGTTGGAGATAGTGTAAATATTTAAAAAAAAAAAAGTAAATGTTAAAAAAAATTATAGGAAAATTGGAAAGAAAAATAATAATGACGTGGATGCTGATGTGGTTCAACTGGAGTGTAATAATAATAAATGCTACGCTTTAGCTTTTAGGTATATACAGAAACTTAAATCACATACAATGTATCTCATTGATTATTGTCTAATGTTCATACTATTTTCAGAAAATAAAATACTTTTACAAATTAAATAATCTCACACAAATTGAATTTTAGGGCTCAAACAATACAAATTTTTTTTTTGATTATTTAGGTCTGCCAACTGTGCAGCCCAAAACTTAGCCAATAGGGTTAGAGCTTATAATTCTGTTGGGCAGCTTTGAATCTCCTCGGCCTCAAGGTCCCTATTTTTGTCTCTTATATATTGTCCTCTTCTTCATTTTGGATAAGTTCTCTTATAGATTGTTTAGGTAAAAGGAAAATTGAGAATACATAATTTTAATCTTTTTGATAACATAGTATTTGAAATTTATGGTGTTTATTACATCACAATTACTTTTTAACATCACGTTAGGACAACAACGGTTTTTTTTTTTTTTTTTTTTTGCGTAGAATTTGATGTTACGGTGAGATACTTTATCAACCAATTTATTTGGAGTTTATACTATACATAATTGCAAATGGTTATTATTATCATGTCTTTATTAATTATTATTGTTGTTGGGTGGGTCATGTTCTTAATTTTGTTTTTTTGACTGAATAGATGAATTTATTAATTACAAAAGGCTTGGACCATCTCTGGTCTGTGACAAAAGGTTCCAATTAAAAAGAAAAAAGAAAAAAAGAAAAAGATGAGATAGGCCCAAAGGAGATGTGAATAACTTCGTGTCTTTAATGGGATACAGATTTTAGTTCTTTCAAATTGATGAAAGGTTTTATCTTTAGTGATAATAAAACTATTACCATCTTTATTACAAAATACTTTGAGGCGATAATGGATGAGGTTGATATCTCTTAAAAAACATCATAAATAAATGTCAATTTTTTTCTTTGGTATAGAAAATGCAAAAAATACTACAAACTTTACTAACTGAAGTGGTGAATTTGATTCAATAAGTTCAACAACATAATAAACTAGTCGCTAACCCGTGCGATGCACGTATAAGTTGAACAAAAATTTTAAATTTTAAATTTGCTTAAAGTTATGATCACTTGAAAAAATAAGTTACAATTTAAGAGGGGAAAAAAAAAATACTAACACCAATAATGTTAGGCATGCCATGTCTATTATCAATGGCATCCTTTCTTTAATGAAAATTAAAGTCTCAATTATTTTTTTAATATAATATAATTCCTCCCATTGCTCAATTTGTTTGCAAAATCCTAGGTTTTTTCTTGCCATATAAAATGCAACCGAAAAACCCAAAATTAAGAAAATAAAAACTATAGAAGTTTTTATATAGAAAACAGTAATTATTTACACTCAGAAATAACATTGACACTCAGAAAGAGTCATTAGAGCAATAGGTTTTGAATTTTTTTTTTTTTTTTTTTTTTTTTTTTTTTTTTTTTGAGAATTGGAAAAGCTAATTTAGTGTTTTAGGCAATAGTTATAATATTTTAACATGTAAAAGAGCAACATCAAAAAGGCGTATCAGATGAATAAATTGACTTCGTTAGAGAATGAAGACAAATAAATGCATTGGAAAGAATAGATTTCAGAATATATGAATGTAAAAAGAAGAAGAAGGATGTACCAGTTGAAAGGGCATAGAGTTTTAATCGAGATAGAAGATGACCAATCTAAGAAGCACTTGCAATGCTCCTAATAATAATAAAAATATATAAGAGAAAAATAGGTTACCTCAAAAGAACAATGCATGACTATAGCAATTGAAATTTGTCAGACAATTTCATATATTGCAAAACATGAACCCAAAATTTAGATGTTAAAAC
The DNA here is from genome assembly GCA_019022515.1 of Quercus aquifolioides. Lineage (NCBI taxonomy): Eukaryota > Viridiplantae > Streptophyta > Magnoliopsida > Fagales > Fagaceae > Quercus > Quercus aquifolioides. The sequence continues at coordinate 54,579,006 of CM032334.1, read as the reverse complement.
TTCTAAAAAGCCAAAAGAAAGAGTAAAGAATCAGTGCCTAGAAATTATTGAAAAAGAAAAAATATATATGACTACATAATAGAATCAAAAATATAATATTGCAAAACTTGAATAAAAAAATTAAGTTGTTAAACATCTTAAAGGCTTAAAAATTTGAAGAATTAGCAAAATAACATATGACTCCATAATAGAAAAATATATAAGAGAAGGATAGGTTACCTCAAAAGAATAATCCATGATTATAGCAATTGAAATTTGTCAAAATAGTTTACTCGGACATGGTTGTAGCATAAGTCCCATCTTTATATGTAATAGTGGTTGATCTATGAATGAAAATTTGGCAGGCTTTTCTCTTGAAATGAAAATGGAAAAATAAAATGTAAAATAAAGAAAGGCTGCATGTTATCCATATTGTACATGGACTTGTTTACCTGGCATTCAATGAGAGTGCTAGATTGAACCAAATAAAAAAAAATGAAAAAAAAGATATAATAGAAAAAGAAAACAGATTCACAGAAAAATAATACAGGTATCAAAATAGAAGTTAAAAGTATATATTGTAGCATTCCTATTCCTCCTGAAAGCTCGAAAATGTGTCAAAAACACACAAGCAGTTTAGACCCCCAAATTAAAGTTACGGCTTGGTTGATTTTACACTAACTTAATACTAAGTGCGGAATAGTATAAACACAAGCGTATAAGCAAGACAACTACTCTAATCCATATTTAAAGCAACACAGCAGTAAAAATGAAATGAACAAGAGTAGGGAAGAGAGATGCAAACACAGATAACACCGAGACGTGTTATCGAAGAGGAAACCGAAGAACTCGGCGAAAAACCTCTCCACCGCCCTCCAAGCGAAAATCGATCCACTAGACAATCAGTTGGGATACATGGGTTAGTAAGAGACCCTCCAAGCCTAATCTACCCGATGTACCTAAGCCCTCCAAGCTCCTACTCCAACAAGACTTCTTGGAATCGTGTCTTGTCTTAGTTCTTCGGATCCCGCAACAATCTCCATGTTGCATCTGCCATCATCGGCTTCTTCCAATGCTTCCCAGTAGCACCAAAACGTCACTTCACACTCTGAAAGGGTATGATAAGTGTTTGAGCTATCAATCTCTCACTGGTATGGAAATGGAGAGGTAGGAGATGAAGAAATTTCCAAAACAAATATGTAGAGGATTGTGGGTATAACAATCTCTAACTCTCAAGTTGTTTGGCTAGGGTTTCTCTCAGAGGCTCTCATTTCAATTGTGGGTAATGTGGGTATAAATAGTGTGGGTATAGAAAGTGTGAATCAGACTGGACATGCTGGCAGAATAGAATGCCTCACGGGTGTCTCGCGGGAAGGCCTTACCCGCGAGATACTCGCGAGACACAGCTGTCTCCACCTGGCCTGACTCTTTGCATTCCAGCATGTGCAGGGCACATGTATCACTTCGCGGGAAGCTAAGTCGGGAGATTCCTGCGATAAATCTTCAGTTTTCAAATGCTTGAGTCTTCACACTCTCTCTCTAACACACAACCCTTACAATGAAATCCCACAACAAATACAAGGTACAACAGATTGAATATAATTACAATCAAATTTGGCACGGAATATAAGCCAACAAAACATATAGTTGTAAATAATAACTTTACAATCTCCCCCTTTGGCTATTCCGTGACAAAACCCCTAAAACAGACTTTAGACTTAAACGTGAGTTTGGGAATATTGGCAAAACTCACTCACACCTAATCTAGAAACTGTGAAGCTCTTGAACCATAATGACAAGTATCTCCTGAAACACAACAACACAATAAGTTCATGGTTATGCAGAAAACTTGTAATGAAAAATGGAACAAGCACAATGCGATCAAGCAAAATGGAATAAAGTACTAGACCATGGCTTGACCAAACATGCAATCACTATACAATAGTGATCACAATGCTCATTCACACAAGGAATGAACATCCGGACATGTAAGCTAATAAGCTTAATTGCAAACTATCATTTGCATGTCCAACACTCAACCAATGCATAAAAACATATATGCATCTAGGAACAATCCTACAAGGGCACAAGAGTGTTCCAACACATAAACACGATGCAATGAAAGCAACAAAGCATATAGTAAATCAATGTTTTCTCAAAAACAATGTCTTCTCCCCCTTGGTATATGCATCTCCCCTATGGCTTTCTCCCCCTACGAATGTGCACAAGGTAGAATTTCTCCCCCTAAGAGTGTGCATATGAGTCATATAGAAATGACGATACTCTCCCCCTTTTTGTCACGAATAGACAAATTAATCAAGAGGAAGGAAGGAAAGAAAAGAAGATATGAACAAGATGATGCATGAGGGGTGCAAGATGTATGAGAAAATGAAGCTCAAACATAAGACAAAAACATTTTTAAAAAAAAATGCTACAAAGCATAAAGAACATGATATGCTACGGATGATGAAACATGATATAAACCTAAGCATGACAAAGACACAAGAACATGTTATAAGTGCTAAAAGGTCTAAAAAGACTTAACTAGCACAAGAACATGGGTTAGCAAGAGACCCTCTAAGCCTAATCTACCCGATGTACCTAAACCCTCTAAGCTCCTACTCCAACAAGGCTTCTCAGAATCGTGTCTTGTCTTAGTTCTTCGGATCCCGCAACAAGCTCCATGTTGCATCTGCCATCATTGGCTTCTTCCAATGCTTCCCAACAGCTCCAAAACACTCTCTACACTCTGAATAGGTGTGGGTTGTGTTTGGATACAAATCTCCTCTCAAGGTATGATAATGGAAGAGGGATGGAGAAGAGGCTACAATGATTTCTCACTAAGGATAAGTAGCTCTCTCTCAAAAGATGGGTGTGTGTGTTTTAGAAAACCTCTCTAGGGTTTTTCTCTCTGAATGGCCTCCTCTAACATTTGTGGGTAATGAGGGTATTTATAGTATGGGTGAAGGGTAAGAAAGTCACTCATTAAAAACCTCCAGGCAGAATGTTTCGCGACTATCTCGCGGGAAGACCTTACCCGCGAGACATTCGCGAAAACGACAGCCTGGCATGACTCTTCAGCTTCCAGCATGTGCTTCTCACATGGCTCTCTCACAGGTTAGCTTCCAGCGAGACACTCGCGAGATCCACTGATTCTTCATTTAAGCTAGAGTTTTCACCAACTTGATACTAAACCCAATACAATAAAATCCCACAAAATACAAGGAAATAAATTAAGGCAATTACAACAGTTTTTGTCATGGAATAAAGCCAACATAAAACATAGTTGTAAATCACAACTTTACACCTCCCCTAACTCCTTAAGCCAACGTTTAATGAATCAAACATGCAATAAAGCCAAAATTTAAAGAACCCAACTTATAGGAAGAAGCGGAGGAGAGAGAAAGGGCAACAAAGCCAGTGAAGAAGATTTGATTGTTGAAGAGGTTGCGTTTGTTTTCTAAATCTTTGTGGTGTTCAGACTTCAAGGCTTTCGTGTAGGGTTTACACGTTTTTGGATCTTTGCGTTTTAAAGAGAAATTCCTATATAGTAAAAAATTGGGACTATCCTAAATCAAATTAAAAAATATAAATAAAAAATGCTGACGTGGAAAATTGTGGGAACTTCAAAGGCTTCGGTTTTATGTATATATATAGATGAAAGACAAGGATTGACCCCTAACATATTTAGAGCCTTGGGTTCTAACCAACAATAGGAAGATGACATTAGTTCTTGTCATGCGCAATACACATGCGTAACGTATATGATTCACTTGTTTGGTTGTGCTAAGTGAGTTTTTCTATTAGTTGTTAAGTCCAAGTCTCCAAAAATGTTGAATTAGCTTTTTGTGATTGCTCAGAGAGAAAGAGAGAGGAATTTTCTTTATTGAACAAATAATACATTTGTGAATCCCAAACAATTAGAAAAGCAATAGTATTGCCTATATATTGACATATGAACTATAAAGAATGCAAGAGTTGTATGTAAATAAATGAAATAATTAAAAAAAAAAAAAAAACCTTTGCATTTTGAGTTACACATGTTAATAATCTATACCTACCCAATTTTCTTCTTCTTCTTCTTCTTCTTCTTTTTTTTTTTTTTTTTTTCCTGAACAACTAGTGAACGGCAAAAATATGATGATTTAGTATTTTTAATCTTTATTTTGATTAATTATGGTTTGCCAAATCCTTTGGTCTCACCACAGCCCATAATAGAAGAAGGCAATTCCCCCACCTTGTCTATTCCTTCTTCAAACACCACTCCCATGCCCAAGTAGAAATGAGCCTCGATATGGCAATGGAAAAGCCAAGCACCTGGGTTATCAGCCTTGAACCTAATAGCAGTCCAACCGTAGGGATGAAGAGGCACTGTATTCTTCATGATTGGATTCACCAAATTGTAATTCTTTGGGTCTTTGTTCATGTCAAACTTCCCATCTCCATATCCCAGTACCCAAAAATCGTGCCCGTGGAGATGCCATGGATGTGTCTCACTATTGTAAACATTCAGAGAGTTTGCATTTTGAAGTATAATATCAACCATGGTATTGAAGCCTAGCCGGTAAATGGCATTGCTTGTAGTAGCATTTGGGTTCTTGGACACGTTGTAAATGTCATAGTTTACAAAGTCATATCCTTCAGGTTGTGGGGTTTGACTGAACACATGGTGTTAACTTTTTCTTTAGAGCAATAAGGTATGGTGTGTTAGGAAGGGTGAAAGAGACATTATTTACGGACCATTGCACATAACCATTAATGCGATTTTGTGTGTTTAGGAACACAATGGCTCTATCTGAGGTTGTAGGCGGGGTCACAATGAAATTATGGTGAGCCTTAATGGCTCGACTTTGAGCCAATCGGGGTGCTGCGTCATTCCAAATAGGACCAGTTGGTGGAACTGTGGGAGGAGATCGCCTTGGATGGTTTGGATAGTAATTGAGAAAGCCTAAGCCTTGTGTGGTATTAGGAGGCCGACTAACCACATTTGTTGTCATCCAATAATTTCTTGAAGGGTCTTGATCTGCCTTTATAAGCACAGAGTATGTCTCTCCAGAGTATATGAACAGGTTTTTCACTACAAATGGCTCTACATAGTGTCCATCTGCTTCTACCACAGTCATATTATGACCCTGCTCAAAAACAAAATTGGACACATATCATCAGCGGGTTGCAAAACCATATGTATGCATGTCACACTTAAACATCACGGTTTGTAGAAAAATCTGTAGTAGTTGCAATTGATTTGAAGGTGAAGGTGCTCATAAAGGTTACCTCCAATTGAAAACTAAGGGCTGATAGAGCAGTCAAGCTAGCAACTCTTAGTCGGTATGTTTTTCCTGGGATTACGGTTATTGCATAAGGAGAGCACTCTGGATTTGATGTATTACAAGTGTCGGCTGTGAGGGATGCACCAGAGCAGTTGAATCTTCCTTTTCCTTGAATCAGAAGTGACTGAAAATAGATAGAAGCAATAACTATTAGACAAAGAATAACAGCAAAATATAATACTAATTACATATGGTACAAGTAGTGCCATTTACCTGAGGCTCCCCAACCCAGACGAAAGGATTGGAGGACAATCCAGTGGCTTGTTCATAAGTATTTTTGTGGTACCAATCAGTAAGGATGATGCTCCGATCATAATCATAGGCAAATGGTTCTGTAAAATTATCAGGAACTGATACACGGATTGATCCATATAGCCCTGATTCTCTTTGCATTCCATAGTGTGCATGGTACAGATAAGTTCCAGCCTGCACATAAGCAAAACATACATTATAAATTATAATACAACTGATCAAAGTACAAACATGCAACTTATAATCTGATCTTCACTAATTTTGAGACTAAGACTTGGTTATTATTGTTGTTATAACAAGGCAGACATTAAAAAAATACACACAAACTGGAAATAGAGACCGTTGCAGAGATTTTAGCCTTTAGGCTACTAAGAAGTAACACATACCCTATCAACCTTGAACTCATATTTGAAAGTGTCCCCAGGTACTACTGGACATTGAGTCACCCCTTCTGTTCCATCACTCCAAGGTGTTCCGATCTACAACAAATTAAGCAGATGAATACACGTACACTAATAAATAAACACATCAATTTAGATATAAAGTTGGCTCAAGTAGGAAAATATGGAAACTTATAATTCTACCTGTCTGATTCCATGCCAATGGATTGCAAGGTTTTCTAATAACAGTTTGTTTGTAACCTCAACAATGACTGTATCACCTTCCTGGGCCAAGATTGTGGGTCCTGGAGATTTCCCATTGATTGTAGTGACCAGCTTCTTATAACAGTCAGGGGACTTGTACTCATACTTTACCTCCCATTTGTAATGCCGAATTCTGGCCTCAGCAATAGGAACGTCTATGAGAAATGTGAACAAACACAAAGCCAGCAGCTTCAACAACATACTTCTGTATTGTTAAATGCTCCAATGGCAGCTTAGCAAAAGCCTATGAGTTTGAAGCTCAAATGGGTAATGTTTGACGTTCCAATTAGCAATTGCTTTGATGAAAGATTTTGTTTGATTGGAATAATTAATTTCTATCAACCTATATATACATATAAAATATACTCCAAGCCTTCGTCAATTGCCCTTTTTATTATTATTATTTATTTAAAAATTAGTCATCGTCAATTTTAGTAGGCAAAAAGTCAAAAAAGTACATAATATCATTAAAATGAAATTTCATTAGCCTTTTCTATTTGACAGGGTAAGGCTTGCAGGCTGGACACTGAACCAAAGCTAAGTCTCATTATGCAACTTGAGAATTTTTCTTTATGTGTACTTTATGTGTACCAACTCCCAACTCGTTTCTTCTTAAAAAAAACTCGTTCAGCTATATAATAGAACTATAATTAAACCGCGTCGATTACCTTTTTCTGTCAAGGCGCTAGGAGAAAATATATAGCTTGGAAAGTTCTTTTATTTATTTTAATCATATATTTTTTTTTAATTTATAATTTTTTGATTAAGAAACAAATGGTAGTCGTTGTAATAAGTTCTCCACCGGGCTGTGCGCTCTTTATAATATCTCAGTCTTGATGAATATATGATAAAGTAACAAATTTAATGTGAATTAATTTTGGAGTTTTTTTTTTTTAGAGAGTTTCAGACCAAGACACCAATTGGTTTTTTGTGTAGCAGGAATTGAATTCTAAATCTTTTATTCAACAATCAGAAACTCTACCAGTTGAGTTACAATATTTTTTAATTCACATAGTACATAACAAAAATGATGTTAGTAATGAATTAGTGTAAAATTAGTGTTTTTAAAATGACTTTTTATTGAAATGACTTTTTATGTATTAATATTTTTAAAACTAATTATTGAAATGACTTTTTACATATAAAATACTAAAACGTAAAAAAGTGATTTAAATTATTATGAAAAATATAATGCAGATAAGTGAAGAATGCCGAGAGGCAAGGGGAAAAAAAAGCCAAGGCAAGGTTACTGAATGAAGAAAAGTATGTGCCTTTTAATTTTTTTACTTGTTTTCTTGTTTCAGAATTTTTTTTTTAAATAAATAAATAAAGGTTCAATCTATTGCGATTGTGCTCTTTATCATCAAATCAAGACACCAATTGATCTTTGATATAGGCGAAAATTGAACCTCATATCTCTTATTTCACCATCATAAATTTTACTAGTTAAACTAATTAGAATCACTCTTGTTTCAGTTGTTGATATCAGAATTGGGTGAAAGAGTTAACAAATCAAGTACTATTTATTTATTGCGCGAGATCAAAATTCCACAATTGATCGTGGGCCATGTGAACTAGCATCATTTTTGTAAAGGAGTAATGCTAAGGACACATAAAAATGCACAACTTTGTGCCACAACTCGCCACATGGTGAGTTGTGAGTGGTAAAAGTGTGTCCCCACATGGCCCACCATCACACATTCACTAATCACAAAATTGTGCATTTTTATGTATTCCTAGCACCACTCTTTTACAAAATTGTGCATTTTTAATTCCAATGATTCTTCAGTGCAGTTAGCCAAGGTAGAGAAATTCAGGAACACCAAAGTGGAAGGGGATGCCAAATCATGTTTTGATGTACTCAATGGAGTCCTAGATGAGGTGTTATGGTTTAGCCGACTTGTTATGTGGCGGTGTTAGTCCATATGATTGTGAGTACATTAAAAAAAACAAAAAAAACTATACATGTCACAAATTGATATTTTCAAATTTGACAAATGACAGAGTGCTTAGACACGCATTCGCATATTGAAAAACATCACACATCACATATATGAAATACACATTAAAAATAAATAAAGGTTCTACTTCATATGACATACAAACACAAGTTTTTCATTGATCTGAAATTAGGTTTTGTTTATTTACACAAGGTGTCCCTTGACTACTTAATATTGTAAATCAAACCCTACATGAAACCATCTATAGTGTAATAAAGCCATAAGGATACCATCACTATATTATCAACATATCTTCTGTCTTTGAATTCCCAATTTAATCTACTTATTATTCCTATTCAGCAAAAACAAAAAAAAAAAAAAACAAAAAAATCTACTTATTATTCTTATATTTTTTAGAAAATTAATTTCATTGAATATAAAATTTATTAACTCTTTATTAAAATGATACATGATACCTTGAATAACCCATTCCCATTAAATCTACTTTAAGGGGATTTTTAAAAAATTGTTTCTCTTATCAAGATTATGAATTCTTTTTTAAGGTATTGACTGTACAAGATCTCACTCCAGTATATATCAAAGTAACCTATATTTGACATTTTAGTTCATATTCCTATCAAGATTCAAAGTTAATGTGTTTAGCATTCATGAGATTGGTTGTTAAAGTAACAATAGTTCATAGAGTAATGACTCATAGTAGCCAAGTTCAATGTATTCCAAATACACCAACATATCAATCAGAAATCTCCATTTCTATGATCAAGACAAATAATCATGATTGATATGCTGTAGTCTTATCAGATGAAATACCCAATTTCATCATCGACTACAAACTAGCATCTATTAGTTTACATGTGACTTATGATTTAAATATTTTGTATATGAATTTTATTTCAATACTTAAATCACATACAATGTATCTCATATATTATTTTCTAATGTTCATACTATTTTTAGAAAATAAAATACTTTTACAAATTAAATAATGTCACACAAATTGAATTTTAGGGCTCAAACAATACAAACAAATTTTTTTTTTTTTTTTGGGATTATTTAGGTCTACCAACTATGCAGCCCAAAACTTAGCCAATAAGAGCATCCACATCAGTTCGGCCAAATTTTTCCGTCTATTTTACACTAACAACCTACTTTTTCTATTTTACAAAACCACTTTTACAAAACTCCCACATCAGAACATCTATTATACACTCTTAACTTATTTAAATAATATTTTTTTATTATTATTTTATTAATAAATATCTCTTCATTAATATATATATTTTTTCCACTCCACAAGTCCCAACCGTGGCTCTCTCTATCAATTGTCCTCTGCCTCTACTTTCTAGTTCTCCCTAAACTCTTTTCCTTACTCAAATCTCAAACCCAGATCAGCAACAGTCGGCAGCAACCTGGCGGTGGCAGATCGGCAGCAACCTGGCGGCGGCAGATCGGCAACAACCTGGAGGAGCAGATCGGCGGCAAATCAGTGGCAGATCGGGGCAGATCCAATGGGTTTTTCGGTGGGTTTTTCATGTAGGTTTCTGTTAGATTTTTCATATGGGTTTTTCCGGTGGGTTTCCGGTAGGTCTGTGTGGTTGGTGCTGTGCTGAGTTGTAGTGATTGAGTTGAAATAATATTAAAATAATGGATAAACGATACAACCTCCCAGGTCTTTTTCTCGACCCATCAACCCAGATCGCTCGCCATCAACAACAACTACAACAACAACCACAACCACATACAATAATCAGAAAAAGAACTGTGTGGGTTTGTTTCTGTGGGTGTGTTTCTGTGTTGATTTGTTTGTGTGGATGTGTTTGTGTGTGGGTGTGTTTGTGTTTGTGTGCATCTAAGGAAAAAAAAGATGAGTTGACTGAGTTCGTTGTGCACGGAGAAGAGAGAGAAAAAAAAAGGTGCGAACGGAAATTAATAAAATAATAAATACACGAGCTATAGTGACCGTGCATATATGCACTGTTACTGTAGCATTTGTATAATTATGCACAACTTACACCCACTGATGTGGGTGTTTTTTTGGCCAAAATGTGTAAAACGAAGGTGTTTTTGTATTATAGAAGAGTATCCACCAACTGATGTGGATGCTCAGTTCTGTTGGGCAGTTTTGAATCTCCTCAGCCTCAAGGTCCCTATTTTTTTCTCTTATATATTGTTTAGGTAAAAGGAAAATTGAGAATACATAATTGTAATCTTTTTGATAACATAGTATTTGAAACTTATGGTGTTTGTTATATGACAATTACTTTTTAACATCATGTTAAGACAATTTTTTTTTTTTTGCGGAGAATTTGATGTTAGGGTAAGATACTTCATCAACCAATTTAATTGGAGCTTATACTATACATAATTGCAAATGGTTATTATTATCATGTCTTTATTAATTATTATTGTTATTGGGTGTGTCATGTTCTTAATTTTGGTTTTTGACTGAATAGACGAATTTATTAATTACAAAGGCACACAAAAGGCTTGGACCATCTCTGGTCTGTGATAAAAGGATCCAATTAGAAAGAAAAAAGATGAGATAGGCCCAAAGGAGATGTGAATAAGCCCATGTCTTTGATGGGATACAGATTTTAATTCTTTCAAAAAAAAAATTTTTGAGAAGGTTAATTCTTTCAAATTGATGAAAGGTTTTATCTTTGATGATAATAAAACTATTACCAACTTTATTACAAAATACTTTGACGCGATAATGGATGTGGTTGATATCTCTTAAAAAAAATCATAAATAAATTTCAATTTTTTTGTTTGGTATAGAAAATGCTAAAAATACTACAAACTTTACTAAAAAATGTTTACAAACTGAAGTGGTGAATTTGATTCGATAAGTTCAACAACATAATAAATGGAAGACATGGATTGACCCCTAACATGTTTAGAGTCTTAGACTCCAACCACCAATAGGAGGATGACATTAGTCATTGTCATGTGCAATACACATGCATAACGTATATGATTCAGTTGTTTGGTTGGGTTAAAGGTCTGTTTGGAATTCACTTATTTTACTGAAATTGAAAACTTTTTGCTGAAAGTACTATAGATAAAGGTAAATATTAGCTGAAATAGTACAGTGAGATCCATGAATAGTACCAAAAAGTGCAGTGGGGCCCATGAATAGTAGCAAAAATAAGCTGAATAGTAAAATAAACTGGCTTTTTAATTTGGAGCCAAACGCACACTAAGTGAGTTTTCCTATTGGTTGTTAGAGCCCAACTCTCCAAAAATGTTGAATTAGCTTTTTGTGATTGCTCAGAGAGAGAGACAGAGAGAGAGAGATTTTCTTTATTGAACAAACAATACATTTGTGAATCCCAAACAATTAGAAAAGCAAGAGTATGGCCTATATATTGACATATGAACTATAAAGAATGCAAGAGTTGCATGTAAATAAATGAAATAATAATTAAAAAAAAAAAAAACCTCTGCATTTTGAGTTACACATGTTAATAATCTATACCTACCCCTAGGGGTGTTCGCGGTGCGGTGCGATGCGGTTTTGAGCCATTTTTAGCACCGCACTTTGTAGTGCGGTTTATCTAAAATCATAACTACACTGCACCTTGTTTTTGCGATTGTCGAGGGAGAAATTGATGCCTCTATCTAAGATGTTGGGAAGCCAAGCTGAAACTCGACTATGGGCTCTTGAGATGATACCCAAAGACTTTCGATGTGATGACAAAGCCTATCCAAACAAGAAACAAAGGCTGTACTCAACAAAAATAGCAACAAAAAGCCCAATGAAAAACATGCTACAATAATACATTGGTGGTCCTGGTTTGATAGTTCAAGTGAAATAAAATCTCCAGTGGTAAGGGTAAAATTACACTTATTCCAGAAAAGACAGATTTAAACAGTCCAATGGTCAATGATTAAATCAATTTAGAAATGTGTTAGGTCTTGGAGGTCCTTGCATGTCTTGGTTAGGGGAGTTCATTGTACTTTCAGCTGTCATTACATCAATGAAAGGGAAAAGTTCGATTGTTACATATACATTATATCCTTCAACTGTAAAATAAAAGGTGAAAATTAAAGGTTCCATTGGGAGAGGGAAAGGATTAATTGGCATGATGTGAAGGGAGAGAGGGATCCCAGCTCAGTGCAGCAAGTATTAAACTAAGATTTTGGTGGGTGTATATTCATAAGGCATAAATGAGACAATGTGGGATGTTTTAGTGAGTGAGATGAGATTAACTCTGAAATCAAGACTTTTTGTGAGTAGTGGGAGGCATTTGTGGGCTGTTTTAGTGTAAAAGAGAAGGAAAAGAGTGTATGAGGTTAGATGAACGTGGGCTGAAAGGGATGAGTAGTGAGCTTAAAGAGAGTTGAATTGCAAGCAAAATGACTAATCAATCAGAAGGTTTCAGAGGGCAGTTGTTGTGTTTTTGGGCTGAGATGGCTCATGCTTTTATAATAGAGTTTAGAGGAGCATTAATTAACAAGAATCCAAAAACATAGGTCTGATTCAGGGGTGGAGAACCAAGGTTAATCTTCCTGGGATTTTTTGGTTAGAAGTAGAAAGTTTGCTTTATGGGCTGCTTTGCTTCTTTGGGTAATGATGAGATTTTGCATTAAATGCCAGGATTTCTAGGGTTGAGCTTAATCAATGTGATTGGGGCGTGTATCAAGAGCAAATCCTAAGGTTGCAAGTGAGATTTAGACCCCCAAGAAATAAGATTCAACACCCCAAGCCAGGTGTTAAGTTCTAAACCTATTTCAGGGGGTTTCGCTGGAGATCAACTTATGCCCTCCAAACCACATGTTCCCAATTTTTTCCCCTTTAGGATTCATGGGCTTGGCACATGAATCATTTCTTGAACGTTTTTAACATTTATAGCATCAATTTACTAGAATTTGAATAATTTGGTTTCAGCTCCCCTTCTGCTAGAGGTGCAGTCTTGAATAAAGATGATAGAGTCTTCTCACCCTTTAGACTTCAGCTGATGTTACAAGCCTCAGGTACTGTTCACGTCAGGCTGAGAGTGACCAAAAGTCGATGGGACAGCCTCTAGTTCATTCTTGAGGACTTAGTTCTCTTGTTGTGCTTCGGTTAGGGATGAACAAGGGCTGTTTTTTGCCTACTTTCAGTCCTCTGCTCCTTGCTGGGATCTCTTTGATTGGGCCTATCCACCTGGGCTGGTTCACTTGGGTTAGGTTGTGTGCATCCTACAAAATCAACAACACATGTTGCCATGGGCTTTCCTTCCTCATGGACTTTTTATTGGTAAATATTCTTTGGGTTTTTTATAGATACTTGTAATGGGTTTTTTGGGCAATTAATTGTGATGTTTGAAACAATATGACAAGTTTTTCAAAATACCTTTGAAAATAACCTTTATTATGATGGATTCCATAAATAACGTTCATGGCTTCTAATAGTCGCATCATAATTTAAATAATAAGCTTGTGGGATCGAGTATTTTCCATGAGCGTTGAAAATATATTTTATGGATTTTGTGATGCAAATGATGACTATGTGTTTCATGGGTTATAATATGAGATCATATTCTTCAAGATAACTCCCTATGAGCTTTTATAAAACAATTGCCATGGTTTTTTGCCATAGTAATACTTAAGCAATAATTATGCCATAATACTTTTCTCTATGCCATAATACTTTTCTCTTTGCCAAGCGTTAATAATCTCGGGTTTTTTGATAAAATAGTGCCAATGAAGATTGGGCTTTTTGATATTGCTAATGAAGATTGGGCTTTTGATATTGCCAACGGGAACTGGGCTTTTGATATTGCCAATGAGAATTGGGTTTGATGTCGCCAATGAAAAAATTGGGCTTCAAATATTGCCAATAAGGATTGGGCTTTTGGATAAATAAATTACCATGCGTTTAAACCATGGACTTTGATTAAGGACTTGAATTCCATTGATAAAGTTGTTTTGCCATGGATTTGAATCGTGGGCTAGCATAGTAATAGTTGGAAAAAGATATTTAAGCATGTCCAATACTACATTTGAAAGGAAAAAAAAAAGGGTGTTATTTAAATAACATTAGGCGTAAAGAAAAGTACCTCAACAGCGGACACATATGTAGCGTGGTGCGGTTTAGAGTTTAGCCAAAACCATAACCGCACCGTATCTCATTTTTGCGGTCACATGTGCGATACTATGTATAAGATGCAGTTTGAAGTCGGTATATTTTTCAAAATTTGGGTTTTTCTTACTCAGCCTAAAACTAATTTTTCCCTTTTTTTGGGCCAAGTTTTAAATTATTGAGCTAGTTTTTCTTTATTTTGGGTTAGCTTTTCTAATCAACACTTGCTAGGGTTATTAAACTTTTTTTTTTTTTTTTGAAAACTAGGGTTATTAAACTATTAATAATATATTTAATATTAAAAATAAATAAATATATTAATATATAGAGAGGGTGCGGTGCGATTTGTGCGATTTTCTTATTATAAAACTGGAAACCGCACTGCACCATGCAGTATGGTGCTGTGCACTATTACTTGCGGTGCGATGCGGTTATGCTATTTTGCGAGCGGTTTTGATGTGGTTTGTGCGGTTTATGCGGTTTGTGCGGTTTATGCGGTTTGGTGAACACCCCTACTTACCCCAATATATTGTGAGAGATCGCGCCCCCAGCCCCGTTTTTATAGATGTTGGGCTAAACCCACGTGAATGGGTGGAGTCGTGTTATTGCCTCTTAAAATGGAGGTTCGACTGATTACATTTTCCCCTTTAGATTAAGGGTTTTACAATGGAGTCGCCACTTATTTAATTATTGGAATTAATAAGAAAACCAAAATTGAAAAATTCCTCATTTTATTAATTTGAAATTGAATTTACATTGATTATAGGAAATTACATAGCTTTGGCCCTAGATACAATCTAAGCTAAAGTACATGACTTTGTTTTCTAGTTACAATTTAGAAATCGAAAATTACATGGATAAACATTTGATCTACTAACCCTTGATCTAAACTCGGAGGCTATGTTACAAGGTGGGAAGGTGTTAGGCACCCACCTTGCTCGATAAAACCAGTTTTTTAGACTATGGTGGCCAATATTCATATCACATCATTCAATATGTTATCAATCAATTTGCATGTTGAATTTAAAGTGTGTGCATGTGATAAACCCTAATTCGATTTATTAAACATTACATTTGGATTGAAAGATAAATTCTAGTGAATGTGTATGGATGGTGATATCCTAGATTCAAGGATTTGAAAGAATTGTTAAACAAACATGTTTTTCATATTTTTGATGTGGATTTAAGATCAAAACTAGTGTTTATGCATGAACATGTGATGGACAACCAAGAACATGTGAAGAACACATAAGAGCATTCAAACATATTCAAGTGAGTTTAAATAATTACTATCATGCTTTAATTTTAAATTCTCATCATTGCAACATAAAAAACCAGTTAGGGAAAGGGATTATACCTTCATGCAAGATCCATACGATGGAGGAGGAGACTCTTGGTGAAGGTCCTAAGGGTGGAGAAAGAGAAGAGTTAGGAGAGTAAGAGTGAGTCTCACTCAATACCTTCAGTCTCAAGAAGACCAAGATATGACAAGACTACTCAACTTCCTAGAACTCAAGAGAGGAGAAGAGATGGGAGTTTTTTGTTGTGTTTTGGAATGAAGGAGAGGGAGGGTTTATATAGTAGTGGTGGATGAAATATGAATGAAAGGTCATTTAATGAGGGTTGACAAAGAATCATGAACCTAGACCTCATTTTAGCCTTGGAGAAAATCTAGTGCATTAAATGGAGAGATAGGTGGGAGTGAGGAGCAAGCCAAAATTCGGTTTTCCCGTAGCTATTGTAATAGCCTATAGAACCAATTTCAAAAAAAATCATATTTGACTCAATTCTAATCGGAATTGTCTTGTTCTTGTGCTCAATTTGAAGCCCCGGGTGTCTAGTTTCTGGGAAAATTAACCTCATTCACAGATTCAAAACATTTTGAGAGATATCGATGAAATGGTGAGTGTAGGGCTTGAGAACTTGGCAACCCCAGTCCACTTTATATCCGGCCCAAGGCCCATGTCGAGGAGGAATGAGCGGCCAGCCGAGACCAACACGTCAGCCATGGCAGCCTGGTGGAGGAACAAGTTGAGGATAAGCTGTCATCTCCACATTAAGTGCGCTCACCTAACCCCCACTGACGCATTAATGGAGATGTGACTTCTGGGCAAGACTGCCTTGGTTGCTGCAACTCACAGGGGCACTGGTAAAGCGGCTGATGGGACAGGCAGTCAGAAAAAAAGGAGCGTAGATGATCAACAAGTGGAAGATAGAGGTTGTAAAAAAGGACTATATAAGGAGGAGAAACAAATGAGAAAGGAGGATTTTTTGGGCCCCGGAGGATCCCCTATGGCGAGAGAGACCGCTGTCAAGCTCCTCGGACCGGTGCCGAGGACGGACTTTGGAGGATAATCTTAGTCCGCCAGCCTTTGGCGGCGGCGAATGCTACATTGGGCGTTGTCCGCTTGCTAGGGCCTAGTTCTTGAACCCGCTCTCTACGAATTCATTGAATAGGGCTAACTGGGCTTGAGTCCACTCTCTCAACAGTAGAAGTACTCAAACCCGGTCCCTACAATTGGCACCGTCTGTGGGAAGAACTAGTGCGTTGGCAAGCGCAACGGTCAATAATTCCCACGTTGAAGGCTCGCACAAGGTTAGTAGAAGACTCAGAGAAAAGCAAAAAAGTAGAAGATTTAAGGGGGTAAACATTGCAGAAAAGTAGAAGATTCAGAGAAAGGAAAAAGGGAGTAAACATTGCAGCATTTTATTAAACAAAAAATAAGTACATGATACAAACAGAGGCTTAGACATGCTTGTTTTAAAGCTAACTATACAAACAGAGGCCTAGACGGACTTATTCAAAAGCTAGCCCTAAAAGAAAAGGGGCTGAGGCAGGCTTGCTTCAAGGCTACCAACAACCCCCGGGCCGGTATGGATGGTACCGGAGAGAAGAGAGGAGCAGATGCAAAAGCGCCCGAAGGCCCCGCCCCATGATGTTCTCTTAATGCACCCCCAGCCTCATGATGATTGAACGTTGGAGGCGGCAACACCCGGGCACCAAACATGACGTAATCTTGCGAGCCTCCCTCGGCAGGTTAGTTGGGAACGAGTCACCACCACCTTGAAGGGCAGGCATGGACGCGCACCGGAGAAAAGTATTATGTACTTCATGGACTTTCCTCCTAATCGCCAGGCATGATACCACCAGGATGACGCCCAAGCCTTGCCGCGCCGGGAGTCTGACGCGGGCAACAACAGCAGCGGCTCTCGATCGAGGGAGGAGGGCCTTTGGCTTGCTTGCCCCCGCCCTCATCCAGAGCCATCCTATTCCGCCAAGCTCTGATCACAATCCTGGCAAGGCTATTGAAGGGGCTTTGAGGGCGGGAGAATCATGCTTCCTGTTTAACTAGAGGGTTCGTGAAGTGTGGAAGGATGAAAGCCTTATATAGAGGGCGAAGGTCGGTGGGAATTGGTCCACCCAAAATTCGAAAAAAGAGTTATCAGCGACATTAATCTTGACCAAATTCCAAAGAAGCCATCAATCGCTGGATCTACGTTAATCCACGAGAACATTAATGAGGGCGCGCCTCGCACACCGAAGCGCCAAGCGCGGAACGCGAACAGTCAGAAGATGCCTCGTAATCGAAAAGGGCAGAAAATTGGAGTGAAGGAAGGGCTACCGCCACGCGTGAGGATAGAAATCCGAGCCACCCCTGTCTAGGGCGACGCGAGGTCAAGGGCCCAGTCTGAGGAATGGCCCATCTTCGGCGAAGCAAGGCCGAGGCCGTCATCAGGCTAAAACAAGCTCCCCAACGCTGAGGACAAAGTCCTTCACTCCAAGCAGAAGAACACCTGGGTACTAGGCTGAGCCAAGGTCTCCCGTAGTCCTCGGACTCAAACCTTCGGTGAAGCTAGTCACTTGCAGAAGAACACCTGGGTACTAGGCTGAGCCAAGGTCTCCCGTAGTCCTCGGACTCAAACCTTCGGTGAAGCTAGTCACTTGCAGAAGAACACCTGGGTACTAGGCTGAACCAAGGTCTTGCATGGTCCACGGACTCAAACCTATAGGGAAACTAGCTACTTACAGAAGAATCTAAGTGTTAGACGGAACCAAGGCCTTGCATGATCCTCGGACTCAAGCCTATGGGGAAACTAACCGCTGCAAGGAGAACCTGGGTATCAGGCTGAACCAAGGTCTTGCATGGTCCACAGACTCAAACCTATGGGGAAATTAGCTACTTACAGAAGAATCTAAGCGTTAGACAGAACCAAGGCCTTGCATGGTCCTCGGACTCAAGCCTATGGGGAAAATAGCCGCTGCAAGGAGAACCTGGGTACTAGGTTGAACCAAGGTCTTGCATGGTCCACGGACTCAAACCTATGGGGAAACTAGCTACTTACAGAAGAATCTAAGCGTTAGACAGAACCAAGGCCTTGCATGGTCCTCGGACTCAAGCCTATGGGGAAACTAACTGCTGCAAGGAGAACCTGGGTACTAGGCTGAACCAAGGTCTTGCATAGTCCACGGACTCAAACCTATGGGGAAACTAGCTACTTACAGAAGAATCTAAGCGTTAGACGGAACCAAGGCCTTGCATGGTCCTCGGACTCAAGCCTATGGGGAAGCTAACCACTACAAGGAGAACCTGGGTACTAGGCTAAACCAAGGACTTGCATGGTCCATAGACTCAAACCTATGGGGAAACTAGCTACTTACAGAAGAATCTAAGCGTTAGACAGAACCAAGGCCTTGCATGGTCCTCGGACTCAAGCCTATGGGGAAACTAACCACTGCAAGGATAACCTGGGTACTAGGCTGAACCATGGTCTTGCATGGTCCACAGACTTAAACCTATGGGGAAACTAGCTACTTACAGAAGAATCTAAGCGTTAAACAGAACCCAAGGCCTTGCATGGTCCTCGGACTCAAGCCTATAAGGAAACTAACAGCTGCAAGGAGAACCTGGGTACTAGGCTAAACTAAGGTCTTGCATGGTCCACGAACTCAAACCCATGGGAAAACTAGCTACTTACAGAAGAATCTAAGCGTTAGACGGAACCAAGGCCTTGCATGGTCCTCGGACTCAAGCCTGTGGGGAAACTAACCACTGCGAGGAGAACCTAGGTACGAGGCTGAACCAAGGTCTTGCATGGTCCACGGACTCAAACCTATGGGGAAACTAGCTACTTACAGAAGAATCTAAGCGTTAGACAGAACCAAAGTCTTACATGGTCCTCGGACTCAAGCCTATGGGGAAACTAGCTACTTACAGAAGAACAAAAGCGTTAGATAGAACCGAGGTGTGGCATGGTCCTCGGACTCAAACTTGTGGGAAAGCCAATTGCTTCACGAGACTAAGTCCTAGACAGAACCAAGGTAGTGAGCAACACATTAAAGTATAACAAGTGAAAGGAAGCATCATTCGAAGAACTAAAGACGAACAACTGAATATATTACAAAAAGAAAATATATAGTTTCGTTACAATGTCGTTAAGACAAAAAGCAAAATAAAATGAAAAAGAAAACAAATTAGAGTGGCCCAAGCCATCAAAACGGGATAGCCCGATGAGATGGCCTACTTTCCCAACTCGGTAGACAGCTTGTCTTGAGGAGTCTGCCGGAAGGCTTAGACCGGTACCTCGGGACTTTGGCTCGGAGGGGCTACTTCGAAGGACCCTTCCTCAGCAGGAGAGACCTGAGGGACAACGAGTGTTGCTTGGGAGTTAGCAGGAGGCTTCACCACATCCTGGGGCACTTCTTGACTATCAGTTCCTGCCCCCTCCAACGCTCCATGGCGCTCAGCCTCCTCAACAGGCTTATCAGTTGAAGTTGTGTCCTCGGCAGCATTGGTCTGGCCTTCATTTGTCGCTTGTAAAGCGGAGCCCGCCTCGGGAGCGATGGAGACAACCTAGCGAATTGCGGGGGGATAATATACCTTCTCCGCCCTTCTAAGGTCAGACGAGGCCTCGACCCCCGCTTGGTTGAGGGCCTCACTCCAAGTCTGGGAGCAGAAGCGCCTGCATACTTCAGGGACTTGAGCCTTAAGCAGCCTCAGTCTTAGCCACTCCCTCAGCAAAGGCCTCTTCCTCTGCTTGCTCTATGGAGCGCTCAGCATCTATTCTCGCAAACACAGCTTCTTCTTTAGCCCTCACGGCCTCGTCCCTAGCATACTCGGCAACGCCTCTCGCCCCCACTGCCTCGACCAACTTCTACTTCAGGTCGGCAATATTCTCTTTGGCAGCCTGCAGCTGACCCTCGACATCCCGCAAGTGCTCTGTCTGGTCCTCGGCCTGTTTCATAGCGCCGGCTAGGTCAGATGCCGTGCTGTCTCTAGCCCTCGTCATCTCCCCAAATTCTCGATTGCCTTCTTGAGATCCGCCTCAGATCTCTTAAGGGTACTCGCGGCATTTAAGTACTTGTCGCGCTCCTGACCCAGAGCTTTACTCTGGCTGTCGGCCTCCTCGTCCAGCCTAAAAGTGGCCTGGATAGCCTGCCAACCAAAACAAATACACCGTAAGTGGGGGACTAGGCAATAAAATCCAAACGAAAGAACAAGTATCAGAAGTCTTACCATGCCTAGGTATCTCTTAAGGTTGCGGGCAACTTCTTGCCTCCTCATGCCCCCCAGCTCAGCCATGTTGACGGGGAGAAGGAGGGACCTCTCCAGGGCATCGGCTACGCGAGCCCCCTCGCCCCCTCGGAAATCCCTGAGAGTGGCGTCGTCCATCAAAGGTTTCCCGTGAAGCATGGCAGCGGGCAGCTAGGCTTGGGGCTAGGACTGCTGGATGACTTCTTTCCCTTTACCCTGACCACCAATTCTCAGCTGCTTGGAAGGTCGGCGGGCTTCATCTTCCTCTTGAGAAGAATGAGATCTGCCCCCATCCACTAGGTCTTTGCCCTTGGAAGACCTCTTCCTCTTCGGATCAGAGGACTCGAGCCGAGAGTCCGAGATTGGCAGAATGGAGGATGACCTGGTCTGCGCAGGCAAAGGCTTAGGTGGGGGAGGAAGAAGCTTGGGTCTGGATGAAGGAGGCTTGGGTTGTGACTCCCTCGGCACACCCTTCCCGGGCTTACCCTCAAGCAAGTCAAGCAGGCTGGTTTGGGGTTGTCTCTTGGAACCCATTTCGGCCTGAGTACCAACCCTTGGAGACTGAAGATCGGCTTCGGACAAGTGGGGGTCCCCCAAGTCACCAGAGGGATCCTCGGACTGATAGGCTTGGTAGAATGCACCAAATTCGTCCTCGGACGAACCCAGATCGACTACTTCTCCCTCTTTTTCCAAACTCTCTCCCTCGGCCTTCGCAGCTTGATGGGACGAGGAGGAACCTACCAACGGGACGCCTTCCGGAATGGAAGATCCCTTAGAAAACGAGAACCCGTGCTCCACCACAGTGATTTGTCTAAGCCGAGGATCACGAGCCCTGATCACGTACTTCGGGGCCGGGAACGACTTCTGGTTCGGATCGTACCCGAGGATCTTGTGAGCAGCCCTGACTTGGTTGTCGCCTTTGTTCACGAAAATCTCCGCCTTAAGAACGGATTGCAAGTCTTCCTTGTTGACCAAATGGAAATGCTGTTCGAAGGCGTGTGGATCTGCAGAAAGAAAAACAAACTCCTGTCATCAATCGAACAAAGCAGATTTACAACAAAGAAAAAAGAAAAGAGGCTAGACCCTCTCCTATTCCAAGCACCCTACTTGGCTCTCCCTCTACTGTCGGGCAATGGAGACCATCGTGCCATTCCCCTGACACATTGAGAAAATCTTGATTCAACCCCTTACTGGACTCGGGGAGGTACTGGATAAGCCGAACCCTATCGTCCCTCGTCTTCATATAGTACGTCTTACCCTTCAGGTGTTGGAGGTTATAGCACCAGTTTACATCATGGTGGGTCAACCTCAACCCCATCTTCTCATTCAAGGCGTCTACGCACCCTAGTATCCTAAACACATTAACGGCGCACTGGGTAGGAGTTAACCGAAAATGCCTGAGGTAGCCGTTCGTCACTGGCCCCATAGGGATTTTCATGCCTCCCTCTAAGAAGGCGATTATGGGAACCACAACTTCGCCCTCTTTCCTCTTAATATACCAATCCTCTTCCTTGTAATACCTCAAGCCCACGTTGCTGG
This sequence comes from Quercus aquifolioides, assembly GCA_019022515.1. Lineage (NCBI taxonomy): Eukaryota > Viridiplantae > Streptophyta > Magnoliopsida > Fagales > Fagaceae > Quercus > Quercus aquifolioides. The sequence goes on along the minus strand of CM032334.1, from coordinate 54,556,701 downwards.
GTATCCTATAGTCGGCGATGAACTTCTCCATCATCTCTTCAAATTCAACTAACTTCTTCAATCTACCCATCCCCAACAACGACTAAAAGACTCGAGAAGGAGCGAAGGAAAGAAAGAAATTAGGGAAGAAATTTGTGCCACAAAGAGAAGAAAACTTACAGAAATAAGGAAAAGCTCTTCGGACAGGCTTTTTATGCTGGAGAGGGACGCTGGTTGATTTGGAAATTTGACCGGATTCAGAGTATGTGCGCCAGAGTTCTGGAGTGCACAAATAAGGAGGCGAATCAGTTCAAGCAAGTACTTATACCCTCCCTTAAAGATAACCAGGCGGAATTTCCCGCCCATAAAGGCAGGAAATCCCCACCGACTGATTACCATTACACCGTTGAATGTGGGGAGTATGGAGCTGCCATAATTTAATGCGGGTGCGCATCGTATATCGAGGCGCCAAAAACGTGTGTTAGGCAGGCGAAAAGACTCCAGCGCTGACGTAGGCCAGGGCTGGGCGAGTCATGACAAAGGCCCGAGGATATCAAAACCTTCATCTCCGTCCGAGGATACGGACAGCAGGATTTTGAGGGGCTATTGTGGGGCCTGAGAACTTGGCAACCTCGGTCCACTTTATATCCGGCCCAAGGCCCATGCCGAGGAGGAATGAGCGTCCGAGGACGACCCTGTCCTCGACCAGCCGAGACCAACACGTCAGCCATGGCAGCCTGGTGGAGGAACAAGTTGAGGATAAACTGTCATCTCCACATTAAGTGCGCTCACCTAACCCCCACTGCCGCATTAATGGAGATGTGACTTCTGGGCAAGGCTGCCTTGGTTGCTGCAACTCACAGGAGCGCTGGTAAAGCGGCTGATGGGACAGGCAGTCAGAAAAAAAAGGAGCGTAGATGATCAACAAGTGGAAGATAGAGGTTGTAAAAGATGACTATATAAGGAGGAGAAACAAATGAGAAAGGAGGATTTTTTGGGCCCCGGAGGATCCCCTATGGTGAGAGAGACCGCTGTCATGCTCCTCGGACCGGTGCCAAGGATGGACTTTGGAGGATAATCTTGGTCCGCCAGCCTTCGGCGGCGGCGAATGCTACATTGGGCGTTGTCCGCTTTCTAGGGCCTAGTTCTTGAACCCGCTCTCTACAAATTCATTGTACAGGGCTAACTGGGCTTGAGTCCACTCTCTCAACAGTAGAAGTGCTCAAAACCGATCCCTACAGTGAGCATAGGTCATTTGTTAGAAAATTATTTCAGCACAATTAACATTAATAGGTCCCAAATTAGCCCCCAATTAACATTAAATGGCTCCAATCACTCCCATTTCAGACCTAATTAGTTCCAAATTTACCCTAATTAAAAAATAATTGCACAAATTACTTATTGAATAATTAATGTTTAACTATTTAGTTAATTAGGTGTGTGCAACCCTACCATAAAATGTAGTCCTAACCAATCAAATTATGACACATCATCGATCTCAAATTGATTATACTTATAACCAATTGAAATCAATTGTTCATAATCACATATAGTCGGACTCAATTTGTGATAGTGCATCTCAGCTATTAAAACTTGATTTGATGGTAACTTTTAATCCGGTGGTCCGATTAGGGCTTATGACCAGTCGATTTGATCGTCATCAAGATCATTTTGGTGAAATGAGATTAAGGATCTACTGACCAGAATCAATATGCATATTTCAAAGGCAAAATTACCCTTTTACCCTCTAGCTGAGGTTAAATGCGGGTTGCAAAATGAGGTGTCAACATATATATATATATATATATATATATATATATATATATATATATATATATATTTTTTTTTTTTTTTTTTTTTTTTCTGAATGTTAGAAATATTGAATAATTGTATTGTATTTCTCAGTGAAAAAATATACATGAGTGCCTTTATATAGGAGGCATATAAGTGCAGTACAAGTAAGAGTGCAGTACAAGAATGTGTGTTATACAAGTAATCTAGTTTGGGCCTAAAGCCCACAACACTATACACGTTAACAACCCCCCTCAAACTCAAGGTGGATGTGAGACCAACTTGAGGTTGTCAGCCAAAGTAAGAAGGCGTCCCTTAGGATGTGACTTGGTGAAAATATCTGCAAGTTGATCTTTAGAGGAGACTGAGATCAGCTTGAGAGCGCCATGGACAAGATGATAACTGATAAAATGACAATCGATCTCGATGTGTTTAGTCCATTCATAGAAGACATCATTGTGAACAATATGAATGGCACTCTAGTTGTCACAATAAAGAGGAGTAACAGAGGATGTAGACACATTTAAGTCTTTGAGAAGCCATCATAGCCAAAAGAGCTCAGATGTGGTATCAGCAAAGGCACGATATTCTGTTTCAGTACTGGAGTGAGCCACGTGAGTTTGTTTCTTGCTTCGCTAAGAAATCAAAGAAGAACCAAGAATAAAGCAATAACCAGTGGTGGATCTGCGATCAGTGGGATCTCCTGTCCAATCAGCATCAGAAAATGCATGGAGAATAAGAGGAGACTGAGCAGAGTAGAAAAGACTATGGAAGAGAATGCCCTTTAGGTATCGAAGAATGTGCAGAACAATAGCATGGTGAGTTAATCGTGGAGTAGACAGATACTAGCTCACCTGGTGAACAGCATAGGAAATGTTTGGACGAGTGACAGTGAGAACTAGGCTGCCAACCAAGCGTCTGTAAAGAGAGGGATTAGATAATGGTTTCACCCCTGAGGGAGTCAGATGCGCATTAAGTTCAACTGGAGTGTCAATAGTCTTGCTATCAGTGAGTCCAGCTCGAGACAAGAGTTCAGAGGCATACTAGGCTTGAATAATATAAAGTCCATCTGTAGAATGAGTGATTTCAAGACCCAAGAAGTAGCTGAGATGTCCAAGATCTTTCATCTCAAACTGCTGACTGAGAAAATTCTTGAGTTCTTGAATGCCACTGAGGTCATCACCAGTTATGATCATATCATCCACATACAAGAGAAGTAAAATAGTGCATTTGTCAATGTGACGAAGAAATAAGGCAGAATCATAATGACTAGCCATGTAACCCAAGCGAGAGACAGTAGAGCTGAATTTGGCAAACCAAGCTCGTTAAGCTTGTTTAAAGCCATAAAGTGCATGTCGAAGGTGACAAACCTTGTTTGAGTCAACAGAGAGACTAGGAGGAGGTTGCATAAAAACTTTTTCACTTAAATCCCCATTAAGAAATGCATTTTTGACATCCATCTGAAAAGTGTCTCATTTACTGGCAGCAACAACAGCTAAGAGGGCACAAACAGATGAGATACTAGCAACCAGAGCAAAGGTCTCTTCATAATCAATCCTATACTCTCATGTAAAATCTTTCGCAACAAGACGAGTTTTGTAGCGCTCAATGGATCTATTAGAGTGAGTCTTAATCTTGTAGATCCACTTACAACCAACTACAGATTTCCAGGGGAAGTGTCACCAAATCCCAAGTATGGTTTTTAGATAATGCATCAAGTTTCTCTTTCATTACAATCTGCCATAAAGGGTCAGTGGAAGCCTCACGATAGGTGTGAGGCTCATGTAGTGTAGCATGGGCAGTGTAATAATGATAGTCAAGTAAATGTGCAGGTATGGATCTTACTTGAGTTAAGTGATGAGGTGGAATGTCTTGTGCAAGATCTTCAGGCGAAGCAGAAGTAGGGGACCCAAGCTCAGGGTTGGGGTTGGGTAGCTCGTCTTTGACCTGTTCATCTTCCACTTGTTCATTAAAGGGTGAACTAGGAAAGGAACCAATGATATCTGATGGTTGGACAGAGAAGCCTACAGTAGAATCAGGAGCAGCTACAGAAGGAATATGTGCCTCATCTGGAAAAAGATCTAAGACAAAGGAGGAAGATAAGGAGGCACGGAAGTGAGAGAGCTCGACAAAGAGGCGATGTTCCTAAAAGACAACATTGTGGGAGATACGAAGACGATGAGAGACATGATCATAACACCGATACCCCTTTTGAGTTACACCATAGCTAATAAAACAACAAAGCCTTAACCGAGGCTCAAGTTTGTTATGCTCATGTGGCTGAAGAAGAACGAAACAAGCAGAATCGAATGAGCGAATGTGGTGATAGTCTAGAGGTGACCCAAAAAGGCGCTCATATGGAGTTTGATTTTGGATAACAGGACTTGGAATGTGATTAATAGCATGAACAACATGAAGAGCAGCTTCGCCCCAAAAAGGAGCAGGAACTTTGGCAGAGAGAAGGAGAGCATGAACAGTGTCAAGAATATGACAAAGTTTTCGTTTGGCTCTACTATTTTGCTGAGAGGTACCTGGACAAGTTAGTTGATGAACTGTGCTATAAGAATGCAAAACAGCTTGGAAAGCATATTGAGTGTATTCAAGAGCATTATCAGATTGAAAAATTTTGATGCGTTTGAAAAACTGAGTTTCAACCATTTTTGCAAAATTAGAATATACTTGTAATAATTCAAAATGATGTTTCATATTAAAAATCCAGGTATAGCGAGAGTAATCATCAACAAAGATAACAAAATATCGAGACCCACCAATACTAGAGACAGAGGAAGGCCCTCAAACATCAGAATGAATAAGGTCAAAGATATTGGTGGATATTGATTCACTAGTATTGAAAGGCAAAACTGGTTGTTTTTCTAACTGACATGAAACACAATCAAAATTATCTGTAGACATTGTATCTGATAAACCTCTAGAAGCCAATTGTTGTACCCGAAAGGTAGAAGCGTGACCAAGTCAAGCATGCCAAAGTGCAAGAGGAGAAATTGAAGAAACTGTAGCAGTTGTAGTAATAAAAACAGGAGCAACAAGTGGAAGACGAAGGTTGTCCACTGGAAACATACACCTAACTCTGGGACTAGTCCCAAGCTCCTATCCCGTCCTCGGATCCTGCACAATACACCCAGAATAATCAAATATAATGCGATAACCCAACTCAGCTAATTGTCCCACAGAAAATAAATTGTAAGAAAGGTCAGGAACATTAAAGACCCTAGGAATCGAGAGGTTGAAGGTCGAAACAGAACCTATATTATGACTAGACATTGTGGAACCGTTTGCTGTGCGAATATTAAGAAGGTGTGGTGTAGGTTTGAGTTCAGAAAATAAGGACGAGTGAGGTGTCATGTGATTGCAACAAGCGGAATCCAAAAGCCAAAAGGAAAGAGACATATCAGATAAAGTTGAAGAGAAGAGGAATAAGATGCATTACCAACCATACGAAAGACATTGGCGATGATATTTTTAAGGTCATCTGTGAACATGGTGAAAGTGCGTCTTGAAAACTTAGATTGTGCAGAAATGGGAGCCATTGGTTGGACACTCTCAATGTTAGCAACATTAACAGCAAAAATTGAAACAGCTGATTTATTGTGATGATAGTAGGTCTCAATATTGTGGCCAAAATGTTTGCAAAAACTGCAAAAACATTTGTTGGATTGTCGGCGACGATTATTGCAACAAGAAGAAGACCTGTCTTTATTTTCCATTTATAAGCAAAATATGAAAAAATGGACTGCAAAATTGAAATCTACGCAAAAAACTGGATAATGAACACCAGGACTGCAAAAAGTCTACTCTGGCAAAAAGTCAACGGTCAAACCAGGCTAAAGTTAACGAATGACGTCAGCAGAAGAGAAGATGACGTCAGCAGCAACCTGGAAGATGATGTTAGCTAGGGCTGACGTGGTAGTGTGATGCCACAGATGATGTCAGCAGTAGGGACGGCGACGCGTGAGGCGCGTAGACAACGTGGCAAAATTCTTCAACGACGCGTGAAAGCGCATGGGCAGTCTGATGAGGTCAATTCTTTTCTGATGATGTAGATCAGAGAAAGACCATTCAGATAACGGCAGCGATGAGATGATCAGAGCAATACTGAAGGCGCGTGAAACATGTGGAACAAACTGCCGAATCTTTGATCGGCACGTGGCAGCGCGTGGAGGGTCAGATGATGATGATTCCGGCGGCGTTGTGTACATCGGTTGAAAATCTACACGGTGATATGTCTTATGTCCTAATTGGAGGTCTTATGTGGAAGATCCGACGGAGGTAGTGATCTTGGTGATGGTGATCGAGCTTCTGGCGGTGAAGATTCAACTTTGGGCACCTTTGACGACGGTGGAGTAGTCAGGAGAGGGCATGGAAAAGGTTTACTGACCGAAGTAGTCGAGGTAATGAAAAATACCAACAAAGACAAGACTGCAAGACACAAGAAAGTTAGAGTAATGGCTCTAATACCATGTCAGAAATACTGAATAATTATATTGTATTTCTTAGTGAAAGAATATACATGATTGCTTTTATATAGGAGGTATATGAGTGCAGTACAAGTAAGAGTGTATGCTATACAAGTAATCTAGTTTTGGCCTAAAGCCCACAACACTGTACACGTTAACTAAGAACAACCGGGCAAAAATATGATGATTCAGTATTTATAATCTTTATTTTGATTAATTACGGCTTGCCAAATCCTTTGGTCTCACCACAGCCCATAATAGATGAAGGCAATTTCCCCACCTTGTCTATTCCTTCTTCAAACACTACTCCCATGCCCATGTAGAAATGAGACTCGATATGGCAATGGAAAAGCCAAGCACCTGGGTTATCAGCCTTGAATCTAAGAGCAGTCCAACCATATGGATGAAGAGGCACTGTATTCTTCATGATTGGATTCACCAAATTGTAATTCTTTGGGTCTTTGTTCTTGTCAAATTTCCCTTCTCCATAGCCCAGTACCCAAAAATCGTGCCCGTGGAGATGCCATGGATGTGTCTCACTATTTTTAACAGTCATAGTGTTTGCATTTTGTAGTATAATATCAACCGTGGTATTGAAGCCTAGCCGGTAAATGGCATTGCTTGTTGTCGCATTTGGGTTCTTGGACACGTTGTAGATGTCATAGTTTACGAAGTCATATCCTTCAGGTGGTGGGGTTTGACTGAACACATGGTGTAACTTTTTCTTTAGAGCAATAAGGTATGGTGTGTGAGGAAGGTTGAAAGAGACATTATTTACGGACCAGTGCACATAACCATTAATGCGATTTTGTGTGTTTAGGAACACAATGGCTCTATCTGAGGTTGTGGGCGGGGTCACAATGAAATCATGGTGAGCCTCAATGGCTAGACTTTGAGCCAATCGGGGTGCTGTGTCATTCCAAATAGGACCAGTTGGTGGAACTGTGGGAGGAGATCGCCTTGGATGGTTTGGATAGTAATTGAGAAAGCCTAAGCCTTGTGTGGTATTAGGAGGCCGACTAACCACATTTGTTGTCATCCAATAATTTCTTGAAGGGTCTTGATCGGCTTTTATTAGCACAGAGTATGTCTCTCCAGAGTATATGAATAGGGTTTTCACTACAAATGGCTCTACATAGTGTCCATCTGCTTCTACCACAGTCATATTATGACCCTGCCCAAAGAAAATTGGATGCACATCATCAGTGGGTTGCAAAACCATATGTATTCATGTCACACTAAAACATAATGTTTTTTACTTTTTATAAAAATTTGTAGTAGTTGTAAGTGATTTGAAGGTGAAGGTGTTCATAGAGGTTACCTCTATTTGAAAACTAAGGGCTGATAGAGCAGTCAAGCTAGCAACCCTTAGTCTGTATGTTTTTCCAGGGATTACGGTTATTGCATAAGGAGAGCATTCTGGATTTGTTGTATTACAAGTGTCGGCTGTGAGGGATGCACTAGAGCAGTTGAATTTTCCTTTTCCTTGAATCAGAAGTGACTGAAAATAGATAGAAGCAATAATTATTAGACAAAGAATAACAACAAAATATAATACTAGTTACATATGATACATGTTGTGCCATTTACCTGAGGCTCCCCAACCCAGACGAAAGGAATGGAGGACAATCCAGTGGCTTGTTCAGAAGTACTTTTGTGGTACCAATCAGTAAGGATGATGCTCCGATCATAATCATAGGCAAATGGTTCCGTAAAATTATCTGGAACTGATACACGGATTGATCCATATAGCCCTGATTCTCTTTGCATTCCATAGTGTGCGTGGTACAGATAAGTTCCAGCCTACACATAAGCAAAACATAGATTGTAAATTATGATCTTCACTAATCTATTGAAAATCCACAACTGATTCCAAAATTTTGGAACTAAGACTTGTTATTATTGTTATTATAACAAGGCGAACGTTAAAAAAGAACACAAACTGGAAATAGAGACCATTGCAGAGATCTTAGCCTTTAGGCTACCAAGCAGTAACACATACCCTATCAACCTTGAACTCATATTTGAAAGTGTCCCCAGGTACTACTGGACATTGAGTAACCCCTTCTGTTCCGTCACTCCATGGTGTTCCAGTCTACAACAAATTAAACAAATGAATACACGTACCCAGTAATAAATAAAAACATCAAATTAGATATAAAGTTGGTTCAAGTAGGAAAACGGAAAACTATAATTCTCTACCTGTCTGATTCCATGCCAATGGATTGCAAGGTTTTCTAATAACAGTTTGTTTGTAACCTCAACAATGACTGTATCACCTTCCTGGGCCAAGATTGTGGGTCCTGGTGATTTCCCATTGATTGTAGTGACCAGCTTCTTATAACAGTCAGGGGACTTGTACTCATACTTTACCTCCCATTTGTAATGCCGAATTCTGGCCTCTGCAATTGGAATATATATGAGAAATGTGAACAAACACAAAGCCAACAGCTTCAACAACATTCTTCTTTATTGTGAAATGCTCTGCCCCCTGGGCTTAGCAAATGTCTACGAGTTAGAAGCTCAAATGGGTACTGTTTAGTGTTCCAATTAGCAATTGTTTTGATGAATTTGATTGGAATGATTAATGTCTGTTAACCTATATATATAAAAGAAAATTATTAGGTAGTCTTAAAGTATAATAAAATTGTGCTCCCTTCTCTCACATTCATGGTGGACTCTATCATGAATTTAATGAATGGACACCACTATAAATGTGAGAGAAATGAACACCATTCTCGTGCTCCAAAAATACCTAAGAATTACTTCTCCAAGTCTTGGTCAACTTTCATTTTTTTTATTCATTATAAATTGAAGAATCTGTCTTCTTCAACTTTTGTTGGCAAAAAGTCAAAAAAGTGCCTTGCAAGGAAATTGCATAATCGGACTTTTAGATGAAGGATTCGGCTTCTGTTCAGCCACTGGACAGAAAGGGCAAGGCATATGTCCAGTGAAAGTTTTCACTGGACACAAGCCGGTCCCGGACAGAAACCCCACCCTTAGATGAATGCGTAAGCTTTGATTACAGTGCCTGCCAAGTCCCATTTGAAAAATTTTGTATTTTGCAACTATCTATTTATGTGAACTGTTTTTTTCGCTAAACAACAAACATGATTAGCTATTTAGGTGTAATTATATTATAGTCTACGATCAAACCGCGTTGATTACCTTTTTTGTCGGGTCGCAAGAAGGAAATAGCTTGGAAAGTTCATTTATTTAATCACGCTTTAAAAAAAAAAAAATTTTATAGACTAATAAACAAATGGCAATCGTTCTCCATCCAGCCTGTGTGCTATTTATAATATCTTAGTCTTGATGATTATATGATAAGGAACAAAATTTAATGTGAATTCATTTTAAAGTTAGTAAGAGCATTCACATTAAGGTGGAGTTTGGATAGCGTTTTCCAACTTGCGTTTGCATTTGAGTTGTTTTTCTGTAAGTTCCGTGCACTGTTTACAGAATCTGTAAGTACCATATTCAGCAACTTCTTTTTTAAAACTGAGTCCCACGACACTATTTACACATTTAAAAATTATTTTGCTATAGTGTTTTCAGTTTTCAGCAATAAGCGGTATCCAAACATACTCTAAAGCTCTCAAATGCTAAAAATGCTATTTTTTAGCATTTTTGAGATAAAAACACCCCTACATTAAAGCTGCTAAGTCTTAAAATTTTTAAGATTCAGCTACAGTATAATCTCATATTTGAGACCGTATTGTAACTGGATTGTAAAAGAAAATTTCTTTTTTATTCACCTCAACGGCTCTCTCTTCTATCTTTCTCTTTCCTTTCTCACTTCTTTCTTCTCTCTTCTCTCTCTGTGCTTTGCTGATGTGGTTCGCTGATGAGTGTGCTTCGCTGATGATTGTGCTCTGGCGATAGTCGTGGGTCGTGGTCTAATGTGCTCTGGCGATTTTGTGGGTTTGGGTTTGTGGGTTTGAGTTCATGGGTCTAGGTTTGTGGGTCTGGGTTCGTGGGTCTGCGCTTGTGGATCATCAATGTGACTAGCATGGATCGTCAAATTGACCGGCATGGATCGTCTACTTGATTGGTCTCATCGGCATGGGTCTCTGATCATTGTGGTGGTCATTGGAATTGTGGTGGCTAGTGGCTGGCGGTAGGTATGATTGCTGGGTTGAGACAGTGAGACCGAGAGGGAGAGAGAGAGACAGTGAGACCAGAGAGAGAGGATGAAAAAAATAAAAACAAAAAAGGAATAAAAAATTATAAAGAAATAATATTTAAATGAAGCTGTAAAATAAATAGAAGTTTTGATGTTTGGTATATTGTAAAATGAGATGTTAAAATGGTAAAAGTAGTGTTTTGAGATTGTAAATGCTAAAATTTTTACAATTATTGATGAGAATGCTCTAAGTGCATAGATACAATATTTTTCACAATTCACCCATTATGCATGATTAGTGCATAATACAAATGATATTATTAATAAATTCATATAAAAATAATACACAACAACTCATTTCAATAACTCTGAAAAATATAATGCAAATTAGTCTTTGGTGTGTTTGGTAGAGTAGATTTAGGGAGGATGAAAAAAAAAAAAAAAAAAGAGAGAGAGAGAGAAAATGAGGAGGGAAAACTTTTTGGAGGATGTTTGGTTAGAGTACCCATAGCAGTTAAGCCAAATTTTTAGCTTTTTAACACCACAAAAAGTCACTTTATCTATTTTACCTTCTCACATCTAACAACAGTGGTTTTATTTTAGATTTTAACACAATAAAATAATATTTCATCTAACTACCGAAAAGTAGTGTGAACGCAAAATAAAATGCATAGAAATCACTGTCCGATATGCGAGAGGAAAAGTAGTGTGAACACGCGGAGAAAGAAAAAGTAGTGTGAATGCAAAATGAAAGGAAGAAAAAAGAATTAAAAAAAAATAGTATGAACAGAGACGCGGAGAGAGGAAAAGTAGTGTGAATATAAAATGAAAAGTAGAAACAAGAATAAAAAATAAAAAAATAGTGTGAATGCAAAATAAATTTTTTTTTTTTTTTTTTTTTTTTACCTTTCAGCTACAGTGTATAGCCATTTTTGGCTGTGCACTGTAGCTGTAGAGCAAAAAAATATTGTTTTGGCTCCATTATTATAGGGTACATTTTGAGTTTTAATTGTGTTAAAAATAGTTGTGGGGCCAGAGAGTCAGACAGCCCCGGCCCACTTTGTACCGGGCCCGAAGGCCCGCGCCAAGGAGGCGTCCAAGGTCCGAGGATGAAAGTAAAAAACCCAGTTGCCCAAGAAACAGTGCCAAAGACGATTCCTTCCTCGGACGGCCGAGACCATAAAGTGGACAAGCAACACGCCATCAAGGGGAGTCTTCCTGAGCATCCAAAGAGAAGAGAGCAAGTACCACGCGCCAGCAATGGAGGCATGGTGGAGGAGCAAGTCCCGGATGAACTGTCACCTCCACATTAAATGCCCTCAACTAACGTCCTGGCCGCATTAATGAGGATAGGACTCCTGAACAGTGCTGTCTTGGTTGCTGCGATCCACAGGAAGAATGTGAATGCGGCTGATGGGACAGGCTCTCAAGTGGTGGCCTGACTGATCAACAAATATAGGGCTAGGATCAGTTGAGAGAGGTGTATATAATGTAAGGAGTCCCTCTTGAAAAGCGGACGAAAAATCTGAATTAAGAAGTACTGTAACAACTTGTATTCTCTCAAACCTTGTAATCAATCTTCAAAGAAATAATAAGAACTCCAAACTCTGGAAGGCAAGTCCGAGGAGCATTATTGGGCATTCCAATTCACGTTTAGGTTGTTAAACCCACATGCAACCATGTATGGTAGTTGCATTCCTCATTAGGGCCTAGTTCTTGAACCCACTCTCTATAAATTCATTGCAAGGCAAGTTGAGCTTGGGTTTACTCTCTCAACCCGTAGAAGTGCTCAAACCCGGTTCCTACAATAGTTATTTAGCATTACTATTGCTAGTGCTCTAAGAGTGGGAAAAAAAAGATGTGGAACCTATATATTAGCTCACCAAAAAGTTTTCCCCACGAGAAAATTGAGAAGAAAACTGGGCCAGTTATTTTGTACAAAAATGTCCCTGCAACGTTCTTCAATTGTTCTTACTTTTTTTTTTTTTTTTTGTTGGTCCTTTTCTTCTTTGTTTTCTATTACCGTGCAAAGTTTTTTTTTTTTGTTGGGAACTGTGCAACGTTCTATTCCCAACTAACTTGACTTCTGACTTTTCATTTTTTTTTTTCTGTTTCCATCCATTTTTTTAATGGTTTTGATTTTTTTTTGTTTTATTTTTACTTCATCTGTTTTGGGTTCTTTTTTTTTTTTTTTTTTATATATATATATATATTAATGAAATGTTCATCCATAATTCCACACACAATTTTTTAATAAAAATATAGTTTATTATTTTCTTTATCTAATAGGAATATGTGAGTAAATTTATATAAACTATATTTTCCATCACTTCACTTTTCCATCTCCTAACCAAACACAAATGAAAAAAAATTAAAATCTCTTCTATTCTTTCTATTTTTCACTCTCTCTTTATTTTCTATTCTCCTATTTTTTATCTCTCCAAAGTAGCGTGCCTTTAATTTCTTCTTTTTTTTGGGTTTCAGATGTTTGCCATAAGATTTGGGCGAAAGAGTCAACAAATCAATGAAGTATTTATTTTATTGAGTCAGTTGACGTGGGGCATGTGAACTAGCATCGTGTACGCAAGTCATTGACCTTGTCCCCAAAGCTACACGGTCATTGTCATACAATTTCTGGGGGTCTGAAAGTCTTTACACGCAAACTGTGTCCTTTTGGATAAATCAGAGTCTTAAAATTTTTTGTCAAAAAGCAGTAGTGCCTACATACAAAATGATGCTAAGATTACACTAGTATTTTTTAGGGGGTGTTTGGTAGAGTAGTTTGAGATGAGATTTTTATAATTTTTTAAAATACGTGTGGATGAAAAAATGTGTAAAAATATGTATAATGTTGTTTAAAATTTAAAAATGTGAATTTGAGATTGGAAAACAAACTGGCCCTAAAGTTTGTGGTACACCACCACTATTCACCATTTAAGTTATTTGGAAGAGACAGTGAAATTTCAATATTCTTAGGGTCTGTTTGGATATAGCTGAAAACTGAAAAATGAAACTGAAAACTGAAAAACACTGTAACAAAATAATTTTTAAATGTATGAATAATACCGTGTGACCCATTTTTAATGAAAAAGTAATTAAAAAGTAAAATTTGTGGGTTCGTGAACAGTGCACAATGTGCACTGTTCACGGGAAAAGTCAAACTTTCCGTCTGGGAAAGCTGAAAAGTAAAAAAAAAAAAAAAAAAAAAAGAGAAACGCAAACGCATCTGGGAAGCGCAAAACGCGCTTCCCAAACGCACACTTAATACCATTTTATGTTGATTTCGACGTTGATGCCGAAAATTTTTGTTTGCATTTTTATTTGTATTGCAAAGATACATTGCATGACAATGACATTAGGAGCGGAACTAATCATTGAGTTGCGAGGCCATGGCCCCTTAGAGCATCCCAATCGGAATTTCAATCTTATCATATTTTATCATTTCAAAAAACTATTTTATCAATTATATCATACTATTTTATAATAGTTCTAACATCTCAACTTTTATTTTACCATACTACTCATTAAAATAATATAAATTATACAATTAAAAAATTATATAAAATTATCTCCCTCTTTCCTTTATCCCTAATTTCTATCACTTTTCCTCACTGCCTCTCTCTCTCTCTCTCTCTCTCTCTCTCTCAGCCACACCGCCACCAACAACAGGCACCACCACACCAAAACCCATTATTTAACCACCAACAACCCAGCCAAGATTTTTCTCAAAAGAAAAGAAAAAAAGAAAAAAAGAAAAAAAAAACTAGTCAAGAACAAAGCAGCAAATCCACCAAATCACCCAAAAATAATCACTGCCACTGCCATCAATCCAAACATAAACACTTCTTAGTGGGTCCAGCCATGGGTGGCTCTGATGATGGTGTTCATGTGCATGGGTTTTGGGTTTGAAGAAAACGGGTTTGAAGAGAAGAGAGAGCAACACGAGAGAGAAAGAAGAGAAAGGCTTGGTCTGAAATGAGCTATGGAGAGAGAGAGGATGAGAGAAAGGCTTGCATGCGGCGGCGGCCTGTGTTGGTGGTGGCCACCATTACCCATCATCGGAACCCAACACCACCACCTCAGTGACCTAGCCACGATCTCCACAGTTCCACCACGGTTCTACCACGGCTCACGACCTCCATGCCACCACCACAGAAGCTAATCGAGCCTCCAACGCCGTTGCCTCCATGTCAATTTGAGAGAGAGGAAGGCAGAGTTTTCGGGTTTGAAGAAGAGAGAGCAGGAAGAAGAGAGAACATAAAGAAAGAGAGAAAAGGAAGAGAGAGAAAGATAATGAAATAATGAGAGAGGAGAGAGAAGAACCAAACATTAAAAAACAATATTTTGTTATACCATTGTGCTACAATGCCGTCCTACTTTTAGGACGGCACTGTAGCACTATGGCAAAAAAATTTGCATTTTTACATGTTTCCATGTCCAGCTGTTAGGCTATTTTGGGCCTCACATGCTTCCATTGTGAATGCTCTTACAAATTTTTTAAATTTAGTTAAAATCTTAAAAATTATAGGCGAAAATACCATTTTGGTCCCTACATTTTAGGACCACAGTCAATTTGGTCCCTACATTTTGGTAACAGTCAATTTGGTCCCTACATTTTGGTAACAGTCAATTTGGTCCTTGCTATTTTCAATTTGCAGTCAATTTAGTCCCTACCGTTAACTTAGTAACGGAAAATGCATATGTGGCGAACGGTGTACACAGTTGGCACATTTGATACTGACGTGACAAATAAATTAATAAAAATAATGTTTAACAAATATTTTAAATCCAACATTGGCATTTTCCCAATTTTAATAGAAATAAAAATAATTTTTATTTTAATTTCGCGGTAGAATTTAGAAAACAAAATTAGGAATCTCAGATTTTCTTTGATTTTCATGGCTCCCAAACACAAAATCACCCTTCTTTATTTTTCTATCTTAAATCCTTGAATTCATGAGTATATTCCACAACATCTCACCTCTATACAATTGAAAAACAACCAGATTAGAAATAGCCAATAAGAAATTGGAATTTTAGAATACAAAAAATTTCAACAAATTATTCCCAGCAAACTTTCTTGGTAACCAAACAGAAACCAAAAAAGAAAAAGAACAAGAACAAACCCAGATGGAAACCCTTTCATTTCGGGTTAGTATCTTTGTGTTGAGTCCAATCCTGTGGCTTTGATGGGGACAAGTCTAGCTAAATTTGTTTCCAAAAAATCCAGATAATCTGGTGGCCAAATATCCCCTTGAAACCTCAAAAAACCAAATCAAAACACCAAACCCAGGGAATCTAAAATCAACCTCAAGGCAGGAACGGCGGGGTGGCTGCGATGAGATCTCCGTTCAGCGATGGGGTTTGGTGGCTGGTGACAGCGTAAGGCAGGAACGGCGGCGGCACAAGGCAGGACGGCGACAGTGGCGCAAGGCAAGAATGATCGAATCATCTCGGGTTGGAGCATGTGTGGAGCTTCGGTTGGTGTCACGGCATGGCTGGTGGCGGCTCGGCACAAACCCAGAACCCTGCACCCGCATCCCTAAGCTCTTGCTATATCTTTCTTTAATCTGGCAACCTTGGCTCTAGTTGGCGTGTGGGGTTTTCTGGTCTCAAAATTGGTTTGGTGATATCAGAGAGAGGGTCTGTTGGCTGTAGTCTTGGTTTTTTACATTTGTAATTGAGATTGTGAGGGGTTAACTACGGGTTTAAAGGTGGTCTCAAATGAAATGGGTCTGTGTTGATGTACTAATCTAATATTTGTATTTTTGTGTTTGGTTGCCAATAAAGTACACGAAGATGCAAAGAAAATCTGGGATTTCTATTTTTATTTTTCATCTTTAAAACTGTGAAATTAAAATTAAAATTATTTTTATTAAAATTGGGGAAAATGCCAACGTGGAATTTTAAAATATTTATTAAACATTATTTTTATTAATTTATTTGCCACGTCAGTATCAAATGTGCCAACTGTACACACTGTTAGCCACATATGCATTTTCCGTTACTAAGTTAACGGTAAGGACTAAATTGACCACAAGTTGAAAATAGCAAGGACCAAATTGAGTGTTACCAAAATGTAGGGACTAAATTGATTGTGACCCCAAAATGTAGGGACCAAAATGGTGTTTTCGCCAAAATTATATGAATGCCCCCTCCAAAATTTTCACATAATTCCCATGTAGCACTCCAATTTTAAATTTTATATTGTTATTATTTTGGCCCTGTTGTTCTTAAAATTTTAGTTTCACACCTGGATGACGTCACATCTTCGACAATCAAATAGCTGAAATTACAACTAGAAGGCACATTTAGGCACTTTGACTTACATTTTACTTGAGAAGAAAAGACGAAAATGCCATATTCTATTAATCAGCATGTAGTTTCATAGGCATATGAACACATTATTATTAATTGCAACATTTGGAAAGTGACAAAATCAAGGAAGTCAATACCGTACCGGAAGCTGTACCAGTTTGGCCACCGGTACGATATATTTCGGATACCGGTCAATACCGGTGTACCGTTTCGGGTTTACCGCTATTTTATATAATAATAATAATAATAATAATTCTCTTAGAACCTGTACCTTCAATATTCTTTAGGACTTAAAGAATTTGTTAATATATTCAAAGAATAGTTAAATTTCTATTTATGACCTAGATAATCAGTTAAACTAAACTCCATGCCACTAGAAGTTGACACTTGCCCATCTAAGTAATTGACTAAAAAAAAAAAAGTAATTGAAAGAGCAAAATGAGCAAGAGATAAGAACCAAGGAGAGTCACGTGGCTTTGGGAAAAGTTTGGTGGAGAAACCAAGAGAAATAGGTACAGTAGTAAATTTTAAAACATACAAGCAATTGACTAAATAATTGACTAAACATACAAACATCTAAGTAATTGACTAAATAAAAAATGAAAAGTAATTGAAAGGGCAAAATGAGCAAGTAATAAAAACCAAGGAGAGTCACGTGGCTTTGGGAAAAGTTTGGCAGAGAAACCAAGAGAAATAAGTACAGCAGTAAATTTTAAAACATACAAGCAGACAAAGCTTCTCAAAAAGTAGAGAAAGAATTTCAACACGCAGAGCAAAAGAAGCAAGGGGAGAGCAGACGAAGAACGGAAGAAGGGAGTGATTATAATGGCTAAAAAGAAGATCTAACTGGCTAAAACGAAGAAGAAGATGATGTTGTTGATGATCTAGCAAGTTGATGCTTCGATGATGGTCACTAGTTGCTGTAAGTTGCTATGTAAGTAATAAATTTTTTCAAAAAAACCCAGTTATATTTGTATCGGTCCAGAATAAAAATACCGCCGAAAAGCTCCGAAATTCGCCGGAATAGCCGAAACAAGCCGGTACATCCCGGTATTTTGGGCGGTACGATTCAGCCCTGTTTCTGTACCGGTTCAGGCGCCAGAACGAAATATTCCGGTGGTACCGGCCGGTACGGTACGAAATCGTCTTCCTTCACAAAATGCGTACAAAAGAACTTTATTTTGAAAGCTTGGAAAATACCCCCACTAGATACAAACAAACTATATGTAGATGCTGGTATGCAAGTGAATGCTTTAATTCTGGTATTGAAAGCTTTTTCAAAGAAGTTTAATTCCAATGATCCTTTAGTGGAGAAAGAAGAATAGGTAGTGCAGTTAGCCAAGGTAGAGAAATTCAAGAACATCACAGTGGAAGGGGATGCTGAATCATGTTTTGATGTACTCAATGGAGACCTAGATGAGATGTTATGCTCTAGCTGACTTGTTATGTGACTATAAGGTTGAATTTTATCAACCATCTTGTTGGCTTTATTCCGTGTCAATTTGCTTGTAATTTAGCACTTAGTAACCCTATATTTAGGTGAGATTCATGTAAGGGTAGTGTGTGAGAGAGTGTGAAGAAATGCTCAAGATTGTGCAAAGAAGCAAGGACTCGCGGCTGACTCGCAGCTGGCAAGCCACCAAACTGCAGCACACGTGAGAAGCATGCGGGGAGGTGAAGAGTCATGCCAGCTGTCGCACTATAGGACAAAAATCCCAGGCTGGCTAGGCCGTTATCTCGCGGCTTGAACTCGCGACTCAGACCAGTCGCGAGGCCAAGCCGCCAACTTACCCTGTTTGGCAAAAACTGTCTCTTTGTATTCCAAACACACACCACTATATATAGACCCTTATACCCACAAAATGTAGAGAGCTTCCAGAGAAAATTTTGAGAGAAACCCTAGAGAAAAACAAGATTGCCTCATCCCCAATCTTCACTAAAAGACTTTTCAAATTCCTCTACTCTCTTCCTCTCCATTGATACATCCTTGAGAGGTTCTTGACCAAATCCTTTTCTCACCACACCCACGTTTGCGAGAAGGTCTTTTGGTGTTAAGGGAAGCAGTTTGGAAGGGACCAATGGTTATTGGTTGATGCTATGGGCTATAGCGGAATCTGGTAAGCTAGAGAAGAAAAAGGTTCGGCGCAACCTCGTTGGAGCAAGAAGCTTGGAGGGCTTAGATACCTGGGTAGATTAAGCTTGGAGGGTCTATTGCTGTTCATGTATCCCAACTACATTTTCTAGTGGATTATTGACCGCTTGGAGGGCGGCGGAGAGGTTTTACGCCGAGGACTTCGGTTTCCTCTTCGATAACACATCGTGTGTTGTCCTTGTGTTTGCATCTCTCTTTCCTTTATCTTTGCCTTTTATTTTCTGTTGTGGATGTGATTATAATTGGCTAAGATTGTTTATCAATTCTGTGTTTGGCTTATGTTCATGTTCCGCACATTAATTGTTTGATAATAAGCTTGAATTGATAATTTGTAATTGGGGGTCTAAACGTTCATAGTGTTTTCAACGCTATTCGAACTTTCAATTGGTATCAGAGCGGGTGCACTTGCTATGGTTTAAACACCTGAGTGCAATCCTAGACCCCTTGGATATGGATGTTGCTATGGAAAAGGCCATGCTGAATTGTGGTTTAAATGTTTGTGACAATAACTCTATGAGTATGTTTGAAGGGTGTCCTAACAATGAACTCTTAGAATTATTAAAAACAAAGAAACATGCTAGAATGTTTGCTCACATGCTGAAATATTTTGACAATAAGAATCACATCTTACACAATAGTCTATGTGAATCTAACTCTTTGATTAAGAAGTACAAAAGAAAAAATAGAATATTGTGTGAAAATGTTGATAATCTGAAAAAGAAAATTCAATCTGACAGATGCATGGATAATGAAGATAAATTGCTGTTTGATGGTCAAGAATGCTTGTCTCATGCTTGTCTATTTGAGCACACTTCATTGAAGGTATTTAACTCATGCTTGTGGTATCTTGATAGCGGTTGTTCTCGTCATATGACAGAAGATAAATCACTATTTAAGACTCTCAAAGAGAAAGTTGGAGACTATGTGACATTTGGTGATGGGAGCCATGCTCAAGTTCTCGGCAAAGGAACTGTTGAAATACCGGGATTACCTTTATTGAAAGATGTGTTATACATCAAAGGGTTGAAGGCGAATCTCTTAAGCATCACTCAAATATGTGATGAAGATTTTCTTATCCAATTCTCAAAGAAGGGGTGCTTAATCATTAACGAAGAAGGGATTCAAGTCTTTGAGGGAAATAGGACTACCGACTGTTAGGTTCTAAAGACTTAGGATTTTATGTATTTAGAACTCTAATGTGTATTGTTGGCAAACCATGATCAAAACAGGTTGTTAGTCTTGTTTAGACTTGCTCAAAGTGTGGGCGTTTTATGTAAAGTTGGAATCGAGTGGCTGCAGAAGTATTAGTGACTTTCGGCCTGGCTCGATCAATCGAAAATTAGACTCGATCGATCGAATCTCGGGCATAACGTTTTTCTGCAGAATTTTCCAACTCAGCCCAAGCCCATTAAGGATTAAGGTTTCAGATCTACTTCTCCCACTATATAAAGGAAACCCTAGCCACGTTTTTAGAGGAGCTTTGGATGCTCTTGTTGCTCATATTTGCGGTTTGTGTGAATCTCTTGTGAGATCCTTGAGGAGCTTTCCTTCACATAAACTTAGGGTTTTCAAGGTAGAGATTACTTCAATATCTTGATGATCAACTTAGTTGTTGCCATTGGAGCTTAAAGAAACACAAGCGGGAGTGCTTGTATCTTGTGGAGAATCCAAGAAAGAAGGAGTCCGTGGATTCGGAGCTTGCACGTGGTCGTGTCAGTAAGTTCTACTGATGGGTTGCATTAGGAAGTCGAGCGTGGGTGCTTGTAAGTCCTTTTGTATGAACTTTGATTCTTTCATATAGTGGATTCAAGTTTACCTTGAGGATAGCTAGGTTAAATCCTCTCCAGGTTTTTTACCGGTTTGATTTTCCTGGGTGATCATATCTTTGTGTTCTTTATATTTCCGCTGCTTTATATCTTGATATGATTATTTGATTGTGTTAACCTAGATTTGCATAATTTGACTAAGTTAATCACTTGGCTAAATAAACTAGGTTAATCCAATTGTTGTTTTAAGGGGTCTAAAACCTAACACCGACAATTGCTATGGAGTAGTTCCTATGGCACCCATTTCATGTAGAAGTGCTCGTGTTGACATGCTGGAACTTTGGCATCATAGATTTGGGCATGAAAATTTCAAACAAGTAGCTAAAGTCTCTAAACTCGAAGCAGTTGAGGGACTTCCAAAGTTTGGAAAGGTGGAGAAGACTATTTGTGGAGCGTGCCAAATGGGAAAACAAACAAAGGCAAGCCATCACAAGGTGAATGTGATTGCTACCTCACGGTGTTTGGAGCTTATCCATGTTGATCTAATGGGGCCTACAAGAACTGAAAGTCTAGGAGGAAAGAGGTACATTATGGTCATTGTTGATGATTTCTCAAGATATACTTTGGTTGAATTTCTTAGAGAAAAATCAGAAGCATGTGAAAAATTGGAAACTCTTTGCAAGAGACTACAAAATGAGAAAGGGGTTCCCATTGTCAAGATAAGGAGTGATCATGGCAAGGAGTTTGAGAATGCAAGATTTGAGTCGTTTTGTGAAAAGAACGGAATCAAAAGGGAATTTTCAGCTCCCAAAACTCCTCAGCAAAATGGAGTGGTAGAAAGGAAGAATCGAGTGATTCAAGAAATGGCTAGAGTTATGCTATTAAACAAGCAAATTCCTCAAAAGTTTTGGGGAGAAGCCGTGAACACCTCATGCCACATTGGTAATAGAATATTCTTCCGAGTAGGAACAAAGAAGACCGCTTATGAGATTTGGAATGGAAAGAAGCCGAAAGTAAAGTACTTCCGAGTGTTTGGAAGCAAGTGTTACATTCTAAATGATCGGGAGAACCTTGGGAAATTTGATGCTAAAAGTGATGAAGGTATTTTTCTTGGGTATTCTACTACTAGCCGAGCATATAGGGTCTTCAACAAGAGAACTAAGATAGTAATGGAATCCATCAATGTAAAAATTGATGATGCCATAATCAAGGTAGAAATGGATAATGATGGGGAAGGCTTGCAAAACCAAAGAACCTACTGTTGAGGCTGAAGCTCTTGATATAGAAGCTGAAGGAACTACACCAGAAAAGGAATCAACTCCCTTGAACACAAGAATGGAGACAAGATCAATGTCTAGAACATCATGTCCTCTTACTCCTCCAGAAGTTCATCCTCAAATCTCTCGGAATGATGAAGTCTCCACATCAAAGAAGCCATCATCAAGAGTGATTAAGAACCATCTTGACAGCAACATCATCGGATCTTTAGATGAAGGTCTTCTTCTTCAAAAGGGAAACATACTCCTGGCCAATCATGTAACATATCATTGCTACCTTGCCCAGTTTGAGCCAAAAAGGGTAGAAAAAGCTCTCCAGGATGAAAATTGGATAGAGTCAATGCATGAATAGCTGAATCAGTTTGTGAGAAATGATGTATGGGAACTTGCTCCAAGGCTTGAAAATGTTCATGTCATCGATACTAAATGGATATTCAAAAACAAGACAGATGAAGATGGAGAGATAATCAGGAACAAATCTCGGTTAGTGACTCAAGGATACACTCAAGTAGAAGGAGTAGATTTTGATGAGTCATTTGCTCCTGTGGCAAGACTTGAGTCTATTCGAATTCTTATGTCCATTGCATGCACCATGAACTTTAAACTCTACCAAATGGATGTAAAATGTGCGTTTCTAAATGGATATCTGAATGAAGAAGTGTTTGTTGAACAACTGAAAGGCTTTGAGGATCCTCATTTTCCTGATCATGTGTTGAGATTGAAGAAAGCTCTTTATGGCTTGAAACAAGCCCCTAGAGCTTGGTATGATCGGCTTACCCATTACCTCCTGGAAAGATGATTCAAAAGAGGTTATGCTGATCGAACTCTGTTTGTCAAGAATGATGAAGATTACCTTTTGGTGGCTCAAGTATATGTTGATGATATAGTATTTGGTGCTACCATCGATGATCGGGCTATAGAATTTTCTGAGGAGATGAAGAAAGAATTTGAGATGAGTATGGTGGGGGAGCTTACATTTTTCTTGGGCCTTCAAGTCAAACAAAAGAAAGAAGGGATATTTGTGTCACAAGAAAAGTATGCTAGAAATATTGTCAAAAAGTTTGGACTAGACTCCAAAAAGCATGCCTCCACGCCCATGAGTTCGTCCACAAAGCTGAATGCTGATTCTTCCGGAGTGGAAGTGAGTCCAACCCTATATAGGAGTATTGTTGGGAGTTTACTCTATCTTACAGCAAGTAGATCGGATATTGCATTCAGCGTTGGAGTTTGTGCTAGATATCAAGCTGCTCCAAAGCAGTCTCACCTGACTGCGGTAAAGAGAATTATACGTTATATCAACGGTACTCCAGACTATGGGTTGTGGTATTCCAAGGATTCAAATGCTTGCCTTGCCGGTTATTCAGATGCTGACTGGGCTGGTAGTGTGGATGATCGAAAGAGTACCTCTGGAGGTTGTTTCTACCTTGGTAACAATCTTGTCTCTTGGATGAGCAAGAAACAAAACTCTGTGTCACTCTCTATAGCTGAAGCTGAGTACATAGCCGCTGGAAGTTGCTGCACACAACTCCTTTGGATGAATAAGCTACTTCATGATTACGGGATTCCTCAAGATACAATGTGTGTCTTCTGTGATAACACCAATGCCATAAATCTCTCTAAGAATCCAGTTCAGCATTCAAAGTCAAAACACATAGAGATACGCTACCATTTCATTTGGGATTTGGTAGATGAAAAGGTCGTATGTCTTGAATTCATACACACAGAAAATCAAAAGGCAGACATCTTCACCAAGCCTCTCGATGGTCCACGGTTTGAATCTCTCCGTAAGACCATTGGTGTTGGTACAATCCCTTGAATCTCATGTGTGCTGTGTGCTTTACCTCTTTATATTGAGTAATCTTGTTTGTAGGGCACACTCCTCTTTGTTGATTGTTTGCATAGCACTTTTTGTTTTTGTTCTAAAATGTTTTTACATTGTCTTTATGTTTGTTTTTGATCAATCTTTTACTGCTTTTGTGTCAAAAATCCAAAAAACACATAAAAAGTAGAAAATCCTAAAAAGTTTGATCGGCATTGTTGAGTTTTGTCTCAAAGCATGTTTTGCCTTGTACCTTTGTACTAATGGCTTTGTGCATCTACGAGCTTAGCTTGTCTCTTATGCACTCATATCATTGTGGAAGAAATCTTGAAATCTATGTGACTGTTGTAAATAGATCTTCAACCTTGTCATGAATGATTAGTGAATGGTTTTGTTGATCTTGAGACATGCATAGACTTGTGCCCATATATCTTCCCACTTTTATTTTATTGCTTTACTCAAAGAGCTCACCAAATGTAAATCTTTAAATGAAAAAAGATATTGAGCTACAAAAGCCTGTCGCACATACTAGTATTTGATTAGGAAAAAGGGAAAGCGACCAAAATAAAATGTATGATACCCAAAAGCCAAAGGCTAACTCATTAAAATGAAATATCAAAAATTTCAGGCATCCATCTCATAATGAGAGGTATTGAATCAAAAAGATCAAATGTTATGATGTATATGGAGCCAAATGAAAAGCTTCAAAGAAATGTACTCAAGTTTATGTGGGAGGTCATATATGCATACTTCTATAATTGAGATGGATCACATTATCTAGTGCTAGTTGTGTATGCCTTGATTGAATTGATCATTGAAGCTTCACATTAGACTAAGGACTTTTTCATTTTTGATACCCACACACATCACACAAGTCTATGTTCAATGAATGCCATATTCATTTGTGTGATTGTACTTGATTAAATGTGTTTTCACATGCTCAATCTTTGTTGATCAAACACAAAAAGATTTTTGAGTGTTTTTAGTTGTATTTGGAAAGTATTTTGTTTTTACAAAAAAAAAAAAAAAATGTCAAAAATTTCAAAAACAGTGTTACCCTGTTTTGGCGACTAAGTCGCGGGTTGTTCCAGTCAGATACCCCAGTCGCGAGCCCACTCAGAGATTTTTCGCGGCTTACTGGCAAGTTAAGGTCTTAGTCGCGAAAAATACTTGGAAAATTTTTCAAAATTTGAGTTTTGGTGACTTTCGCGGTTCAATGTGGCGACTTGTTCGTGGGTGGAGGGTCCAGTCGCGAGGGGTACTTAGAGATTTTCGCGGCTCACCTCGCGACTCTCTCGCGGGTAGATCTTCCAGTCGCGAAAAACACTTAGAAGATTTTTCAAGAATCTTGGTTTCACAGTATTTCGTGGCTTAACCTGGCGACTTACTGGCGACTTGATCCAGTCGCGAAAAACGCGTGTTTTGCGTTTTACAATAATTTTTTAAAACTTTTTCAGTTTTTTCCCTCGTACTTTGTGACTGTTCATTGTCTTCCCATTTCACTCATTCAAACACACCGTGTCTATCTTCGAAAATCCTTCATTTCTTCTCAAATCTTCAAGAAAAAGGTATGGGTTTTCTTTGTCTCACTTCATATTTCATGTTT
The DNA here is from genome assembly GCA_019022515.1 of Quercus aquifolioides. NCBI lineage: Eukaryota > Viridiplantae > Streptophyta > Magnoliopsida > Fagales > Fagaceae > Quercus > Quercus aquifolioides. The sequence goes on along the minus strand of CM032334.1, from coordinate 54,531,392 downwards.
TGAGCATTTTTTTCCCTTGATTTTTGAGTTGTCACTATGTTTTTTCTTTGTATGTGTGTTTTTGCTGATTTTTGTATATCTCTTGTTTGACTGTGTATCTGATCTCATGATAAAATAGCTATGCATTCGTTGATGTTTTTGTACAGATCTACTCTATCTTGAATACTCATTGTGGTATCTGTGGCATACATACACTCATTTTCATGTTTGAGACCTAAATCTCAGTATTTTTTTAGGGTTTCCCTCATTGTCTATGTTCTGGATCTAACCCAATGCTGATAATGTTTGTTGTCTCGTGTGGGGTTTCTTGGTCTCTTGATAAAACATGATGCAGGGTAAAAATGTCTCCTTTCAAGAGAGCTACTGTAAAAGGGGGAAGCAGCAAAGGAAAAGAACCCATTATTGATGTTGATGAAATCTCCCCTAAAGCAAAGAGGACCCGTTCATCATCAGAAGTATTTGATCCAAATAAGTTCAGATCTTATGCTGCATTTTAGACTCATGAGAATTATTTCAGAGATGCTACACCGTTGGTCGAAAGGGTTGTTGATTAACCTTCTCTTTTTGACACCGACATTCCTAAATGGTTTGCTCACAAAGATTGGAATTATCTTCTCTCCGACCTTGAAGAAGATATGAGGATTTGGTAAAAGAGTTTTATGCCAATGCAATTGTTGAAGGCGAAGAACTCAAATGCTGGGTTAGAAGAAAGAGTTTCTCAGTCTCTCCCGCATATTTGGCTGAGATTCTTCACATCAATCGACCAATATTTAAACAATCACCAGTTTATGATGATTTATGTCCAGATGAGGACTTACTCCGGGATGCTCTTGGAAAGGACTTGGAATTCTCATTGAATGGGAACTCAGTCAGTGTTTCTTCTCTTCCTCCGAAATTGAGGGTGCTTACAATCATCATGTTTCACAACTTGTACCCATTATCTAGCACCGGGTACATGAACCTTGGATGTGCCCTGTTTCTTCATGATCTGATCTCTGATGTAGAGATTGACATTTGTGCACACATCTTTCATGTCTTGCGCAAAACGGTTCTTCGAACTGAATCAAGGATATGCATTCCTTTTTGCTACCTAATTTCTAGGATACTGAAGCTCAAAGGAATTCATCCTTCAACAGATGAGTCTCCTTGCCCAAAACTGGCTCCAATCAACATGCGTACGTACAACGCTAGCATTGGTCATAGTCGTAAGGGAATCAAAACAGAAACTTCAGCATCTCACAGTGGCTCGTGCTCTAGCTCATCCACATTTGACGAGAAGCTAGACAACATTGCGAAATCTGTCCACGAGTTGAGCTCCAAGATGTCCGGACTTACATCCATCTTGCACCATCTTAACATTCGATGGGATATGAAGTTCACCTCTATCCAAGCTCAATTGGATCAAATTCAAAGAAAGCTAGAAGATGATGAGGACTAGCTATTCCATGACAAAGAGGGGGAGATGATGTTGGCAGGGGGAGTACAATGATAGCGGGAGAAACAGCTGGATCAAAGGGGGAGTTTTTCAGCAAGAAGGACTTTGTTTAATTTCTGTTTCACATCAACACTGTTTAGTCTTTATGTTTTTATTTTTATGTGTTTGTACCTGGTACCTCTGTAAGTTTTTAAGGTTCTTAGTTTATGTTTGTACCTGTTGCTTTTGTAAGCTTTTAAGGTTTTTAGTACTTGCTGTTAAATGTCATGCATTTTTCTTTTAAGTACATCACTCTTGTGCCCTTTTAGGATCTTATTCCTAGATGCATATATGTTTTATGCATTGGTTGAGTGTTGGACATGCAAATGATACTCTGCAATTGAGTTTATTTGCTTGCATATCCGGATGTTCATTCCTTGTGAGAATGAGCATTGTGATCACTAGTATGTAGTGATTGCCTGTTTAGGTCATGCCATGGTCTATTGCTATATTTCATTTTGCTTGATCCCATTGTGCTTGCTCCATATGCATTACAAGTTTTTTGCATACAATGAACTTATTGTGTTGTTGTGTTTCAGGTGATACTTGTTCTTATGGTTCAAGAGCTACACAGATTCTAGAGTTAGGTGTGAGTGAGTTTTCCAACTGTTCCTAACTCACGCGTTAAGTCTAGAGTTTGTTATAGGGTTTTATCACGGAATAGCCAAAGGGGGAGATTGTAAGGTTGAATTTTATCAACCATCTTGTTGGCTTTATTCCGTGCCAATTCACTTGTAATTTAGCACTTAGTAACCCTGTATTTAGGTGGGATTCATGTAAGGGTAGTGTGTGAGAGAGTGTGAAGAAATGCTCAAGATTGTGCAAAGAAGCAGGGACTCGCGGCTGACTCGCGACTAGCAAGCCGCCAAACTGCAGCACACGTGAGAAGCATGCAGGGAGGTGAAGGGTCACGCCAGCTGTTGCACTGCAGGACAAAAGTCCCAAGCTGGCCAGGCCGTTATCTTGCGGCTTGAACTCGTGACTCAGACCAGTCGCGAGGCCAAGCCGCCAACTTACCCTGTTTGGCAAAAACTGTCTCTTCGTATTCCAAACACACGCCACTATATATAGACCCTTATACCCACGAAATGTAGATAGCTTCCAGAGAGAATTTTGAGAGAAACCCTAGAGAAAAACAAGATTGCCTCATCCCTAATCTTCACTAAGAGACTCTTCAAATTACTCTACTCTCTTCCTCTCCATTGATACATCCTTGAGAGGTTCTTGACCAAATCCTTTTCTCACCACACACATGTCTGTGAGAAGGTCTTTTGGTGCTAAGGGAAGCAGTTTGGAAGGGACTAATGGTTATTGATTGATGCTATGGGCTATAGAGGAATCTGGTAAGCTAGAGAAGAAAAAAGTTCGGCGCAACCTCGTTGGAGCAAGAAGCTTGGAGGGCTTAGGTACCTGGGTAGATTAGGCTTGGAGGGTCTATTGCTATTCATGTATCCCAACTACATTTTCTAGTGGATTATTGATCGCTTGGAGGGTGGTGGAGAGGTTTTACGCCGAGGGCTTCGATTTCCTCTTCGATAACACATCGCGTGTTGTCCTTGTGTTTGCATCTCTCTTCCTTTAATCTTTGCCTTTTATTTTCTGTTGTGGATGTGATTATAATTGGCTAAGATTGTTTATCAATTCTATGTTTGGCTTATGTTCATGTTCCGCACATTAATTGTTTGATAATAAGCTTGAATTGATAATTTATAATTGGGGGTCTAAACATTCATAGTGTTTTCAACGCTATTCGAACTTTCAGTGTTGTTAGTCCATATGATTGTGAGTACATCTAACAAAAACAACTGCATGTCACGAATTGAAATTTTCAAGTTTGACAAATGGCAAAGTGCTTAGACACTCATATGATATACAAACACATGTCTTTCATTGATTTGAAACTATGGATTAATTTTGAAAGAAAACATACCTTGATGAATCTACCTTGAGAACTAAAATGATTCTTACCAAGAGCTCTTGAAACTTCTGCTAAATCTTTGTTCCAACCTTGTAACATTTTGATCTTCACCTGAATGACTTTGTGTATGATTAAGAGTGTGGACTCATTCTTTGTTGACAAACCCTGGAAAATGTTTAGCCACCAATAGGAAGATGACATTAGTCATTGTCATGTGCAATACGCATGCATAACGCATATGACTCACTTGGTTGGTTTGGTTAAGTGAGTGTTCCTATTGGCTGTTAAGTCTCTAAAAATGTTGAATTAACTTTCTGTGATTGCTAACATATCAAATTACTTTTAATCATTCGTGCACTTGCACACACTCCAATATATATATATATATATATAGAGAGAGAGAGAGAGAGAGAGAGAGAGATGGAATTTCTTTATTGAACAAAACAATACATTTGTGCATCCCAAACAATTAGAAAAACAAGAGTATGACCTATATTGACATACGAATTATGAAGAATGCAAGAGCTGTATGTAAATAAATTAAAAAAAAAAAAAAACTTTGCATTTTGAGTTAGAAATGTTAATAATCTATACCCACCCCTAAAAAAAAAAAAAAAATTATGAACAACTAGTTCATTGCAAAAATATAATGATTCAGTATTTATAATCTTCATTTGATTAATTATGGCTTGCCAAATCCTTTGGTCTCACCACAACCCATAAAAGATGAAGGCAGTTCCCCCACCTTGTCTATTCCTTCTTCAAACACCACTCCCATGCCCATGTAGAAATGAACCTCAATATGGAAATGGAAAAGCCAAGCACCTGGGTTATCAGCTTTGAAGCTAAGAGCTATCCAACCATAGGGATGAAGAGGCACTGTATTCGCCAAATTGTATTTCTTTGGGTCTTTGTACATGTCAAACTTGCCTTCTCCATAGTCCAGTACCCAAAAATTGTGCCCATGGAGATGCCATGGATGTGTCTCACTATTGTTAGGAGTCACTCTGTTTGCATTTTGTAGTACAATATCAACCGAGGTATTGAAGTCTAGTTGGTAAATTGCATTGCTACTAGTAGCATTTGGGTTCTTGGTCACGTTGTAAATGTCATAGTTTACAAAGTCATACCCATTAGGTTCTTTAGTGCAACTAGTCGTTAACCCGTGTAATACACGTAAAATGTATTGAGTATGATATATGATTTAATCTTGGTTTATTTTACTGAAAAAATAAAAATTAAATTTGTAGATAACACTATATAGCTAAAACATATATTAACAACTATATGTTTCAAACATTTATTAATATAAATAATAGCTCATGAAAATTTTAATTAAAAATGACATTTATTATTTACAACTAGCCGCAAACCCGCGCGTTGCTTGTGATAATCATTTTTATGGTGGTTTTATTATTCTTTTTTTTTTTACAATTTAAACTAATTTAATAAAGAATAATGTATTTCGTAATCATATTTTTATTTATTATAGGAACAATCATAATTGTAATATAAGAACAATCATGTTAGGGACATATTTGATGTAAATTGGCTAATCTTTTGACAAAATGCACTTTACTTGTAATTGGGTAGATTTAGGATGTGTTTAAAACTTCAAGAAACATACTGTTCAAGTCAAGTGTTAAAGCCATGAAGATCTAACCAAGAAACAAGTGAAGAAGAGCTGTTCATTAAAGCTCGACAGAATCCTTTCTATCGAGATTTATTGTTGAAGCTCGACAAAAGCTGTTTCTGTCGAGACTTACGAAATCCGAAATTCCAGATCTGATTTTTGGCCTATGCTGAAATATTTGTATAGGGTTTCTTTTCTCACAACCCTAGACATGTATAAGGATTATTTTAAAGGCCGTCATGTATGCAGAAAGTGCCCGAGTTCATTATTCTCTCTGATGAAGCTACTGCGTTTTTACGCCAAGGGTTTTGTGACCAAGGAGCTTCCTGATCTTTATTGTTGATGAATCGAAGAACTTTGCAGCCAACATCCTCTTCAAGTTGCTGGAGTTAGTCACATACTGGGATCCGTGCATCATTGGTTAGTCACGTATTGGGATTCGTGCATTGAACGGAAAGATTACCGCTACAATACAAGTCCAATTGGGTATTGGGGTAAGGGTTCAACTGTAGGTTGGTATTTCGGGATAGGCCAAAGGGTTTGGTAGGATTCCTTATACTTGTAATCGCTTATAATTGATAATAGTGGATTCTTGGGAGTGGTAACCTTAAAATCACCCGGTGAGGTTTTGCCTAGGTGGTTTTCCCCATTCGTAAACAAATAACCTGTGTCAAATTTATTTTCCGCTGCATTTAGATAATTTGGTGATTTGTTTGTGTTGCCACGCTATTGCATGTAATTTGATCTAATTAATCAATTTGGGTAATTAATTAATTTGCAAGGGGTTAATTCATTTGAACCCAACAAATCATAAATCATAAATATAAATTTTGTCGTATCAAAATGAAAACAATACAATTTTTCTCAAATATTCAAAAGGCAAGTTAACGAAAATATTCATTTTTTAATAAAAGTTATTTATAACATTTTGTGAATCATTAAAAAAAATATAAAATTTGAAAATTATTCTTTTAGTTTTAAACAAACTTTCTCAAACCTTATTTTTTCTGCCTACAATCTAAAACACTGAAAAATGTAACTAAGAAAATTAATAAACTTAACAATGATTAATTGGACCAATTAGGAAAAACAATTTGTTGTTGATAATCTATTAAGGTTATTTTCTTTATAGAAATTGTAATTTCATCCACCTAAAACATATTATCAAATAAACAATTATTAGTAAAATCTAAGAATTAAATTTCTATATATGCATTGTTATAAAATAATAATAATAACAATTAAAGTAAAATTGCAAAAGCTAAAATTTGTCACCCATCTGATTATTTTCGTTTGGATAACCTTTGCTTTTCTCTAAATAAATGACATTATAGAGTACTTCTAATACAACTATTAAGAGTACTTTATCTACCACAAAGGATTAAAAATAAACAAAAATTAGTAAATTCTTATAGTTTAACATCTAAATTGAGCATTAAAAAAAAATCATGATGTGTCATAGAATAAATACCAAATTATCCAAATCATGCTATGTAATAGAATAATATTATATTTTTATATGTTATATTTAATTCTTTATAGCGCAATATGATAAAATTTAACAATAAAAAAGAACCAAAATTTTTTTTTTTTTTTAAACAAAACTAAATTGCATTAACCTAAAGTACAGTTTTAAAGAATATATAAAATTATTAGCCTAAATTAGAGATACAAGAAAAATAAAAAATCCACCCAAAAATTGAGAGAGAGAGAGAGAGAGAGAGAGAGAGAGAGAGAGAGAGAGAACCTTTGTTATGTAAGGGAAAACTATGCATAGAATGGAAGATATAGTGATGAATTTATAGTAAGATTGTGTGAATAGGAAGAGACAAAAATAAAGGAAGATGAAGGGGAAGATGAAGAATGATATTAATGTAGAGGGTAGTGGTGAGATGAAAAGGTAAGGGAGGGAGAAAGGTTGGAGAGATATAAATATTAAAAAAATAAATGTTAAAAACAATTATAGGAAAATTGAAAAGAAAAAAGATATTAACATGGACGCTAATGTGGCTTAACTGGAGTGTAGCAACAATAAATGCTACGCTTCAGCTTTTAGATATATATAGATGCATAAAAAAACTTATGAAACATAAATTGAATTTGTTCCCCAATATACTGTGTGCAGTTCTTGATCTAACTTCAAAATAAAATTTGCAAAATAGAAATTTAATACTTTAAAAAAGTTTTATATCCCTAAACTTATTGTTTAACAGGTGTCTATTGTAGCAACATGCTACAATACCTATCGATAAAACCACAAACCCCTTAATCCCAGAGCCAGAGTATATGAATAGATTTTTCACTACAAACGGCTCTACATAGTGTCCATCTACTTCAACCACAGTCATAATACCCTGCTTAAAAAGAAAATTGAATGCACATCATTAGTGGTTGCAAAACCATGTGTTCCCTTCACATTATAAACACCATGGTTTATAATAAACTGAAATTACTATTAATTTTACTACAAAAGTCCTATCAATTAGGAAAATTATTAGATACTCCTGGAGTACCATAAATGCATAGTCCCTCCTCTCACATGAATGGTGGGTCTCACCATGAATTTAATTAGTGGGACCTACCATTCATGTGAGAGGAGAGAGTACGCATTTATGGTATTTCGGGAGTACACAATAATTTCCCTACAAATTGAAGTGACAATTAATATCATTCTATATGGTTTACCGAGAAATATTTATAGTAGTTTTGTAACATCATTTTCAGTTTATGATTGAGAAACCTTCTTGGTCTATATATATATATATATATGTATATATTGTGGGGCCTGATAATCTGGCAACCCCGGCCCATCTTATATTTGGCCCAAGGCCCATGCCAAGGAGGAAGAAAAGTCTGAGGAAGGAGTGAGAAGGCCATAATGGCCAGGGACCCTGCCGAGGACGATCCTGCCGAGACCAACATGTCAGCCATAGCAGCATGGCGGGGGAACACGTCCAGGATAAGCTGTCACCTCCACACTAAATGCGCTCACCTAACCTCCCAGCCGCATTAATGGAGATGTGACTTTTGGACAGGGTTGCCTTGGTTACCGCAACTCACAGGGGTGCTGGGAAAGTGGCTGACGGGACGGGCAGTCAGAAGGAAGAAGCATGGATGATCAACAGGTGGAAGATAGAGGTTAAAGGAGGGGACTATATATAAGAAGGGAAAAAGATTAGAAAAGTGGGGATGGATCCCCGGGAGAAAGGCCATCGCAAAGCTCCTCAGATAGGTGCTGAGGACAGACTTCGAAGTACAATCTTGGTGAACCAGCCTCCGGCGCCTCCAAACGGAACGACTGGACGTCGCCCACTTGTTAGGGCCTAGTTCTTTAACCCACTCTCTACAAATTCATTGTACTGGGCTAACTGGGCTTGAGTCCACTCTCTCAATAGCAGAAGTGCTCAAACCCGGACCCTACAATTGGCGCCGTCTGTGGGAAGAACTTGTGCACTAGCAGGCACAATGGACAGTTGTTCCTAGATGGCTAATTTGCGGAAGGTTAACAATGACGCGTTTGCACAAAAAAAAATGATTGCAGAAAAGCAAAAGATTCAAAGAAAACGAAAGAGAACAAACGTCATAGCATTTTATTAAATGAAAAGTAAATACAAGATACAAACAGAGGCTCAGACAGGCTTGTTTTAAAGCTAACTATACAAACAGAGGCCCAGACGGACTTGTCCTAGAGCTAACCCTAAAAGAGAAGGGGCTGAGGCAGGCTTGCTTCAAAGCTACCAACAACCCCCGGGCCGGTATGGATGGCACCGGCAAGAAGAGAGGAGCAGATGCAAAGGCGCAGGATGACCCCGCCCCATGATGTTCTCTCGATGCTCCCCCAGCCACACAATGCTTGAACATTGGAGGCGGCAACACTCGGGCACCAAGCGTGACGTAATCTCGCAAGCCTTCACCGGCAGATAAGTTGGGAGCGAGGCACCACCAGCTTGAAGGGCAGGCATGGACGCGCACCGGAGAAGGACGTTATGTACTTCATGGACCTCCCTCCTAACCGCCAGGCACGATACCACCAGGATGACGCCCAAACCTTTCCACGCCGGAAGTCTGACGCGAACCACAACCATAGCGGTTCTCAACTGAGGGAGGAGGACCCTGATCTTGCTTGCCTCCACCCTCGTCTAGGGCCGTCCCATTCTGCCAAGCTCTAATCGCAATCCCGACAAGGTCATCGAAGGGGTTCAGAGGGTGGGAGAGTTATGTTCCCTGTTTGACTGGAGGATTCGTGAAGTGTGGAAGGATGATTCCCCTAGAAGGCCTTATATAGAGGGCGAAGGCTGGTGGAAATTGGTCTAACCAGAACTCGAAGAAAGAGTCATCAACGACGTTAATCCTGACCGAATTTCAAGGAAGCCTACAGCCGCTGGATCTGCATTAATCCACGAGGATATTAATGAGGGCGCGCCTCGCACACCGAAGCGTCAAGCGCAGAACGCGAACAGTCAGGGGATGCCTTGTAATCAAAGAAGGCAGAAGGTTGGAGCGAAGAAAGGGCTGCTGCCACGCATGAGGATAGAAACCCGAACCACCCCTGCTCGGGGTAGCGCGGGGTCAAGAATCCAGTCCTACGAATAGCCCATCCTCGGTGAAGCAAGGCCGAGACTGCCACCATGCAAAAAACAAACCCCCTGACGATGAGGGCAAATCCCTTCACTCTAAGCAAGGAGTACCTGGGTACTAGACTGAGCCAGGGTCTCCCGCGGTCCTCAAACCCAAACCTGCGGCGAAACTAGTTACTTACAGAAGAACACCTGGGTACTAGACTGAGCCAGGGTCTCTCGCGGTCCTCGGACCCAAACCTGCGGCGAAACTAGTTACTTACAGAAGAACACCTAGGTACTAGACTGAGCCAGGGTCCCCCGCAGTCCTCGGACCCAAACATGTGGCGAAACTAGTTACTTACAGAAGAACACCTGGGTATTAGACAGAACCAAGGTCTTGCATGGTCCAAGGACTCAAACCTATGGGGAAACTAGCTACTTACAGAGGAACACAAGTGTTAGACTGAACCAAGGCCTTGCATGGTCCTCGGACTCAAGCCTCTGGGAAAACTAACCACAGCAAGGAGTACCTGGGTACTAGACAAAACCAAGGTCTTGCATGGTCCAAGGACTCAAACCTATGGGGAAACTAGCTACTTACAGAAGAAAACAAGCGTTAGACTGAACCAAGGCCTTGCATGGTCCTCGGACTCAAGCCTCTGGGAAAACTAACCACAGCAAGGAGTACTTGGGTACTAGAAAGAACCAAGGTCTTGCATGGTCCAAGGACTCAAACCTATGGGGAAACTAGTTACTTATAGAAGCACACAAGCGTTAGACTGAACCAAGGCCTTACATGGTCCTCGGACTCAAGCCTTTGGAAAAACTAACCACAGCAAGGAGTACCTAGGTACTAGACAGAACCAAGGTCTTGCATGGTCCAAGGACTCAAACATATGGGGAAACTAGCTACTTATAGAAGAACACAAGTGTTAGACTGAATCAAGGCCTTGCATGGTCCTCGGACTCAAGCTTATGGGAAAACTAACCACTGCATGGAGTACCTGGGTACTAGACTGAACCAAGGCCTTGCATGGTCCTCGGACTCAAGCCTACGAGGAAACTAGCTACTTACAGAAGAACAAAAGCGTCGGATAGAACAAAGGCGGGGCATGGCCCTCGGACTCAAACTTGTGGGAAAGCCAACTACTTCACGAGACTAAGTCCCAGACGCAACTAAGGTATCGAGCAAAACATTAAAGTATAACAAATGAAAGGAAACATCGTCCGAGGAGCTAAAAACAAACAACTGAATATATTATAAAAAGAAAATATATGGTTTCATTACAATGTCGCCAAGACAGAAGGCGAAAAAAAAAACAAAAAAAACAAAACAACAACAAAATCAGAGTGGCCCAGGCCATCAGAATGGGATAGCCTGACAAGGTGGCCTACTCCTCCAACTCGGTAGACAGCTTGTCCTGAGGAGTCTGCTGGAGGGCTTCTACTGGTACCTCGGGACTCTGGCTCGGAGGGGCTACTTCTGAGGACCCTTCCTCAGCAGGAGGAATCTAGGGGGCGACAAGTGTGGCTTGGGAGCCAGCAGGAGGCTTCACCATATCCTGGGGCACCTCTTGACTACCAACTCTTGCCCCCTCTAATGCTCCATGGCGCTCAGCCCCCTCAACAAGCTTATTAGCTGGAGTAGAATCCTCGGCAGCATTGGTCTGGCCCTCATCTGTCGCTTGTGAGGCGGAGCCAACCTCAGGAGCAACGGAGGCGACCTCTCGGATAGCAGAAGGGTAATACACCCTCTCGGCCCTCCTAAGGTCAGACGAGGCCTCGACCCTCGCCTGGTTGAGGGCCTCTTCCCAAGTCTCAGAGCAGAAATGCCTGCACACTTCAGGGATTTGAGCCTTGAGGGCAGCCTCAGTCTTAGCCACCCCTTCAGCAAAGGCCTCTTCCTCCGCTTGCTCTACGGAGCGCTTGGCATCTTCTCTCGCAAACACGGCCTCGTCTTTAGCCCTCACGGCCTCATCCCTGGCGTACTCGACAATGCCCCTTGCCGCCACGGCCTCGACCAGCTCCTTCTTCAGGTCGGCAATACCCCCTTGGGCAACCTGCAGCTGACCCTTGACATCCCGCAGGCGCCCTGTCTGGTCCTCGGCATGCTTCATGGCGCTGGCCAGGTCGGATGCCGCCTTGTCTCTAGCCCTTGTCATCTCCTCCAAACTCTCCACTGCCTTCTTGAGATCCGCCTCAGATCTCTTGAGAGTACTCGCGGCAGTCAAGTATTTATGGCACTTATTATCTAAAGCCTTACCCTGGTTGTCGGCCTCCTCGCTCAGCCTAAAGGCTGCCTGGATAGCCTGCAAACCGAAACAAAAGCACCGTAAGATAAGTACTAAGCAATAAAATTCAAACGGTGGAACAAGTATCAGAAGTCTTACCATGCCCAGGTACCTCTTGAGGTTGCGGGCCACTTCTTGCCTCCTCATGCCCCCCAGCTCAGCCATGTCGACGGGGAGGAGGAGGGACCTCTCCAGGGCGTCGGCTACGCGAGCCCCCTCGCCCCCTCAGAAGTCCCTGAGAGTGGCGTCGTCCATTAGAGGCTTCCCGTGAAGCATGGCAGTAGGCAACGAGGCCTGGGGCTCGGATACCTGGATAACCTCTTTCCCTTTGTCCTGACCACCAATCCTCAGCTGTTTAGAGGGTCGGCGGGCTTCACCTTCTTCCTGGGAGGGACGAGATTTCCCCCCCATCCACTGGGTCTTTGTCTTTGGAAGACCTCTTCCTCTTCGGATCAGAGGACTCGAGCCGAGGATCCGAGATAGGCGGAATGGTAGACGACTTGGTCTGTGCAGGTAAAGGCTTAGGCATGGCAGGAGGAAGCTTGGGTGTGGATGAAAAAGGCTTGGGTTGTGACTCCCTCGGCGTGCTTTTCCCCGTCTTGCCCTCAAGCAAGTTAAATAGGTTGGTTTGGAGTTGTCTCCTGGAACCCATTTCGGCCTGAGTACCAGCACTTGGAGGCAGAAGATTGGCTTCAGACAGTTGGGGGTCCCCCAAGTCACCGGAGGGATCCTCGGACATATAGGCTTGATCGAATGAAGCAAATTCGTCCTCGGACGAACCTAGATCCACTACTTTTCCCTCTTTTTTCGAACCCTCTCCCTCGGCCTCCGCAGCTTGATGGGACGAGGAAGAACCAGTCAATGGGATGCCCTCCAGAATGGATGATCCCTCAGAAAATGAAAACTCGTGCTCCACCACAGTGATTTGCCTAAGCCGAGGGTCACGAGCCCTGATCACGTGCTTCAAGACCGGAAACACCTTCTGGGTCGGATTAGACCCGAGGATCTTGTGAGCAACCCTAACTTGATTATCGCCCTCGTTCACGAAAACCTCCGACCTAAGCACGAATTGCAGGTCCTCCCTGTTGACCAGGTTAAAATGGCGCGCGAAGGCGTGCGGATCTGCGGAAAGAAAAACAAACTCCTGTCACCAGTCGAACAAAGCAGATTCACAACAAGGAAAAAAGAAAAAAGGGGTTAGACCCTCTCCTACTCCAAGTACCCTACCTGGCTCTCCCTCTACTATCGGGCAATGAAGACCATCGTGCCACTCCCCCAACACCATGAGAAAGTCAAGATTCAGCCCCTTGCTAGAATCGGGGAGACATTGGATAATCCGAACCCTATCGTCCCTCGTTTTCATATAGTATGTCTTACCCTTCAGGTGTTGGAGGTTATAGCACCAATTTACATCATGATGGGTTAACCTCAACCCCATCTTCTCATTCAAGGCGTCTACGCACCATAGTATCCTAAACATATTGACAGCGCACTGGGTGGGGGTTAGCCGAAAGTGCCTAAGGTAGCTGCTCGTCACCGGCCCCATAGGGATTCTCATGCCTCCCTTTAAGAAGGCTATTATGGGGATCACAACTTTGCCCTCGTTCCTCCTAATGTACCAATCCCCTTCCTCGCAGTACCTCAAGCCCACATTGTGGGGTATCCCGTAATCAGCGATGAACTTCTCCATCATCTCTTCGGACTCGACTAACTTCTTAAATTTACCCATCCCTTACAACAACTAAAAGACTCGAGAAAAAGCGAAGGAAAGAAAGGACTCAGAGAAAAATTTGCGCTACAGAGAGAAGAAAACTTACAGAAATGAGGAAAGGCTCCTCAGACAGGCTTTATATGCTGAAAAGGAGCGCCAGTTGATGTGAAAGTTTGACCGGATTCAGAGTATGTGCGCCAGGGTTCTCGAGTACACAAATAAGGAGGAAAATCGGTTCAAACAAGTATTTATACTCTCAATTAATGATAATCAGGTGGAGTTTCCCGCTCATCAAGGCAGGAAATCCCCATCGACCGATTAGCATTACATCGTTGAACGTGGGGAGTATGGAGCCGCCAGAATTTAATGCGGGCGTTTAATGCTGGTGCGCGCCGTATATCGAGGCGCCAGAAATGTGCATTGGGCAGGCGGAAAGACTCCAGTGCTGACGTAGGCCACTATGGGGCGAGTTATGACGAAGGCCCGAGGACATCAAAATCCTCCTCCCCGCTCGAGGAGCTGGGCAGCAGGATTTCGAGGGGCTATTGTGGGGCTTGATAATCTGGCAACCCCGGCCCATCTTATATTCGGCCCAAGGCCCATGCCAAGGAGGAAGAAAAGTCCGAGGAAGGAGTGAGAAGGCCTTAATGGCCAGGGACCCTGCCGAGGACGATCCTGCCGAGACCAACACTTCAGCCATAGCAGCATGGCGGGGGAACATGTCCAGGATAAGCTGTCACCTCCACACTAAATGCGCTTACCTAACCCCCCAGCCGCATTAATGGAGATGTGACTTTTGGACAGGGTTGCCTTGGTTGCCGCAACTCACAGGGGTGCTGGGAAAGTGGCTGACGGGACGGGCAGTCAAAAGGAAGAAGCATGGATGATCAACAGGTGGAAGATAGAGGTTAAAGGAGGAGACTATATATAAGAAGGGAAAAAGATCAGAAAAGTGGGGATGGATCCCCGGGAGAAAGGCCATCGCAAAGCTCCTTGAACAGGTGCCGTGGACAGACTTCGGAGTACAAACTTGGTGAACTAGCCTCCGGCGCCTCCAAACGGAACGACTGGACGTCGCCTGCTTGTTAGGGCCTAGTTCTTTAACCTACTCTCTACAAATTCATTGTACTGGGCTAACTGGGCTTGAGTCCACTCTCTCAATAGCAGAAGTGCTCAAACTCGGACCCTACATATATATATATATATATATATATATATATATATATATAGACATACACATACACATCTAAAAGCTGAAGCGTAATATTTATTATTGCTACACTCTTGTTGAGCCACATCAATGACCACGTCATCCACCCATTTTCAACATTTTCAATCTTTTTTTTTAATTCCTTTTTTTTTTTCCTTTTTAATTTTTCAACTTATCGTTATACTTTTTCTAACTTTTTCCCCTCTTTTACCTTTCCATTTCCCCACTACTATCTACTTTAATATCATTTTTCCTCTATCCATTTATCTTCCTTTATTTTTTGCTTTTCTTGTTCCTCTCCTCTTACTGTAAATTTACAATTTTCTTTTCCATTCTATTCATAGTTTTTTCATACACAAAATGTTTTCTCTCTCTTTTTCTCTCTCATATTTTCCACACACAAAAGGTTATTTCTCTCTCTCATTTTTTTTTTTTTCATTTTTGGTGGATTATATATATATATATATATATGTATGTATGTATGTATGTATATTTTTTTTCTTGCTTCTCTACTTTAGGTTGATGAATTTTTGTATTATTTGGAACTCTACTTTGGGTTAATGTGATTAAGTTTTGTATTTTTAATTTGTTATCTTTTTTATTCTTTTTTTATTTCATAGATGTTACAAAGATAGTATATAAGAATATAATGTTATTTTATTACATAACATGACTTGGATAATTTGATGTTTATTACTATTATGGGGTCATGGGCCCTAAGTCATACAATAATTGGGTTTTGGGCTTTGGTCGAGAGCGTGGGGCTTTTGCCGAGAGTATGGTAGTCCAAGTCCGAGGAGGAATATCTCCTCGGACCAGCTAAAGCACGGTCATATATAAGTCCTAAATGGTCAAAGTGACCTTCCAGGAAGTTCTAAAGGATAAGAACTCAGAAATATCTAAGGGAAAACTGCTATCACTACATTGAATGCACTGCAGCTACTTTTCTGGCCACATTTATGCGGAAAAGACATCTGAACAGTGTTACCTTGGAAACCACAACTCACAGAAAGCCAGCCAGGGTGTTTGATGGGACAAACACTTAAGTGGTGGCCCAAAAGATCAACAAGTGTAGGATCAAGATCATCCAAAAGGATCTATATAATGCAAGAGGCTCTTCATAAAAAGGGGGGGAGGAAAAATAGAGAAGGGAGACGGTAGCAATCTAAATTGCACTGGTACTCTGTTTAATCAATTTATATGAAAACTTACCTCCTCGGACAGTGAGTTCCTCTCCTCGAACAATAAACTCATTTAACTCTATGCTCCTTGTTCTTACTTAATCATCTTCTACATCCATACTAACCGTTGTCCAATCCACCAAAAGCCCAGTTCTTTCACCTACTCTCTAAAAATTCATTGTATTGGGCTCAGATCCCATATCTTTTGGGCTTGGGCTACAAATCGTGACCCTACAATTGGTGCCGTCTGTGGGGAGAGCTTGTGTGATAGTGAGTGCAACGGTTAGTCATGGTAGGATCAAGCTCCCATCAGCAAGAGTTCCCGGAGAAGGCCATTTTGGCAGTGGTGCATGCTACACAAAAGCTTCCCCATTATATGCCCCGTACCTATGTCAAGGGGCTAGTTCTTGCGAATCTGGTGGCCGAGTTCACTGAACCTCCACGAGAGGAAGTGGCTGCAATACATAGCAAAATCCAAGGGACTTCGCGGCGGGGCTAGTTCCATGACATCTTTTCAAGTGTTTAAACTTAAACTCCATCACGCCTGTAGTCCTCAGACCAGATGATATGAGTTGGTTAACACTCCATGATATCTTTTCAAGTGTTTAAACTTAAACTCCATCATGCCTGTAGTCCTCGGACCAGATGATATGAGTTGGTTAATACTCCATTATAATTCTTATAAGTGTTTAAACTTAAACTCCATCATGCTTGTAGTCCTCGGACCAGATGATACGAGTTGATTAACACTCCATGACATCTTTTTAAGTGTTTAAACTTAAACTCCATCATGCCTGTAGTCCTCGGACTAGATGATACGAGTTGGTTAACACTCCATGACATCTTTTCAAGTGTTTAAACTTAAACTTCATCATGCCTGTAGTCCTCGGACCAGATGATACGAGTTTGTTAACACTCCATTACAATTCTTCAAGTAAACTTAAACTCCATCATGCCTGTAGTCCTTGAACCAGATGATATGAGTTGGTTAACACTCCATGACATCTTTTCAAGTGTTTAAACTATAACTCCATCATGCCTCAGTCCTCGGACTAGATGATGTGGGAAGGTTAACACTCCATGACAACTTTTCAAGTGTTTAAACTAAACTCAGTCATGCCTGTAGTTCTCGGACCACATACTTTGGTGAAAGTAACGTTCCATGATATCTATTTGTTTCTCAGTAATTGTCAAGATAGACCCAAGATCATAACCAACTCCTCAGATTGGTAGCTCTAAAAGGAACACGTTACAATACAAATATAGAGCGCGTGAAACAGCACTCCCACGGGTGTAAATCAAAGGATCAAGTAGAATTAACTCTTAAGAATTCGAAACCCCACTTTTCTCCTTGGATGAGAGGAAAAAACCGGAGTTTTGAGAGGCTATTGTGGGGTCATGGGCCCTAAATCATGCAATAATTGGGTTTTAGGCTTTGGCCGAGAGCATGGTAGTCCAAGTCCGAGGAGGAATATCTCCTCGGACCAGCTAAAGCACGTTCATATATAAGTCCTAAATGGTCAAAGTGACCTTTCAGGAAGTTCTAAAGGATAAGAACTCAGAAATATCTAAGGGAAAGCTGCTATCACTACATTGAATGCACTACAGCTACTTTTCTGGCCGCATTTATGTGGAAAATACCTCTGAACAGTGTTGCGTTGGAAACCACAACTCACAGAAAGCCAGCCGGGGTGTCTAATGGGACAAACACTCAAGTGGTGGCCCAAAAGATCAACAAGTGTAGGATCAAGATCATCCAAAAGGAACTATATAATGCAAGAGGCCCTTCATAAAAAGGGGGGGGGGGGAGGAAAAATAGAGAAGGGAGACGGTAGCAATCTAAATTGCACTGGTACTCTGTTTAATCAATTTATATGAAAACTTACCTCCTCGGACAGTGAGTTACTCTCCTTGGACAATGAACTCATTCAGCTCTATGCTCCTTGTTCTTACGTAATCATCTTCTACATCCATACTAACCGTTGTCCAATCCACC
Source organism: Quercus aquifolioides (assembly GCA_019022515.1). Lineage (NCBI taxonomy): Eukaryota > Viridiplantae > Streptophyta > Magnoliopsida > Fagales > Fagaceae > Quercus > Quercus aquifolioides. The sequence continues at coordinate 54,513,419 of CM032334.1, read as the reverse complement.
AAAAGCCCAGCTCTTTCACCCACTCTCTAAAAATTCATTGTATTGGGCTCATTGAGCTCAGATCCCATATCTTTTGGGCTTGGGCTACAAATCGTGACCCTACAATTGGTGCCGTCTGTGGGGAGAGCTTGTGTGATAGTGGGTGCAACGGTTAGTTATGGTAGGATTAAGCTCCCATCAGCAAGAGTTCCCGGAGAAGTCCATTTTGGCGGTGGTGCATGCTACACAAAAGCTTCCCCATTATATGCCCCGTACCTATGTCAAAGGGCTAGTTCTTGCGAATCTGGTGGCCGAGTTCGCTGAACCTCCACGAGAGGAAGTGGCTGCAATACATAGCAAAATCCAAGGGGCTCCGCAGCGGGGCTAGTTCCATGACATCTTTTCAAGTGTTTAAACTTAAACTCCATCATGCCTGTAGTCCTCGAACTAGATGATATGAGTTGGTTAACACTCCATGACATCTTTTCAAGTGTTTAAACTTAAACTCCATCATGCCTATAGTCCTCGGACCAGATGATACGAGTTGGTTAACACTCCATGACATCTTTTTAAGTGTTTAAACTTAAACTCGATCATGCCTGTAGTCCTCGGACTAGATGATACAAGTTGGTTAACACTCCATGACATCTTTTCAAGTGTTTAAACTTAAACTCCATCATGCCTGTAGTCCTCGGACCAGATGATACGAGTTGGTTAACACTCCATTACAATTCTTCAAGTGTTTAAACTTAAACTCCATCATGCCTGTAGTCCTCGGACCAGATGATATGAGTTGGTTAACACTCCATGACATATTTTCAAGTGTTTAAACTATAACTCCATCATGCTTCAGTCCTCGGACTAGATGATGTGGGAAGGTTAACACTCCATGACAACTTTTCAAGTGTTTAAACTAAACTCAATCATGCCTGTAGTTCTCGGACCACATACTTTGATGAAAGTAACGTTCCATGATATCTATTTGTTTCTCAGTAATTGTCAAGATAGACCCAAGATCATAACCAACTCCTCAGATTGGTAGCTTTGAAAGGAACACGTTACAGTACAAATATAGAGCGCGTGAAACGGCACTCCCACGGGTGTAAATCAAAGGATCAAGTAGAATTAACTCTTAAGAATTGAAAACCCCACTTTTCTCCTCGGATGAGAGGAAAAAACCGGAGTTTTGAGGGGCTATTATGGGGTTATGGGCCCTAAATCATACAATAATTGGGTTTTGCGTTTTGGCCGAGAGCGTGGGGCTTTGGCCGAGAGCATGGTAATCCAAGTCCGAGGAGGAATATCTCCTCGGACCAGCTAAAGCACGGTCATATATAAGTCCTAAATGGTCAAAGTGACCTTCCAGGAAGTTCTTAAGGATAAGAACTCAGAAATATCTAAGGGAAAGCTGCTATCACTACATTGAATGCACTGCAGCTACTTTTCTGGCCGCATTTATGTGGAAAAGACCTTTGAACAGTGTTGCCTTGGAAACCACAACTCACAGAAAGCCAGCCGGGGTGTCTGATGGGACAAGCACTCAAGTGGTGGCCAAAAAGATCAACAAGTGTAGGATCAAGATCATCCAAAAAGAACTATATAATGCAAGAGGCCCTTCATAAAAAGGGGGGGGGGGGGGGAGGAAAAATAGAGAAGGGAGACGGTAGCAATCTAAATTGCACTGGTACTCTGTTTAATCAATTTATATAAAAACTTACCTCCTCGGACAGTGAGTTCCTCTCCTCAGACAACATACTTCTGTATTGTTAAATGCTTAAGCCAAGCCATGCCTCATTTGAAAAGTTTTGTATCATACAACTGTTTATGTCATATGTCCTATGTAGTCTTTAAAGCAATGTCTTAAAAAGATTAGGAGGTGTTATCTACTTTAGCTACATTCTAGTCTCTTGACAATCAACTTCTAGTTTTTAAATCTTCTAAAAAGATGTTTTTTTTAGTTGACTTATCCACTTGATTTATTCTATTAAAAGAAAGAGAAACCTAACATGGTTAGGGGTTATTTTATTTAGTCTATAATTAAACCGCGTTGACTACCTTTTTTGTCAAGTCGCAAAAAGAAAATAGCTTGGAAAGTTCATTTATTTATTTAATCACACTTTTTCTTAAAATAATTTCTTGACTAAGAAACAAATGGCAGTCGTTCTCCAACGGATTCACATCAGGTGCAATACTTAGGGTGCAATACCAAATGAATGGTTGAGATTGAAAGTTGAAAAAGCAACTTTCAATCTCAACCATTGAATAAAATATATTAAAAAAAGAGTTAAAAAGTTAAAATTAAAAAGTAAAAAAAGTAAAAAAAATTGTGAAGGAAATGGGTGAATTGCACCAAGTGTATTGCACCTGATGTGAATCCGTTCTCCAACTAGGCTAGGTGCTCTTTATAATATCTGAGTCTTGATGAATATATGATAAGGAACAAAATTTAATGTGAATTCATTTTAGAGTCGGTAAGTGCAAATAATATACAACAACTCATTTCAATAATTATGAAAAATATAATGCAGATTATTCTTTAGAGTTTTGCAAGTGAAGATGCCAAGGCAAGAAAAAAAAAAGAAACAAAAAAAAGGTTACAGAATGAAGAACAATATGTGCCTTTAAAGAAGAACAAGGGTCTTCTTTAATTGATGGGGCTGTGTTTGTAGCACAGAAGGCGGTGGGAGTTGGAGTGGTTATTAGGGATGATGAAGGGAGGCTAGAGGCAGCTTTATGCAGGAAAATCACAGCACCAATGGGTGCAGTTGAGGCGGAAGCAAAAGCGTTCGAAGCTGGTCTCCTGTTTGCGAAAGATGTTGGGGTTCGGGACGTAATTCTGGAGGGTGACTCCTTGGTAGTTTATAATGCACTTTGTAATATTGCCCCGCCCCCTTCCTCAATAGCTTCTGTTGTCCAAGGTATAGTAGATATGAGTGGAGAGTTTAGGAGTGTAAGCTACTCCCATATTAGAAGACAGGGCAATGTACCAGCCCACATTTTAGCTAAGCATGCATCTGGCATTGCTGATTATATTGCGTGGATTGAAGAAGACCCTTGCTGTATTACGCAAGCTCTTTCCCATGATGTAACATCTATTCCTATTTGATCAATAAAAGTCTCAGATTTCCCATCAAAAAAAAAAAAAAATATGTGCCTTTAATTTCTTCTTATTTTTCTTGTTTCAGACGTTGATATCAGAATTGGGCGAAAGAGTCAACATCAAAGTAGTACTTATTTTACTGAGCCAAATGACGTGGGGCATGTGAACTAGCATCGTGTTCGTAACTCGTAAGTCGTTGACCGTCGTGTTCTGAAAGCTCTTATTACATTACACACAAAAAAGGACAAGATTCCCCCAAGAAAAAAAGAACAAAGGACAAGAGGTTCCTTAATTATTTTTGTCGGAACTCAGAAGTCGCAAAAGACTGTTTTTTTGGATAAATCTCAGTCTTATCATTTTTTGTCAAACACCTACATAGAAAATGATACTGGAATTTGTGTTGCACCATGGACCATTTAAGTTATTCGGAAGAAACAGTGGAAATTTCGATATTCTTAATTCCAAATTCATGTTGATTTCGACAGTAATGCCAAATTTAAAAGCCGAAAATTTCATTTGCATTTTTATTTGTGTTGTAAAGATACATTGCATGATGATGACATCACGGGTGGAACTATTCATTCACTTGTGGGCACCATGAGAGCATCCGCAGCCCAAATGGCATATGCCATATCTTGCTTCAATTTAACATATAAGCACAAAATAACCTCTGCATCCGGACTTGTATAATACAACTATTGCAAAAAAATTTAGAATTGTGCTACAGTGCAATTCTACATGTAAAATTGCACTGTAGCACAATTCTAAAACAAAAATTATTATTTTATTATCTTTCTCTCTCATCTGAAGGCCTGACTCTCCCACTCTCTCAGTCTCCCACGTCTCTCTCTCTCTCAGACTTCTCCCTCTCCCTTTGCTCTCCCTCAGGCCACTGTTGGCCACCATCGCCCAGCAACGCGAAGCCCAAGCCGCCGTTGGCCACTGTCTCACCCAGCGTGGTCTGATCGTGGAGATCGTGGTCTAATTGTGGAGATCGTGGCAAATCGTAGTTCAGGTGGTGGGATTGTACTTGGGTTCGAGGAGATTGGGTTTGAGTTCGTGGGGTACGAGAAGATCGAGTATTTGATTTGGAGTGGGATCGATGGCTCGGGTTGCCATTTTGGGTTCTGCTTCTGCGTTTTTTGGGTTCTGGGTTCTGGTTTTTTTTTTTTTTTTTTTTTTTTTTTTTTTTTTTTTTTTTAATATGGGTTTTTGCTCCGGTGGGTTTTGCACATTTAAGATTTTAGGTTGAAGAATAGATCAGTGGCTTGTGTTGCCGTTCTAGGTTCTGGTTTTGCGTTTTTTGGGTTCTGGTTTTTTTTTTCTTTTTCTTTTTTTTTAATATGGGTTTTTGCTTCGGTGGGAATTTGGTGGGCAGTGGTGACATGGTGGGCATGGTGGAGGCGCAGTGGTGGTGACTGGGCAGTGGAGGCCCGGTGATAGAGGTTGAGGGAAGGTGGAGGGGAAAATTGGGAATATATATATATATATATATATTTTATTGTGTAGAAATATTATTTTAATGAGTAGAATAGGAAAATAAAAGTTGGGATGCTGGAGGTAGTGTAAAATGGTATGGTATAATTGATAAAGTAGCTTTTTAGGATGGTAAAATAAGATGAGATATGAAATCCGGATGTGGATGCTCTGACCCCCCAAAACTATTTAATAACTAAATAATTATCTTTAAGGGTCCATTTGGATAGAACTTATTTTGTTGAAACTGAAAACTGAAAACACTGTAGCAAAATAATTTTTAAATATGTGAATAGTGCCGTGAGATTAATTTTTAATGAAAAAGTTATTGAAAAGTGAAGTTTGTGAGTCCCGTTAACAGTACACAGGACCCATAAACTGATGAAAAGTGGCTGAAAAGTCAAAAATATACGGCTACTGTTCATGAACAGTAGTCGTTTATCCCCCTGAAATGCGTGCTGCAGTAGAAAAAAAAAATTTTAAACAAAATAATTTTTAAATGTGTGAATAGTGCCGTGAGACCCATTTTTAATGGAAAAATTGCTGAAAATTGAAGTTTGTGGGTCCCGTGAACAGTACACGGGACCTATAAACTGATGAAAAGTGGCTGAAAAGTCAGAAATATACAGCTACTGTTCATGAATAGTAGCTGTTTGTCCCCTGAAACGCGTGTTGCAGAAAAAAAGAAAAAAAAAAGAAAGGAAAACGCAGGAAACGCCAGACGCAGTAAACGCAATGTATATCCAAACAAATACTAAATTTAGTTAAAATCTTCGAAAATTATGAATGCCCACCTCCCCCTCCCTCCAAAATTTTCACATGTAGCTCTTTTATATTGGATAAATTTTATATTTGTTATTACTTTGGCCCCCCTCATTCTTAAAATTCTAGTTCCGCTCTTGTATGGCATCGCATCTTTGACAATCAAATAGCTGAAATTATTACCAGAAGGCACATTTAGGCACTTTGACTTACATTTTACTAGAGAAGAAAAGATGAAAATGTCATATTCTATTAATCAGCATGTAGTTTCATAGGCATATGAACACATTATTCATTAACTACAACATCAGGAAAGCGACAAAATGCATACAAAGAAGTTTATTTAATTTGAAAGCTTGGAAAATACCCCCACTAGATACAATCAAACTAAATGTAGATGCTGGTATGTAAGTGAATGCTTTAATTCTGGTAGGGTTTATCCTGACAGCTTTTTCAAAGAAGTTTAATTCCAATGATCCTTTAGTGGAGAGGAAGAAGAATAGGCAGTGCAGTTAGCCAAGGTAGAGAAATTCAAGAACATCACAGTGGAAGGGGATGTTGAATCATGTTTTGATGTACTCAATGGAGCCCTAGATGAGATGTTATGGTCTAGCTGACTTGTTATGTGGCGTTGTTAGTCCATATAATTGTGAGAACTTAAAAAAAAAAAAACAACTACATGTCATGAATTGAAAATTTCAAATTTGACAAATGGTAGAGTGCTTAGACATGCACGCTCATGTTGAAAAACATCACCCATCACATGTATGAAATACACATCGAAAATAAATAAAGGTTCTACTTCATATGATATACAAACGCATGTTTTTCATTGATTTGAAATTAGGGTTTTTGAAAGAAAACATACATTGATGCATCTACCTTGAAAACTAAAATGATTCTTACCAAGAGCTCTTGAATTTTTAGCCAAATCTTTGATCCAACCTATAAGTTCCAAAAAATGAGTTGACGTAATACAATGAATTTGTAGAGGCGGGAACTTGAATCAAATAACCTAGCACAGTTGAAGAAGAAGAAGACAAGGAATAATGAAGAGTACTAGTCCTCAGCAAAGATCCGAGGACAGATATTTGTCTTAGTTTGATCACAAGAGCGATTTTCTACAATATTTCTCTTTCTCAGATCATCATGCCCCCCTCCTTCAGGAGGATCTCTTCCATTACATAGCCTTTTTCAGCTAATCTTGGCCCTCTATTTATTGATCTTGCAGGCCACTACTTGAGTGCTTGTCCCATCAGATACTCTCCCAAATCTTCTGTGAGTTGCGGCAACCAAGACAGCACTGTTTAGGGGTCTTCTCCACATAAGTGTGGCCAGGGGGTTTGGTGGGATGCATTAAATGTGATGGCAGCTACCATCCCTCCTGTCACATCAGGGCTAACCCCCTCTCTGAAACTCTTTCTCTACAGTGTGATCTCCTCTAGTAACGTGCCATTGATGTGGCCATGGCTCGCCCCTCCGGCCTTACCGTCCGAGGGTATGGTCTCCTCGGAACTGTATTAGCCTCCTCGGCCTCGAGTATGACACGTGGCATTATTACCTTATCAAATTTCTGTACCCCACACAACCATTTTTATTTTTATTTTATATTTTTTCTCCTATCAAGATTATGAATTCTTTCTTGAGGAATAGTGCTCCCAATACATTACGTGCAATTACCTAACATACTAAGATATTGACCATACAATATCTCACTACAGTATACATCAAAGTAACCTACATTTAACATTTCAGTTCACATTCCTATCAAGATTGGAAGTTAATGTGTTTAGCGTTCGTGAGATTGGTTGTTAATATAACAATAGTTCATAGAATAATGACTCATAGTAGCCCAGTTCAATGTATTCCAAATACACCAACATATCAATCAGAAATCTCCACTTCTATGATCAAGATAGATTATCATGATTGTTATGTTGTAGTTTTACCAGATGAAATGCCCAACTTCATCACCAACTACAGACTAACATTTATTAGTTTACATGGAACTTATGATTTATATATTCTATATGTGAATTTTCTTTCGATACTTAAATGACATACAATGTATCTCAAAGACTATTGTCTAATGTTCATAAAATTTTCAGAAAAAATATACTTCTACAAATTAAATAATGTCACACAAATTAAAATTTAGGGCTCAAATCCCAGCAACACAAACATTTTTCTTTTGATTATTTAGGTCTGCCAACTGTGCAGCCCAAAACTTGGCCAATAGGGTTAGAGCTTATAATTCTGTTGGGCAGTTTTGAATCTCCTTGGCCTCAAAGGTCCCTATTTTTGTCTCTTATATATTGTCTAAGTAAAAGGAAAATTGAGAATACATAATTGTAATTTTTTTGATAACATAGTATTTGAAACTTATGGTCTTTGTTATATATGACAATTACTTTTTAACATCACGTTAGGACAACAATATATATATATATATATATATATATATATTTTTTTTGTGTGTGCGTAGAAATTGATGTTACGGTAAGATACTTTATCAACCAAGTAAATTGAATTGCAAATGATTATTATCATGTCTTTATTAATTACAGAAGGCACACAAAAGGCTTGCCCCATTTCTCCGGGACAAAAGGATCCAATTAGAAAGAAAAAAGATGAGATAGGCCCAAAGGAGGTGGGAATAGGCTCATGTCTTTGATGGGATAAATAAATGTTTTTTTTTTTTTTAATTTATGGAAAATGCTAAAAATACTATAAACTTTAATATAAAAAAATGTTTACAATTGAAATGATAATGAATTTGATTTGATAAGTTCAACAATATAATAATAAATGGAAGATAGGGTTTGACTCTTAACATGTTTGGAGCGTTGGGCTCCAAGTATAAGGTGACATTAATTATTGTGATGTGTAATACACATGCATAATGCACTCACTTGGTGGGTTGGTTAAGTGAGTCTTCTTATTGGTTGTTGGATAATGCACATTAATTCCTTCTTATTGGTTGTTGGTTAAGTGAGTCTCCAAAAATGTTGAATTAGTTTTTCATTATTGCTGGCACATATGAGAGAGAGAGAGAGAGAGAGAGAGAGAGAGAGAGAGAGAGAGAGCTGAATTTTCTTTATTGAACAAAACAATACATTTGTGAATCCCAAAAAAATTAGAAAAGCAAAGAGTATGGCCTATATTGGCATATGAACTATAAAGAATGCAAGAGTCGTAATTAAATAAATAAATAAACTTTTGCATTTTTAGTTACACATGTTAATAATCTATACCTACCACTTATTTTTTTTTTTTTTGAGAACAAATCCTTTGGTTAATGATGATTCAGTATTTATAATCTTTATTTTGATTAATTATGGCTTGCCAAATCCTTTGGTCTCACCACAGCCCATAATAGATGAAGGCAATTCCCCTACCTTGTCTATTCCTTCTTCAAACACCACTCCCATGCCCATGTAGAAATGAGCCTCGATATGGCAATGGAAAAGCCAAGCACCTGGGTTATCAGCCTTGAACCTAAGAGCAGTCCAACCGTAGGGATGAAGAGGCACTGTATTCTTCATGATTGGATTCACCAAATTGTAATTCTTTGGGTCTTTGTTCATGTCAAACTTGCCTTCTCCATAGCCTAGGACCCAAAAATCGTGCCCATGGAGATGCCATGGATGTGTCTCACTATTTTTAGGAGTCATAGTGTTTGCATTTTGTAGTATAATATCAACCGTGGTATTGAAGCCTAGCCGGTAAATGGCATTGCTTGTAGTAGTAGCATTGGGGTTCTTGTGCTCGTAAATGTCATAGTTTACAAAGTCATATCCTTCAGGTGGTGGGGTTTGACTGAACACATGGTGTAGCTTTTTCTTTAGTGCAATAAGGTAAGGAGTGTGAGGAAGGGTGAAAGAGACATTATTAACTGACCAGCGGCGATATCCATTAATCTCATTTTGTGTGTTTAGGAACACAATGACTCTATCTGAGGTTGTGGGCGGGGTCACAATGAAATCATGGTGAGCCTTAATGCGTAGACTTTGATTCAATCGGGGTGCTGTGTCATTCCAAATAGGACCAGCTGGTGCAACAGTCGGAGGAGATCGCCTTGGATGGTTTGGATAGTAATTGAGAAAGCCTAAGCCTTCAGAGGTATCGACCGGAGTCCGACTAACCACGTTTGTTGTCATCCAATAATTTCTTGAAGGGTCTTGATCGGCTTTTATAAGCAGAGAGTATGTCTCTCCAGAGTATATGAATAAGTTTTTCACTACAAATGGCTCTACATAGGTTCCATCTGCTTCTACCACAGTCATATTATGACCCTGCTCAAAAACAAAATTGGATGCACATCATCAGTGCGTTGCAAAACCATATGTATGCATGTCACACTAAAACATCACATGGTTTGTAAGGAAAATGCAAAAATTACCGTTAATTTTACTGCAAAAGTCTTATAAATTGAAATGACAATTAATACGATTGGTGCTGCATCAACAGCATATTAAATAGATTTTTGAAAAAATGTTAAAACTACAACCAATTTTAATATAAAAACTTACAAACTGACTAGACAATAAATGTGATTATTTCCACTTTCATATTATATAATATGAATGTTGAATTACATTTTAACCATTGATAAAAATTAATGTGTAACATTTACATAGTAAAATTTGTAGTATCTTAGCATCATTCAAATTTCTATATTACTTTTCTACTTTGCATTTAAAAGTTAATGCATCAATTTTATAAGATTTATGTGGAAAAATATGTAGTAGTTGTAAGTTGTGACATCATTTTTTTGTTTATAATTAAGGAACCTTCGTAGTATTATCCGTATAAACTAAGAATAGCATAAAATGATTTGAAGGTGAAGGCGTTCATAAAGGTTACCTCTATTTGAAAACTAAGGGCTGATAGAGCAGTCAAGCTAGCAACCCTTAGTCTGTATGTTTTTCCTGGGATTACGGTTATTGCATAAGGAGAGCATTCTGGATTTGATGTATTACAGGTGCCGGCTGTGAGGGATGAACTAGAGCAGTTGAATTTTCCTTTTCCTTGAATCAGAAGTGACTGAAAATAGATAGAAGCAATAACTATTAGACAAAGAATAACAGCAAGATATAACACTAATTCGATTTTTTGCACATGGTACAGTTAGTGCCATTTACCTGAGGCTCCCCAACCCAGACAAAGGGTTTGGAGGACAATCCAGTGGCTTGTTCATAAGTGCTTTTGTGGTACCAATCAGTAAGGATGATACTCCGATCATAATCATATGCAAATGGTTCTGTAAAATTATCAGGAACTGATACACGGATTGATCCATATAGCCCTGATTCTCTTTGCATTCCATAGTGTGCGTGGTACAGATAAGTTCCAGCCTGCACATAAGGAAAACATACATTATAACTTATGATCTTTCACTAATCTGTTGAAAAACAACAACTGAGACTTGGTTATTATTGTTGTTACAACAAGGTGAACATTAAAAAAAGAACAAAATTGCAGAGATTTTAGCCTTTAGGCTACTAAGAAGTAACACATACCCTATCAACCTTGAACTCATATTTGAAGGTGTCCCCAGGTACTACTGGACATTGAGTCACCCCTTCTGTTCCATCACTCCAAGGTGTTCCAATCTACAACAAATTAAGCAGATGAATACACGTACACAATAATAAATGAATACATCAATTTAGATATAAAGTTGGTTCAAGTAGGAAAATATGGAAACTTATAAGTCTACCTGTCTGATTCCATGCCAATGAATTGCAAGGTTTTCTAATAATAGTTTGTTTGTGACCTCAACAATGACTGTATCACCTTCCTGGGCCAAGATTGTGGGTCCTGGAGATTTCCCATTGATTGTAATGACCAGCTTCTTATAACAGTCAGGGGACTTGTACTCATACTTCACCTCCCATTTGTAATGTCGAATTCTGGCCTCAGCAATCGGAGCACATATGAGAAATGCGAACAAACACAAAGCCAGCAGCTTTAAAAACATACTTCTGTATTGTTGAATGCTCCAATGGGAGCTTAGCCAAAGCGTACGAGTTAGAAGCTCAAATCGGTAGTGTTAAATGCGCCAATTAGCAATTGCTTTGATGAATGATTATGTTTGATTGGAATTATTAATTTCTATCAATATATACATACTATAATATTATATATAATACATTTTCCAAGCTTTCGTCAATAATTTTGTTTACAATCAGTACTTTTTGTCAACTGAGAGTTTGAGACCATGAAAATTCAAAACCGTGTGGCTAAAAGTACACCTCTGCCAATTGAGACCGTGGAAAACTGGAAATTTCAAAACAGTGAATTGCCTCGTACTATCATATGAAAATCATTGTATTATTACCTTTGACTTTAATATGCAACTCCGGAACATTTGTTGATGTGATATTTTTTCGGGGGTTGTTGAGCGATCAAAGCCAATCTTTCAAAACTTCCCAAAGATTTTTTTCTTTTTTTTTTGAAAAGAAACCTTTTAAATTTCCCTTTTTGATTTTATTAGATGTGAATTTTAAAAATATATCTGTTAGATAACATGTTTTTAATATATCCTTTATGTTTGCAGAATTTCATAAGAATCAAAGATTAATAGTTATATTATCAATCAAATGTTTAAATTTCAAGTTTTTGTAGTCTAAATTTATGCATAAAAAATATATTAATTGATCGAATAAAAATTAACATTCAATTTGAACAAAATTTAATATATGTATTAAGAACATAAAGAAAATGTGATCTAATAATTAGATTAAAAAAATTCACATCTACTTAAAAGATATAAGAGGAGTTTATTTGGAAAGAAACTTTGTCACTTATATATATATACACACACAGAGTAAAGAAGTGGTATCAATCTTTAATTAGACTATTCTAATTATTTAAAAAAAAAAAAAAAAAAAAAAAAAAAAAAAAAAAACAATGGACTGATAGTGAAAGTGATATTGTTGTGGGTGAACTAATTGAAGACTTTCGAGTGTAGATCACATTAATTCCAAGTATCCTTTAAAAAAAAAAATAACAAAATAAAAAACTTTTAAATCTGCCTTACAAGCACCTGTTTATTTTTTTACTTTTTATTTTCTAGTTTATTTGAAGTTTTTGAATTTATCCTCTTGATTTATTTAAGAAAAAAGTTAACGGAGCATTTATTAATAGATTATTTTAAAAAAAAATTTATGTGAAAAGAAAAAAAGTAATTAACTTTATGAAAACTTTTTATATTTTTCATGAAAATGATATGAAATTTTTTCCAAAATGGTGTATTTCTATTTTTTAAGAAAGTTTAAATAGTTTACTAACATGTTCTAAAGATGCCATTAAGCGGACAGACATGAAATGAGACAACATGGTTTCTTAGAATTTGAAATTCTGACCAAGAAAAGCTAACTTTGTATAATAATAGGACTATAATGATAATCAAACCGCGCTGATTACCTTTTTTTTTTTTGGTCAAGGCGCTAGAAGGAAATAGCTTGGAAAGTTCTTTTTCGTACTTAATCACACTTTTTTATATATTTTTTTATTAAGTAACAAATTGCAGATGTTGAAAGTTCTCCAACCAGGCTTTGTGTTCTTTATAATATTTCAGTCTTGATGAATGTATGATATGGAACAAAGTTTAATGTGAATTCTTTTGAGAGTCAGTAAGTGTAGAGAGAGAATATAATTTTCAAAATTCACCTATGACAGTATTATACATAATAAAAATATGTTAATAATGAATTTATATAATAATAATACACAACAAATTATTTCAATATTTATGAAAAATGTAATGTAGATTACTCTTTTAGAGTTTGTATAAGAGTATTAGCATTGGGGAATGCTAATACCAAATCTAAGGAAAATTTAGCATTTTAAACCTCAAAACCATCTGCATCAGAGAATTGTAAACAGCACTATTGTAATTTTTTTTGCAATATTACTACAGTGCAATTCTCTGTTTAGAATTACACTGTAGCAAGTATTGTATCAAAAATAATATATTTTATGATGTTTTCCCCCTGAAACTTCTCTCTCATCAATACATTCTGCGCGGGAAAAGAAATGATAAAGGCCAAGGAAAGATATTTGACAGGTTCTTTTTCAAAAAAAAAAAAATGGTAGATTGTTTGGAATAGATGTTGAATTTGACCCCAAAAAAAAAAAAGTTTGCTGGAAAGAAATTATATAAAGGCCAAGAAAGAAATGTGACTGTTGGAATCAAAATCTCAAAATTACTGTTGAAAAAAATTGGCTGTTGGAACTTGGAAAGCCCAGGAAAGAAATTGACAGTTGAAAATAAATGTGACCGTTGGAAACTTGGAATCATGCCAAAATCTGAAAAAAAAAAAATTGACAGTTGAAAGAAATAATAAACAAAGTTTAAAAAAAATAATATTTTAATAAAAATAGAATTTTGAGATACTAGAAGTATTATAAAATGATATGGTATAATAATAAAGTAATTTTTTGAAATGGTAAAATAAAGAAGAATGCCAAGACAAGTTTAAGGTTCCAGAATGAAGAAAAGTATGTGCCCTTAAAATTTCTAATTTCTTTTTCTTGACCGTTGAGCTGGTCCGCAATGCTAATGGTCAGAAGTCGTAAACAAGGACAAGAGGTTTCTTAACTATTTGGTCAGAAGTCGTAAAAGACTGTCTTTTTGGATAAATCTCAGTCTTATAATTTTTTTTTTTTTTTTTTTTATGGGCAGTCTTATAATTTTTTGTGAAGCACCAGTAGGGCCTATATATCTACAAATTATGCTAAAATTGTAGTAGTATCTTTTAAAGTTTGTGGTGCACCATGTACCATTATTTGGAAGAAACAATGGAAATTTCGACTTCATGTTGATTTTGACAGTACTAATGCCGAATTAATGCCGAAAAATTGGGTTGCATTTTTATTTGCAGAGATGCATTGCATGACGAAGACATAGCATCCTCGACAATCAAATAGCTGAATTTGATAACAGAATGATGTGTATTATTTGAAGTTTGTGGTGCACCATGCACCATTCAAGTTATTTGGAACAAATAGTGGAAATTTCGACATTCTTAATCTCAAATTCATGTTGATTTTGACACTAATGTCAAATTATTGCCGAAAAATTCGTTTGCATTTTTGTTTGTTTGGCAGAGATGCATTGCTTGATGATGACGTCGCATCTTCGACAATCAAATAGCTGAAATTACTACCAGAAGGCACATTTAGGCACTTTGACTTACATTTTACTAGAGAAAAAAAACATGAAAATGCCATATTCTAACGTTACAAAGAAATATAATTCCTCTTTATCTATTAATCAGCATGAAGTTTTATAGGCATATGAACACATTATTATTATTATTATTATTATTATTATTATTATTATTGGAACATCACAAAAGCGACAAAAAGCATACAAAGAATTTTTTTTTTTTTTTTTTTTTCAATTAAAAAAAGTTATTTTGTAAGCTTGGGAAGTACCCACTAGATATAATCAAAGTAATTGTAGATGCTGGTATTTCAATGCTTTAATTTTGGTAGTAGAAGCCTAAGATGAAATAGCTAGGGTTTATTTTGACACCTTAATTTGACAAAGAAATTTAATTCCAATGATCCTTTAGTGGAGAAGTATAATGGAATATTGGGCAGTGCCGTTAGCCAAGGTAGAGGAATTCAAGAACATCACAAGTTGTATTAATTTATCTCTTCCTCCTTCTGTTTGGGAGGCTTGGTTGAGAGATGTTATGTTTCTTCTTAATGAACACTTTCATTTAAGAATGATAAAAAGCATACACACAGAGAGAGAGAGAGAGAGAGAGAGAGAGAGAGAGAGAGAGAGAGAGAGAGAGAGAGAGAGAGAGAGAGAGAGAGAGAGAGCATTCTAGTTTTCTATTTACTAAATAAGATCAAAAAGGCATTTACGTACACTGTAAAGTTGTGATTTACAATTATGTTTTTAGTTGGCTTTATTCCATGACAAAAAGTGTTGTAATTGCTTTAATTTTGTTCCTTATATTTTGTGGGATTTTATTGTATTGGGTTTAGTATTGAGTTGTTGAAGACTTAAGCTTAAATGAAGAATCAATGAATTTTGCGAGAACCTTGTGAGAAGCTAACCCGCGAAAGAGCCACGTGAGAAGTACATGACTGGAAGCTGAAGAGTCATGCCAAGCTGTTAGTTTCATGAGTGTCTCACAAGTAAGGCCTTCCTACGAGATAGTCACAAAACATTCTGTCTGGAGGATTTTTAAGTATGACTTTCTTACCCTTCATCCATGATATATATACCCTCATTATCCACAAATTGTAAGGGGGCCATTCAGAGAAAAAAAAACCTAAATAGGTTTTCTACAACACACGCACCCATTTTTCAGAGAGAGAGCTACTCATCTTTAGTGAGAAATCATTCTAGCCTCTTCTCCTTCCCTCTCCCATTGTCATACCTTGAAGGGAGATTTGTACCCAAACACAACTCACACATTTTCAGAGTGTAGAGAGTGTTTTGGAGCTTAGGAAGCTTTGGGGATTTGCCAAAAGAAGCCAGTGAGGCTTGGCAGATGCAATCAGGCGTATCGCGAGATTCGGAAAGCTAGACAAGACACGGTTTCGAGAAGTCTTATTAGAGTAGGAGCTTGAAAGGCTTAGGTACATTGGGTAGATTAGGCTTGAAGGGTCTCTTGCTATTTGTGTATCCTAACTTATTGTCTAATGGATCGATTTACCGCTTGGAGGGCAGCAGAGAAGTTTTTCACCGAGTTCTTTGGTTTCCTCTTCGATAAAACATCGTCGTGTTATCTTGTGTTTGCATCTCTCTTCCCTTACTCTTGTGCTTTACTTTTATTGTTTGTTGTTCATGTTTATGCACTAGAGTAGTATCGGTTGATTGCGCTTCATTTACTCTTGTTTCCGCACTTAGATAAGTTAGAGTAAAAGCAATCTGACCATAATTTTTAATTAGGGGTCTAAACAAGCTCTTGTGTTTTCACACAAATCCAAACTTTCAATTGGTATCAAAGTGGGTACACTTGCGGTGATTTCATTACCTAAGTGTGATCCTTGACCCCTTGTGTGTTTTGCCATGAATAATACTTTATATGTTTTTGTGGATGTAGGTGATTGTAACATGCCGTGTGTTTGTGAAAATGCCTTTATGAGTGTTTATCCTCATGATTGTGATGCCATGTTACATGAATCTTTGGGTGTTGTTGATATTCCTAACATCAAACTCTTGAAGAAAAAGGCTAAGAAGTTTCATAAGAATTTAAGCAAGTTTCATTGTGAAAAGGATGATTTGATTGCTAAGCTCAATGAATCCAATAAATTGGTTGTAAAGTATAAGAAGTTTGCTGAAAATTTTCTTGGAAAGCTGAAAGAATTTGAATGTTTGAATATGGACTTGGATGCTAAACTTGTTTTGTCTAACAAACTTGTTGATGATCTAAAATGTGAAAATGAATCCCTTAAGATGCATGCCAAGTGTTTGATTGCTGAACCTATTGTTAAAAATGATGAAAATATTTGTTGCAATCATGTTGTGGTACATGATTTTGTGTCTATTGTGTGTTCTATCTCAAAGAACAAATCAATGTACATTCCTTCACACAAAAGAAATCAAAAGGTGGAGAGAAAGGCTCTAAAGCCAAAGCCTCTGTTTAGGTCTCAACCTAAAGTTTTGGATGGATCTAAGTTTGTTCTAACTTGCCACTATTGCGCTGTGATCGGTCATATAAAACCTCAATGCTCCAAGTTGAAAAGAGAACAAAACCATGTTGCTAGATCTCTTCCCAAAAAGCCTAGTGGACCTAAACACATTGTTTGTCACCATTGTGGTGTCTTTGGTCATCTAAGACTTTATTGCACTAAGTTTCAAGCTCTTAAAAGAATAAAAAGAAAAGAAAAACTTGAGTTTTTTGGAGGTTGTGCTATGAAAGCAAAATCGGTTTTGAGGGAAAATGATAAGTTGTTGAAGAAAGTTTTTAATGTTCTTTCCTCCTTGTCTATGTGCATCTCCGGTTCTCATTGTTCCAACCCTCGTCTTACTTCTCATGAGACACTCATTCCAAACAATCATTCTGTTTGGATGAGGAAGGGTTCCTATGGTTGAACTTTTGCTCTTTTGGTCCTTGATTTAATTCTTTCGATCTTTGTTGAACCCTTCATGCATTGATTGTCATATTTTCATACATTTTGTACATCTTGCATTTATTTGTATGTATTACTTTTGTTTTTTATCTTACTTTTTTGTTTTAGTTTTGTGTGAGTAAAAAATCCAAAACCACATAAAAAGTGAAAAATTCAAAAAATTTGATCGTATATATTTGATCACATTTCACATGTGAGTTTAGCCTAGCACTTTCATACTAATGGCGTAGTGCATTTACGAGCTTAGCTTGTTATGTATGCACATCTATCTTTGTGGGAAAAATCTTGAAATCTATGTGTGACTGTTGTAAATCGATCTTCAAGCTTGTCATGAATGATTGGTCAATAGTCTTGATGGTTTTGATACATGCATAGACTTGTGCCTATATATCTTCCCACACTTTTTATGTTCTTGCTTAAAGACTTCATCAAATGTAAATTTCAAAATAAAAAGAGATAATGAGCTGCAAAAGCCGTCGCACATACTAGTATTTTACTAGGAAAAAGGAAAAACGACTTTTATTGAAATGTATGGTGCCCAAAAAGCTAAAGGCTTACTCTCAATATTGAAATATCAAAAATTTAAGGCACCAATTTCAAAATGAGATGTACTGTTCAAAAATGATCATATGTTATGAATTGTAAAGAAGCCAAATGAAAAGTTTTAAAGATATGTAATCATTTTCTTGTGGAAGGTCATATATGTTTATTTTTATACTTGATATAGACCACTTGACTTAGTACTAGTTGTGTATGACTTGATTGAATTAATCATTGAAGTTTCACTCTAGACTAAAGATTGTTTCACATCTGATACACACACATGACACATGAGTTTAATGTTCAATGAATGCCTATTTCATTTGTGTGTTTGTACATGTTCAAATGTGATGTGTGTGCTCAGCCATATGTGGATCAAACCAAAAATATTTTTATTCTTTTTGTTTGCTTTTGGAAGTGATTTGTATTACCCATGTTTTTCAAAAATTTTCAAATTGTTTTTGTGTGAAAAACATGTTTTCTGGGTGTTTTCGCGAGTAAGGCTTACTTACGAAAAATTTCGCGAGTAAAGCTTAGTCACAAAGTTTAGACAGAGAGTTTTGCGACTGTTTTGCGAGTAAGACTTACCCGCGAAAGATTTCGCGAGTAAGCTTCCCGCGAAAATTTCCAGATTAGCTTTTTAAAGGGCATTTCGTGGGATATTTGTTTTAAACTTCTCCCATCCCCTCCTAAACCCTTATTTTAATGTTTCTATATCAAAACCCAACTAAATTCAAGTGTTTTACATTCCATAAACATCTCTAAGGTAATTTTTAACTATTTTCATTGATTTTGATCCTTAGATTTTGTTTTTGGAGGTTTTATGTTTATAGTTGAGATTTTCTCAAAAGGGAGTTGGAAAACTTAATTTTTGTCAATCTTATTGATTGGGTTGTGTTTTAAATGTTGATTTGCTTTGGATGTTGGCCCCTTGTGGCAAAAATTACATGTATTTAGGCAAGATTTTCATATGTTCATGCATTGTTTAACATACATGTGCAGTGTGTGCACTCTACGTGTTTGATAAAATGCCCAAATGGCATTTTGTTGTTGTTTTGGACTCTGATGAGTACCAAACTTTAGGGATTACCATGATTATGCATGTTTATCATGTTTTGATCATTGGTTATGTGTTTTACACACTTTGCCTTGTGAGTGCTTGCTCAAGCATCGGTCATGCATCTCACATGCGCACTAGTTGCACATTAGATGCACCTTGTTGCACACACTCTAACACTTGATATGTTGTGCATTCACTCATGCTAGTTAAGTCCTTTTAAACCTTTTTGCACATATAACATGTTTTTGTGTCCTTGTCATGCCATTGGTCTACACCTTGTTCCATCATCCTTAGCATGTCATGTTTACTTTATGCTTTGTAGCATTGTGTCTTTAAGATGTTTTTTTTTTTTTTTTTTTCATTTGTGCTTCATTTTCTCATTCATCTTGCACCCCTCATGCATCATCTTTTACCCTTGTTCATTTTTTCCTTTCTCTATTTCTTCTTGATTCATTTGTCTATTCGTGACAAAAAGGGGGAGAGTGTATTGAAGAGTATACTGGTGTGTTTCATCATTTCTATATGACTCATGTGCACATTCTTAGGGGGAGAAATTCTACCTCGTGCACATTCGTAGGGGGAGAAAATTGTAAGGGAGATGCATATACCAAGAGAAAGAAGACATTTCTTTTATGAGAAAACTTTGTTTTGTTTTGTTTTACTTTATGCTTGTTTTCTCGTTGTTTTATGATGCCTTGAGTTACATTTAGTATCTATGCTTTGTTGCTCTCATTGCATCATGCTTATGTTTTGGACATGCATACGTCCTTATGCCATTGTGTTTTATTGATTGCATGTTCGGATGATCATTTGCTTTGTTATATGATCATTGTAGTCATCTCCATATGATTGTTTTATGTTTGATCAGGTTGCTCATATGTTTTACAACATGTTTACTTGATTGTATGTTTACTTGTTGCATTATACTTGTCCTTTAATCACTTGATTTACCTTTAGGGTCTAATGTGTTTTGTGCAAGTGTTTCAAGTTACAGGTATATATGTTCCAAGTTCATCACAGCTTCTAGATTTAGGTGTGAGTGAGTTTTGCCAATGTTTCCAAACTCACGTTTATATCTAGAGTCTGTGATAGGGTGTTTTGTCACAGAATAGCCAAAGGGGGAGATTGTAAAGTTGTGATTTACAACTATGTTTTTAGTTGACTTTATTCCATGACAAAAAGTGTTAAAATTACTTTAATTTTGTTCCTTGTATTTTGTGGAATTTTATTGTATTGGTTTAGTATTAAGTTGGTGAAGACTCAAGCTTAAATGAAGAATCAGTGGATTTTATGAGAAGCTCACGAGAAGCTAACCCGCGAAAGAGCCACGTGAGAAGCACATGACTGGAAGCTAAAAAATCATGTCAGGCTGTCAGTTTCGTGAGTGTCTCGCGGGTAAGGCCTTCCCGCGAGATAGTCGCGAAACATTCTGCCTGGAGAATTTTTAAGTGTGACTTTCTTACCATTTACCCATGCTATATATACCTTCATTACCCACAAATTGTAAGGGGGCCATTCAGAGAGAAAAATCCTAGATAGGTTTTCTACAACACACACACACCTATCTTTTAGAGAGAAAGCTACTTATCTTTAGTGAGAAATATAATTCTTCTTTATCTATTAATCAGTATGAAGTTTTATAGGCATATGAACACATTATTATTATTATTATTATTGGAACATCACAAAAGCGACCAAAAGCATACAAAGGTTTTTTTTTTTTTTTTTTCAATTAAAAAAAGTTATTTTGTAAGCTTGGGAAGTACCCACTAGATATAATCAAAATAATTGTAGATGCTGGTATTTCAATGAATGCTTTAATTTTGGTAGTAGAAGCCCGAGATGAAATAGCTAGGGTTTATTTTGACACCTTAATTTGACAAAGAAATTTAATTCCAGTGATCCTTTAGTGGAGAAGCATAATGGAATATTGGGCAGTGTCATTAGCTAAGGTAGAGGAATTCAAGAACATCACAAGTTGTATTAATTTATCTCTTCCTCCTTCTATTTGGGAGGCTTGGTTGAGAGATGTTATGTTTCTTCTTAATGAACACTTTCATTTAAGAGAGAGAGATAGAGAGGGAGCATTCTAGTTTTCTATTTACTAAATAAGATCAAAAAGGCATTTACGTACACTGTAAAGTTGTGATTTATAACTATGTTTTTAGTTGACTTTATTCCATGAAAAAAAGTGTTGTAATTGCTTTAATTTTGTTTATTGTATTTTGTGGGATTTTATTGTATTGGGTTTAGTATTGAGTTGTTGAAGACTTAAGTTTAAATGAAGAATTAGTGGATTTTGCAAGAACCTCGCGAGAAGCTAACCCGCGAAAGAGTCACGTGAGAAGCACATGACTGGAAGCTGAAGAGTCGTGCCAAGCTATTAGTTTCGTGAGTGTTTCGCGGGTAAGGCCTTCCTGCGAGATAGTCGTGAAACATTCTGTCTGGAGGATTTTTAAGTGTGACTTTTTTACCCTTCACCCATGCTATATATATCCTCATTACCCACAAATTGTAAGGGGGCCATTCAGAGAGAAAAACCTTAGATAGGTTTTCTACAACACACACACCCATCTTTTAGAGAGAGAGATATTCATCCTTAGTGAGAAATCATTCTAGCCTCTTCTCCTTCCCTTTCCCATTGTCATACATTGAGAGAAGATTTGTACCCAAACACAACTCACACATTTTCAGAGTGTAGAGAGTGTTTTGGAGCTTGGAAAACTTTAGGGATTTGCCAAAAGAAGCCGATGAGACTTGGCGGATGCAATCGAGCGTATTGCGGGATTCGAAAAGCTAGACAAGACACAGTTTTGAGAAGTCTTGTTGGAGTAGGAGCTTGGAGGGCTTAGGTACATTGGGTAGATTAGGCTTGGAAGGTCTCTTGCTATTCGTGTATTCCAACTTATTGTCTAGTGGATTAATTTACCGCTTGGAGGGCAGCGGAGAGGTTTTTCGCCGAGTTCTTCGGTTTTCTCTTCGATAACACATCATCATGTTATCTTGTATTTGCATCTCTCTTCCCTTACTCTTGTGCTTTACTTTTATTGTTTGTTGTTCATGTTTATGCACTAGAGTAGTATCGGTTGATTACGCTTCATTTACTCTTGTTTCCGCACTTAGATAAGTTAAAATAAAAGCAATCTAGTTGTAATTTTTAATTGGGAGTCTAAACAAGCTCTTGTGTTTTCACACAAATCCGAGCTTTCATACACATTCGAGACTAAGATTGCAAGTTATTCCCATCATGATTAGAAATTAGAATATTAAAATAATGTGTTCTATTAATATTGATAACCTACTTTTTGACGTATGAGTTCATATTCCTCTAAAGATTGAGAGTTAATGTGTTTATCATTCATGAGATCGATTGTTTAAGTGAAAATAGTTCTTAGAACAATAACTCACAATGGTCCAATTTAATTTATTTCAAATAAACTAATTTATCAATAAGAAGTCTCCACTACCATGATCAATATAGATCATCATAATTGATATGTTGTAGTATTATCAGATGAAATACCTAATTTAATCACCAACTAAATACCCAATTCTGATTTAGATATTCTATATGTGAATCTTATTCTCATACTTATACAATGCATCTCACGGACTACAAACAATGTCCAATGTTCATATAATTTTCAGAAAATAAAACACTTTTATTAATAAAATAATGTCACACATTGAATTTTAGGGTTCATATATTAGCAACACATACACACAATTCTCTAAAATGATAATTTTGAACAGAAATCGTGAGTTGAAGACACAATTTCAGTCTTGAAAGTGTTTTTTCAACTCACAATTTCAATTAAAAAAAAATGTGTAATAGAGTATGCGTAAGAAACACTACCATTTGATTAGCTAAAAAAAAAAACAAACAAACACTATTTTGATTAACTATGGGCGCCTACCAAATCCTCTAGTCCGACCACAGCCCATAATAGATGAAGGCAAATCTCTCACCTTCTCTATTCCTTCTTCAAACACCACCCCCATTCCCATAAACAAATGAGGCTCTATATGGCAATGAAAAGCCCAAACACCTGGGTTATCTGCCTCAAACCTTAGAGCAGTCCAACCATAGGGATGAAGAGGCACTGTATTCTTCATGATTGGATTCACCAAATTGTAATTCTTTGGGTCTTTGTACATGTCAAACTTGCCAGTTCCATAGCCTAGGATCCAAAAATCGTGCCCATGGAGATGCCATGGATGTGTCTCACTATTGTTAGGAGTCATAGTGTTTGCATTTTGTAGTATAATATCAACTGTGGTATTGAAGTCTAGCCGGTAAATGCCTTTGCTAGTAGTACCATTTTTGTTCTTGGCCACATTGTAAGTGTCATAGTTTACAAAGTCATATCCATTAGGTGGTGGGGTTTGATCAAACACATGGCCTAACTTCAGCTTTAGCCTTTAGGCTACCAAGAAGTAACACATACCCTATCAACCTTGAATCATATTTGAAGGTATCCCCAGGTACTATTGGACATCGAGTTACCCCTTCTGTTCCATCACTCCAAGGTGTTCCAATCTACAACAAATTAAGCAGATGAATATACAAGTACACAATAATAAATAAAAACATCAATTTAGATATAAAGTTGTTGGTTCAAGTAGGAAAATATGGAAACTTATAATTCTACCTATTTGATTCCATGCCAATGGATTGCAAAGTTTTCTAATAATAATTCATTTGTAACCTCAACAATGACTGTATCACCTTCCTGGGCCAAGATTCTGGGTCCTGGAGATTTCCCATTGATTTGTACCATGCACACTATGGAATGCAAAGGGAAGCAATGTGAACAAACATAAACCAGCAGCTTCAACAACATACTTCTATATTGTTAAATCAAGAACATACTTCTGGTAAACATCAAGAACATCTGGAGGAACAGACTCCATCTAGACAAGAAAAGGATTTCTGATAGCCCTTCTAGCAAGTTTGTGGGCAACACAGTTCCCTTCTCTATGAACGTGCTCAACTGAAATAAAGGAAAAGCTAGAAAATATAAACTTAATATTTTGCAATACATGACCCATGTAAGAACAATCCATGTAGTCACCAAGAATAGCCTTAATAACTATTTCAGAGTCACCTTCCATAACCACCTTGTCAAACCCAAGTTCCTTAGCAAACATCAAAGCTCGACAGGCCGCTAACACTTCCACCATCTCCACTGAAGCAAGTGATGGAATTTGTTGTGAAAGAGCGGCCATAACTAATCTGTGTTCATTCCGAATTATCACACCGATGCCAGCTAGTCCATCTTGTGAGAAAATTGCGTCATTGAAGTTTGCCTTCATACATGGTGCAGTAGGAGGCCTCCATTTTACTGCAAGGGCTGTCCTTGGAATCACAGTATGAATGGGGCGAAGTTGTTGAAATTCTTGGAGAGCACCATACGCCTTGTGAGCAATTTGACTGAGCGGCACAACAGTCTCTCCCAATCGGGCCTTGTTTCGACGCTGCCAAACTTCAAAGATCATCATAGCAAAAAAATCAAATGAGGACTTTTCTACCGACACACGTTCAAGGATCTCGAAGAAACTAGAGCAGGTACCCATTTCTGTCACTAGCTTCCTGAACTTCACTTTCCATGTATCTTATAGATTTGGGCAAGACCAAAGGGCATGCAATGTGTCCTCTGGCTGTACCTTGCATTCCGGGCTTATCGCATTAGTCAAAATTTGTCTACGAACCAAATTCATTCGTGTAGGCAGAGCATTGGTCCTAACTCGCCATACAAGAGATTTAACCCGATTTGGCACACGCATACGCCAAATAGCTTTCCAGACAGGTGAGATTTCCCCACCATTAGTAGTGCCTTGTAGCTCCGTTTCATCTTGCTCCATTAAAAGATGATAACCCGACTAGACCGAGAAGACACCATCACAGGTGTAAGGCCAAAAAGGAAGGTTAGTTTGATCAAACAAACTAAGTGGAATGGCCTTGATGGTTGCTGCCTCTTCGAGTAAAAATAATCTATCAATCTTTGCCACCTTCCAACACCTGTCAACCTGGTTAATTAAGCTAGAGACAAAAGCATTTGCATGGCTTTCTGAGGCAGGGGAGAGGACTTTGCCTTGCCGAGATCTAGGCAGCCAAGCATCATGGAAAATTCACACCTGAGAACCATTCCCAATCCTCCACTTCAGTCCACATTTAATGAGTTCTCTGCCCTTCAAAATACTCTTCCAAGCAAAAGACCTTTTATTGTCCTTGGCATCAAAAATTGACCCATGTGGGAAAATTTTTGATTTAAAGAACCTGAAAAATAGAGAGTCTTGATTTTGTAATAGGCGCCAAACTTGCTTAGGTAACATGGCATCATTAAAATTTTGGAGCTCCCTAAAACCCATTCCTCCATTAGCTTTTGGCCTACACAAAGTGCGCCATTTTACCCAATGAATATGTCTCCTAGTACCACATTGGCCCCACCAAAACTTTCTGATCATAATCTCAATCTCGTGGCAAAGTGTAGTGGGAAGTTTAAAGCAACTCATAGAGTAAGCGGGGAACGCTTGTACCACTGCTTTTAAGAGAACTTCCCTACCCGCTTGGGAAAGGAGCTTCCCTTTCCACCCTTGGAGCTTAGACCATATCCGATATTTAATGTAGGCCAAGCTTGCTTTCTTACGCCTACCCACAAAAGATGGTAAGCCTAAATATTTTTTATACTGCTTAATCTCAGGTACCCTTAACAGATCTTTAATGGAGTCTTGGACCTCACTATCCGTGTTCTTACTGAAAAACAGTATGGTTTTCTTTCTATTCAGCTTTTGCCCAGAGGCTTCTTCATAAGTAGCAAGAAGGTTTTGGATGTGTGTACATTCCTGGACTGATGCTCTGCAGAAAAGCAAGCTATCATCTGCAAAAAATAAGTAGGTTAATCTAGGGCCATTCCTGTAGATAGATATACCTCTAATATCACCAGAAGTAGCTACTTTAGACATTAAACCATGTAAAACCTCAGTGTAGAGGAGGAAGAGGTAAGGAGATAGAGGGTCCCCTTGACGCAATCCTCTATTAGGGTGGATGGTTTGTGAAGGCTCTCGATTAATCAGAATGAAGTCAGAGACAGTAGTAATACACTCCATCATAAGATCAACCCATCGACTGTGATAACCCATCTTTCTCAACAAGTATTACAAGAAAGACCATTCGACTCTATCATAAGATCAACCCATCTTTTTCATGTAATGTAAAGTTTCAAATGCCATGAGGATATTGTCTGTGATCACCCTCCTAGCTTGGAAAGCACTTTGATTCTTAAACACCATAGATGGCAACATAGGTTTCAAACGATTAGCTAGAACCTTTGAAATCAATTTATAAATTACATTGCAAAGACTTATTGGTCTAAACTCATAAATTTTTTCAGGATTCTTCACTTTAGGAATAAGAGTAACATAAGTGTAATTAAACTCTTCAGGAATGTGACAGAAATTTAAACAATCCAGGATAGCTTTAGAGACTTTATCACCAATCAAGGGCCAGAAAGATTGAAAAAAGAGAGGGGGCATACCATTGGGTCCCGGAGCCTTAAGTAGGGCCATCTCCTTCAAGGCAAGATCAACCTCTTGTTTAGTAAACTCTCAAGTCAGGTTGGTGTTCATCTCCACAGTAACTAACAGTTGTATCACTTCCAAAATACCATGGTCATTGGCTGGTCTTTCTTTGAATTTATAAATTTGATTTTCTTTAAAAGGATCTTTGCTTATTTTAAATTCTTTCTTGATTAGAAAAACTTAGGCGTAAATGCACTTTTAGTCCCTATATTTTAACCTGATTTCTATTTTGATCCCTACATTTCATTTTTACCACTTTTAGTCCCTAAACCAATTAACGCCTGACATTTAGGTCATTTCCGTCACTTAACCAACGGCAAAAGCTGAAATGGCAAATGGAGGGACAGTAAATACTGATGTGTCTATTAAAATAATATTAAAAATACTACATCAGCATCCACGTCAGCATCTAACCTTAAAAAATAAATTTATCAATTTTAAAAATTATAAATAAAAAAAAAACATAATTAAAAACAAAAAATTTTGGAACTTACCTAGAATCCCAAGACATCCTCTTCCGTCTTCCTTTTCTCTCACAAAAATCGTCCTTTTCCTCCTCCTTCGACTCGCCTAAAACCCACCTCGACCTGAACAACCAACCCGACCAAACAGCGCAACCCAAGCTCCACGTCATCAACCTGGAGCCCCACATCTCCTCCCAATTCTACACCTTCAACCCGGAATCCCACTCCTTCATGATCCGCTGCCTCCTCGAGCGTCGCCTGGCCACGCCGGCGAAGATCCGTGCCGTCCTGAAGTCGTGGCATGCCGTCTGGAAAGACCACAACGAGGACATTGCGTACCTCATCGCGCAGAAGCGAATCCAAGACAAGCGCGTCCTTCTTTTTTTCTTCTTGAACTCTTTAAGCAAGTTCCTCCACTTCTCTCATCTCTGACGAAATCTATCTTGGTGCTTCATCCTCGGCGTTCACATCGGCCAGATCTAGGTTGAGTTTGCTGTATTTGTTTTGGATTTTTGATAAGTTTGAAAAGGGATGATATAGGTTTGTGATAGAGAATTTGTTGGGTTTGTGTATAAGGGGATTTGATGGGTTTGTGAAAAATGTTTAGATCTTAGGATTGACATAAAAAATTTGGTTGGTTGTCAGATCTGGATTTTTTTTTTTTTTTTTTTTTTGTGAAATTGAAAAATTTGTTTGGTTGCCAAGAAAATGTATAAGAGTATCTTAATTTCCCTTAAAACTAATCTAAGTTTAAGGATGGAGTTCTTCAGTACCTTGAGTCCATTGGTTGCCACGGTTTGTATGTGCTTTTGTGTTTATGTTTTTGTGTTTGGCTGACAAGAAATGACAAGAAAATGTTAGAAAATTTGGGTGTGTGTTGTTATATTTAAATCTGGGTTTGTGTTCATTGCGTTCATTAGTCCCAACAGATCTAAGTTCCATAATTTTTTTGTTTTTAATTATGTTTTTTTGTTTTTTATAATTTTTAAAATTGATAAATTTATTTTTTAAGGTGATGCTGACATGGATGCTGATATAGCATTTTTAATATTATTTTAATAGACACATTAGCATTTACTGTGCCTTTGTTTGCCACGTCAGCTTTTGCCGTTGGTTGAGTGACGGAAAGGACTTAAATGTCAGGCGTTAATTGGTTTATGGACTAAAAGTGGTAAAAATAAAATGTAAGGACCAAACTAGAAATCAGGTCAAAATGTAGGGACTAAAAGTGCATTTACGCCAAAAACTTATCAAGAAGAAAGTTAGTGGCATATTTCTTTTGCTTTCATGTAAATTGTCGATACCGTATTTTGTCTACCTTCATTTTATAAGTAAAAATTTCAATTTCAATTCAAAAAATTACATTTTTTACATTAAGAAAATAGGAATGTCAATATTAACCTAATTTTGTCTTGATTGGATGTCAAACTAACCAATTTTATGGTTCAATAATCAAAATGACCAAAATGCCATTTGTTGACCAAACCTTAAGGTCCTTAACTGAGTTGAATGAAGGTCAAACAAAATCAAATTTTCCTCAAATCATTAAGTTTCATCATTTTACATCCAAATCCATGTTTCCAAAAGCTTTCTCCAAATTTGACTATGGTTAACTTGGGTTTGACATTGATATGACATAAAAAAATCCGATCGTTTGATTGGGATGGGTTTATGCTCATATAAAAAATAACTGAATTTTCTTTAAAATGACTACTCATAGGCCCAAATCAGACTAAAAAAGAGTAAGATATCGCAAAAACAATGAAAAAAATGCTAAACACTTGGCCAAATTTAAAAACAAAAAAGTGTCAAAAGTTTGAGTATAGTTTAATCCCTATTGAACCATAATAAATAATAAATAAATAAAAAAAAAAAAAAAAAACAAGTGTCCATAGATTGGCCCAAATAAGGATTTGTCGGAAAGATTGCATGAAAAACTTCAATTTGGTATGCTTGGATCACAAAACTTTCCCCTTAAAATGTATAACTTGCCCCACCCTCCCTTAAAAGTTACTATGGCTTTGGAGTGGAGTTATAGTGTGCCTTTGTGTTAGAACCCTTAAAAAGTTCTTTTTATTTTTTCCCCAAATACTTAAGTAAAACTTTTAAAATAAAGGTATTTTCATTACATTTGCTTTAATGCTACATTTGTTTGGTCATTTTCTATGTTTGGTAGCATTGATTTCCTCCTCCTTGGAAAATAAGTTGTCCTTTCTAGTACAACTTCATGGCTTGGTAAGGTATCTCTTCTTCTTTTTCTTCTTCTTCTTCTTCTTCTTCTTCTTCTCTCTCTCTCTCTCTCTCTCTCTCTCTCTCTCTCTCTCTCTCTCTCTCTCTCTCTCTCTCTCTCTCTCTCATTTAGGGATGGTAATGTGGTGCGGCCAAATCATAGGTGCTTCACCTTTGCCCCACATTATTGTTGTCCTACCCCGTCTTTACCTTGCATGTTGAGGCAAACTACTTTCCCCCATTCTCGCCTTAGGCTGCCCCACACCTATTATAATTATTATATTTTATTTTATAAAACCTATTGCAATAATAATATAATCCAAAGTACCCCTAATTATTTATTTTTTCTTTGTTGAGCAAATTAGTGTCACTCTTAACCACAAAAATTTAACCTCAACCATAGTACGACCTCAACCACATTAGATATGCCTTAAAGACAAATATATTGACGTTTTTGGTAAATTTTTTTTTTTATTTCTTTGTTTGTGTTGATGTTAGTGTTCACTGTTTCGCTATTTCAAAAATCTAAAAAATACTCAATATTTTTCCCAATTACCCAAATCAAAACAGTTGGTGTTATATAATTTTCTCAAATTTTTATTGTACCCAAAAAAAACCTTTGTTGCTTTGTTGTTTTGATTATTTTCAAATGAGATATCATTTGTACATGAGAACATTTGACAATGCATGCAGCAAACACTAGAAAACGTATTCTACGACATTTTTTTACGATGGCAAACAAACATCAAAAAAATGAGTTTTGTTCTTTTACAATATAATTTTCAAAAAACAAGTTATTTTTCATAAAACATCATCTATCCAAACAAATTATATATATATATATTTTAGAATACTAAGTATTTTTAACACACACACAAGGAGAGAGAGGAGAATGTCTTAACAAAATGGTTTCAACTTTCATGGACAAAATTTAAGACATTTAAAAAATAAACTTTAGTTGTGGAAGCCACTTGCCTTAATTAGTTACAATTTTTTCCTATCATCAACTATGAAATTATGAATCATTGATTAAAAAAAAAAAAAAAAAACTTTGAATCAATAAATTCCAATTTCTATATAAAAAAAAAAATTCCAATTTCAGAAGCGTGGCCCAAACAAATATATTTGGGCTTTCTTTCAAACTCCTCAGCTGGGCTCCCGCTTGGCCCATAACTCTTACACGGTTACACATCTTTCTCCACTCTCTTCTCAGTCTTCCCTGTCGTTACAGTCTCAAAAGTCTCAACCAAAGCAAATATCAAAAACCATGGCTTCGGACCCTGACCCGGAGCCCCAATCGGACCCCCAAACCCCGACGATAACCGATCCACTAACCAACGAGTTCGCCACCCTCAACGACCTGACCCACGACCTCGACTCGCTCCACGAGCTCGCAACCCGCGGCTCGTGGCGCTCGATCCTCGACAAGGTCGCACGTGCGCGAGCCCTCTCTTTCCTCCGCAAGCCGCACGAGCACCTCACGTACCTCGCCTTCCACGTCATCGCCCTCTCCAAACTACGCCGTTTCGCCGACGCCTCCGCCGAGCTCGACACCCTCGACGATCTCGACGCCGCTCACTACCTCTACCAAACCTACCTGAATATCTACCCGACCCGATCCGGATCCATGGTCCCCTTCTCGCTCCGGTGGCTCCACGCTCTCCTCCCTATCAAGCTCGGCAATCGCCAACTCGGCCTCGACCGATTCTACGCCCTCCTTGATTTCGTTCGCTCGAAACTCGAACTCAAGGATGGCATTTCCGGAAATATCTGGAAAAAGAGGGAGGGTTTTGTAATCAACTCCATCATCGGCCACCACTTAACGAACAAGGAATTCTCAGTGTGTTTGAATTTGATTCACTTTTTGCTCAGCTCCGATCCTTCGAACCCTATCTTGATCTCGAAGCTCGGTTACATCCAAATGCAAATCGGCGATTTGGAAAGCGCGAAGAGCTCGTTCAATCGCGTGGAGTCGATGGTGGACACCGAGAGCGAGGTGGAGTTGAAGAACCTTGTGAATAGGAACAAGGCGATGGTGTATATGGTCGGGAAGGACTACGTGTCGGCGGTGAGGGAATACGAAGAGTGCATCGAGAGGGACCCTATGGACGCGGTGGCGATCAACAACAAAGCCATTTGCTTGATGTACCTGCGGGACTTGCCGGATTCGATCAAGGTTTTGGAGAGTGCGCTCGAGAGAGTCCCCACTGTGGCGCTCAACGAAACGCTTGTGGTGAATCTGTGTAGCATGTATGAATTGGCTTATGTGAATCACTCCGATATCAAGCGCACGCTCAGTAATTGGATTGCTCGTGTTGCTCCCGATGACTTCGATTCTTCGTGTACTCGGATTTGAGGTAGTTTATAAGCATTGTTGTTATGCATTTTATTTAAATATATACATGTGGAATTGTAGGAGTAGAATTATTGTTAACGTGATTTCGATTTTCATATGGTACGTTGTATCTTTTACTTTGTGTTGTTGTTTTGTCATATCGCAATTTTGCAGTAAGAGTAATGAATTTATTGCAATTGGCTAGTTATGGATTGTAAAATTTATTCTTGTGAGTACTTGTTTGGCCTAATACTTGGAAGTTGTGTCTTGGGAAATAGAAATGGAAGTTCTGTTGCTTATGTACAAAAACAGGAGACCTGAAACTAATAAAACTACCTAAAACTAACTTAGATGGCTGTTGCACTGTAGTGATTACAGATTTTCAATTACACTAACTAACTCCACTAACAATTCTACCCTATCATAAGTTGACGAGTGTGAGAGATTAAGCTTTATAAGTGAGGATGCTAAACGACTTGCAGCTGCTGCATGCACTCCAAATCACAACATGCCGTATGTAGAGGAGTCAGGACTTGCTATACAACCTGTTTTTTACTTAATATGTGTTACGGTTTAACTGGGATTTTAGCACCCTCAAGATGGAAGGTTCAAATTCTGTAACCCCATCTTGCTGACAAGATTTTATAAATTTGGAAGGCCAAGAGCCTTGGAGGCTTGGTTAGCACGTCAGTTACTTGGTGGGTACTTGAAACATGCAAAGTTTGAATCACTCATTGTATCTTATCACGAACAAGGTGACTGTCAATGTCAATTTCTATATATTTCGTGCACTCATGAAACACAGGCTTGGCTGCAATGACTACAACAGCTTGTTTGTCATAGAACATTAGTGTAGATAGTGGATGGTGAATATGCAAGTCTTGAAGTAAGGATATTAGGATATACCAAAACAGGGGACTTGAAACTATTAAACTACCTAAAACTAACTTAGATGGCTGTTGCACTATAGTGATTACAGATTTTTTATTACACTTACTACACTAATGATTCTACCCAATCGTAAGTCGACGTGAGGGAGAGATTAAGCAGTCACGCGAGTGACACGTGACCTTTTAATGTGCATAGGCTGTTACTACTCCCAGCTTTATGAGTGAGGATGCTAAATGGTTTGCAGCTGCTGAATTCACACCAAATCACATTATGCTGTATGTAGAGGACTTGCTATTAATCTAATAACAATTTCTATGTAAAGAAAAAGTATGTGTTGCCTATTGTAATGGCTTCTTCTTCTTCCTTTCCCGTCCCCCCCTCCCTCCCTACCACACTGCCAACACCTTTCCCTCCTCTGCCCCCCTCTCTACCTCTGTCTCTTAACCAGCCACTTCATCCTTTCCCTGGATTCTTCCCATCACCTTTCCCACTCCCATCCTCTTTTGGTTTTTTTCCTTTTCATCCCTCTTATCCTCCTCTTTCTTCATCCATGAACATCCCATCACCTTCTGACCTGCCTTTTAAACCACCGTTATGGCCTAGACCAACCACTACAAGTTCACCCACACCCCTTCCCAATATTGTGCCTCCCCCTTCCTCAACTCTTAAACTTTCTCCTCAGGGCAGAGGGGGCTGTATTGGTCCTTTTCGCATAGATTCCAAAACTTTTTCTTTCTCTTTTGATGGCGGGCGGGCTGATTCTTATGCTATTCACGAATGTCGTCGGAATATTAATAGTTCCGTGTGGATGAGTCGTAAGGGATTGGAATGGATTCTTGCTTGTTTTGCCGATATTCGAGACTGGGTTCCAGGAAAGGACTTCTTCTGCAAACGTTTCAGAGCAAATAATAAGTTTTTCGAATTCCGGGGAAGGTCGAATAAGGCTGGTATTTTTGTGGAGATTGCTGTGTATTTTGGTGGAGCTCGTCGTGGTTGGGTTTTGGTACCTGCGAGCTCAAACCGGTCTGGGTGGCGTTTGTTTTCTAAAGAATTAGATAGTTTCCTATCTGGTTCAAACTCTGCGAGGGTGGTAGGGAGGTCTCCTGATGTAGCTGATGGTGGTGGTCCATCGGATGGTGGTGGTCAATATGGGAAGCAACCTGTCAACATCAGGAACCAGCGGAAGTTTAGGAAATTTGAATTTCCTAGAGCTGTTTCGGGAAATAACGTGTCGAAGGGTGTCTCTGGTGCTTCTGTTTCTTCTGTTTCTTCTAAAAATGGAAGACCCATGCGTGACTTTACTTTTGAGGTGACGTCTGCTACTTTGGCGCTGAGAGTGTCAATTTCTGAAGGGAATAAAAGAGTGGTTAAGTGGATAAACCCATATCCTCAGCACAAGTCCATTAACACTGGGCCGGTGTTGTTTAATTTTGCTCCTGGGCTTGAAAAAGCCCATTTAGCTGACCCAAATACTAAGGCCCACGGTGAGGTTTCTGATCCTTTTGTTTTGGGTGCAAGTGGGTTTGTCAATCAGAGTGTTTGCGTGGTGGGTGAGAGCTCCAAGCCTCCGATGGAGTCTTCGGTGCCATCGGCGTTGCCTGAAGCTCCGACGGTAGGTGGATCGTCGTTTTCCAGCTCCGATCAAGGTTCGGAGCTTCTCGCACCCATCCCGTCGAGATCTCTTGGATACCCAGTGGCCGGAAATGCCTCGTCGCCCTGTGGTAGCTCCGACGCGGTGGTTCTCGACTTCGTTTCTGCGGGTTTCTCTATGGGCTCAGTCTCCGATGCCGAGACCACTCTTGGGTTAGGCAAACGTGACTCTGGGTCCACCGGTGTTAGGGTGGGTAGCTCGGCGACGGCGGAGATTATGGTTCATAACCGTTATTCTCCTCTCTCTGACCTGGGCAATGGGGTTGAAGATGAATTTGTGGTAAAGGAAGATCATGTTGAGGATCAGTGGTGTCATCACCATGCTCATAGGACGAGACAAAGGTCAGTGGTTTCTGTTGGTGATTTTCAGTCAGTTTCTGGGCTTCACCTCTCTCCGTGGGAGTCCAGTGTAGGGTCTGACCATAGTGGTGGAAGTGGAGAAAAAGATTCTTGTGTGTTGGAGCGTGACCCTTTGTCTCGGTGGGAACCCAATGATCTCAGAGAGTTGGTGTTGGTTCAGGACTCTACAGAAAGAATTCAGGTGATGGAGTCTGGATCACAGTCGAACTGGGTGTCACAATTGATGAAAAATTTCTGCAACATGGTGGGGTTCCCTATCGTGAAACATGAAGCTCAATGTTTGGCTCTGTTTCGCCTTTTGGAACAGGAGTGTCTCAAGGTGATTGATGTTGGGGTGCCCAAGCGACCGGCTAATACAGGGTCACGAGGTCTCAGGGAGCTTAAGGGGCTTATCTCTAATGTTAATTACGAGGGTGTCTCTTCTAGGAGTAGGAGCAGAGTTTCTTCGTCTGCTATAGGGGTTGTTGGTAGTTGTAAATGACTCTACGACTACTTTCTTGGAATGTAAGGGGGCTTAACAATCCCCGGAAGAGAGAGGTTTGTAAGAATCTGCTAAAAGATTGGAAGTGTGATATTGTTTGTTTTCAAGAAACGAAAGTATCTTCTACTGATGTTGTTTTTGTTCGGAGTTTATGGGGGAGTCCTTTCATTGACTGGGCTGTTTTGGACGCGGTGCAGACTTCAGGAGGGGTCTTGCTTATTTGGGATAAGAGGGTTTTTGAACAATTGGACATTATTGTTGGACAGTTTTCTGTCAGTGTCTTACTGAGAGGAGTGGTGGATGACTTTGTTTGGGCTTGTACAGGTGTGTATGGCCCCAATGAAGATGGTCAGCGGGCTGCATTGTGGGAGGAGTTGTCTCAGGTGCGTGCCAGATGGCCCATGGCTTGGTGCTTGGTAGGTGATTTTAATTGCATTAGGTACCCAAGTGAAAGGCTTGGCTGTGAGTTGTTCAGTCCTGCTATGTTTGCTTTCTCGGACTTTATAGAGAGTAATTCTTTAGTTGATTTACCGTTAGAGGGTGCTTCCTTCACTTGGTTCAGAGACTCTGGTCTTCCCTCTATGTCAAGAATTGACAGGGCTTTGGTTTCTCTAGATTGGGAGGAACATTTCGAGAATGTATCCCAAAGGGTGCTTCCTCGTGTTATTTCAGATCACTGCCCGCTTTTGTTGGAAGCTGGTGTTGTTCGACGTGGTCGGAGTGCCTTTAAATTTGAAAATATGTGGTTGAAAGCTGAGGGTTTTGTTGATAGAGTTCAACATTGGTGGAATGGGTACAGTTTTGTGGGCTCACCAAGTTTTATCTTGGCTAAAAAACTGAGGGCTTTGAAAGCTGACTTAAAAAAATGGAATAGGGAGGAGTTTGGTGACTTGGCTCTTAGGAAAAAAATTTTGCTGACTGAACTGTTGGGTTTAGATGCGAGAGAGGAGTTGTTGGGGCTTTCGGGTGAGGATCAACTCCGTCGTATTCAACTCAAAGGAGATATTGAACAGTTGGCTTCCCTTGAGGAAATTTCTTGGAGACAAAAATCTCGGGCTTTGTATGTGAAGGAGGGAGATAATAATACTCGTTTCTTTCATAGGTTAGCAAATTCTCATAGAAATGCTAATCACATTAAGAGGATCGAGGTGGATGGTGTTCTTTATGAGGATGAGACGGAGGTGCGCTCTCAATTAGTTCTCTTCTATCTTGGGCTGTATAAGGAAACTGATTTGGGGCGCCCTTCTATGGATGGTTTAGATTTTGCTTGTATTGCGGAGGAGGAGAGGTTGTCCTTAGAGAAGGAGTTCACGAAGGAGGAAGTTCTCCAGGTCTTAAGGGAGATGGAGGGTGATAAAGCCCCTGGTCCTGATGGTTTCACCATGGCTTTCTTTCATCATTGTTGGAGTGTTGTGGAAAAGGATGTCATGGATTTTTTTGATTTTTTTCATGAGCACTCTGTGTTTGAACAGTCTTTGAATGCTTCGTTTCTCACTTTAATCCCTAAGAAGTGTAATGCTGTTAATATTAAGGACTTCCGCCCTATCAGTTTGGTGGGTAGTGTGTACAAGTTGTTGTCCAAGGTGTTGGCGAACAGGTTGAGGGCGGTTTTGGATAATCTCATCTCTGAGTCTCAGAATTCTTTTGTTGGTGGAAGGCAGATTTTGGATTCAGTGCTTATTGCAAACGAGTGTTTGGATAGTAGGCTGAAGAGCCGATTACCGGGGGTGATTTGCAAGCTTGATATTGAAAAAGCTTATGACCATGTTAATTGGGAGGCCTTGTTTTATTTGTTGGACCGGATGGGTTTTGGTTTGAAATGGAGGGGGTGGATTAAGGCTTGTGTTACTTCTGTCCGTTTTTCGGTCCTGGTAAATGGATCCCCTGAAGGTTTCTTTGGAAGTTCTCGTGGGTTGAGACAAGGTGACCCTCTATCCCCTCTTTTGTTTCTTTTGATAATGGAGGTTTTAAGCAGAATTTTGAAGAAGACAGAGGAGAATAACCTTATTCAGGGGTTTCATGTGGGAGCAGTGAATTCTGTTGGTGTGCGAATTTCTCATTTGTTGTTTGCGGACGACACTATCTTATTTTGTGATGCCTCTAGGGATCAGTTGCTATCCATAAGGTTGGCGATGTCTTGTTTTCAGGTGTTTACAGGCTTGAAGGTTAATGTTGGGAAAAGTGAGATTGTCCCTGTTGGGGAGGTGAATAATCTAGTTGAATTGGCTAGTATTCTTCAATGTAGAGCGGGGAGTTTACCTATGAAATATTTGGGAATGCCATTGGGATCTTCTTTTAAGACTGCTTCGATTTGGAATCCTATTTTGGAGAAGATGGAAAAGAAACTTTCAGGGTGGAAGCGTCTCTATTTATCTAAAGGTGGTAGGCTCACATTACTAAAGAGTACTCTTTCAAGTCTTCCAACGTACTTTCTATCACTCTTCACTATTCCTAAAGCTATGGCTGCTAGATTGGAACGTATTCAGAGGAATTTCCTTTGGGGGTCTTCTGAGGGTAGTTTCAAATATCCTTTGGTGGCTTGGGAAAAGGTGTGTTTACCTGTCAAATTGGGTGGTTTGGGGATTAGAAGTGTGGTGTCTTTTAATCAAGCTTTATTAGGGAAATGGTTGTGGCGTTTTGGGCATGAAGTTACCCATCTTTGGCGGAGAGTAATCTCCACAAAATATGGTGAGGGTCATGGGGGGTGGTGTACGAAGGTGTGCAGGAGGACTCATGGTTGTGGTCTTTGGAGAAGCATTCATGAAGGGTGGGAGAGTTTTTCTAAGCATTTGTCTTTTGTAGTGGGTGAAGGCACCCGTATCCGCTTCTGGCATGATAAGTGGATTGGGGATAATACCCTAAAGGACCTCTATCCTGAGCTCTATGTCTGTTCAGCTGCAAAGGATGCTTGTATCTCTGAGGTTTTGTGGACTCCAGAAGGAGGTACTTTCAGAGTGTGGGACGTAAGGTTTTTTAGAGCTTTTGAAGATTGGGAGGTAGCTGCTTCTTACTCTCTTCTTCGGCTTATCCATCCTCGTATTCCTCGGGGGGATAGGAGGGATACGCTTCGTTGGCAGCTCAAAGGGGATGGTAAGTTTGATACCCGATCTTATTACCAAGAAATTCAGGGCAATCCAAATCTTTTGTTTCCTTGGAAGGGTGTGTGGAAACCAAAGATTCCTAAGCGAGTAGCCTTCTTCTTGTGGACAGCTGCGCACAATCGGATTCTCACTTTGGATAATCTCATGCTTAGGGATCGTCCTTTGGTAAATCGGTGTTGTATGTGTTGTGGTGATGGGGAGTCGGTAGACCATCTTCTGATTCATTGCCCTATTACACATACCTTATGGTCCTTCATGCTTCAGGCTTTTGGTATTCATTGGGTTATGCCAAGATCGACGGCAAGTTTGTTATTTTGCTGGCATCAATGGCTTGGGAAGCACAATTCAAATATTTGGAATTTGATTCCAGGGTGCTTAATGTGGACTGTTTGGTTGGAAAGAAATCGTCGCTCCTTTGAGAACATGGAGAAAACGTTGGATGAGTTAAAGGTTTTATGCCAGCGTAGTCTTTTTGAGTGGGCTCGTTGTTGGGGCTTTACTGATTCTTTGTCTCTTTCAGAGTTTATGTTTTCCCTTAAATTAGCTTTCTGATTTCCTTATCTTTTGTTTTGTTGTTTGGTTCTTCTATCTTGTTGTTCATCATCATGAACTACTTGTACTTTTATTTTTTCTCTTTTATAATATTTCTCTGATTACCTATCAAAAAAAAAAGTAGAGGACTTGCTATTCTCCCTGTTGTTTACTTCACACCTGTTATAGCTTAACTCGGATTTTGACACTAATCATTTTTCGAAAGGTTAGTTTCCTTGGGAGGGAATGAGCCACGATAAAATTAGCAGAATCTACAAGGTTGTTGCCTTATATTCGTGAAAACTTGATTTGTGCCAGAATGTCTCTCTCTGCTAGCTTTAGGGCACTAGTGTAAAAAATGCTAGGTTGGGGCATGTTTTCTATGAATTACATGATTTTAGTCCTTGTTTTCTTCCTTATGGCAGTTACTGGATGTCACATACATTTCAGACTATAATTTTGTCATGACCATGGGTGTTGATGTTAAATGGATATATTTATCCTATTTGCATCGGGAAAAGACCCTTTAAGGTGACTTTGTAGTGCTTGGTAACTCAAAGGATGAAGTTTTCTGATGCATGAGGTTTAGGTTCTTTTTCACCTATGTAGGGGGAGAGATATATCCAAGTAACTCGCAATGGCTATAGTATTTTAGATGCCTTTTCCCAAAATGAAAATCCAAAGAAAAAATCTTCAATTTTTCTCTGTTGTTGTATTTGGATCAAATGCAGCTGACAAGATGTAGTTATGTAGTTACTTAATGTATCTGTCATAGCAATGTTTACAGGTCGAACCTATTGTAATTTTAGAAAGGTTGTTTGCTTTGCATTAGGCATCTGCTTCTGCGGGTCTGTTGCCACGCCAAAGTGTCAAATTTCTCATTGCTCTTGTTTTTGTTTGTGCGTGTAGTTTTCTATGAGGAAAGTTGTTGCATTTTATGGACACAAAGGAATGGCTTGATACATAAACTGTTACTAACAATGAAAAGCCATGTATATAACAATGACCTAGGATTTTAATTATTATTACTGTTATTTTATTATATTAGAATTGCATGTTAGAAGTGAGTATTTGTGTCTATCTGTAGTTTTCTGTGTATATTTCATGATCAATATGATCCAGGAAAGATGCTGCATGTGAATCTGTGATGAATTTGATGGAACATTTTGATAAAGAACCTGTTAATAACAATGAAAAGCCATATATCTCACAGTGACATAGACTCTTGTTTTATTTTATTTTTATTATTATATTACTATTATTAAAGAATTTAATGTCAGAACTGGGCATCATGTTAATGAATCATGACATGTCTATAGGTGTTCAGGTATTCTTCAGTCCTGCACAAACACCTCAACCTATTTTATTTATTTATTTATTTTTAATTTTGTTTTTTATGAATAAGGATAGATATACAGACAAAAACTAGAGAATGATCCCAACCCATCTCAATCTTCAAGGGAAAAGACCCATGGAGGAAGAGGAGAGATGGAAATGGGCCCATCACAATCTATTTACGCTCTTAAATGGAGTGGAATCACTAACATTTCATATATGATAATAAAGCTTATGTGAATGGTTCTTGTAATATTCAGAATGCACTATTATGACATACAACAATACAAGGTTGGCATCCATTTAGAATGATTCAAACTCATACGGCATCCTATTATTTTGATTTGGCATCCATTACAGATGCCAAGATGCTTTAGCCAACTTTTGGCAATGACTCTACTGATTGCGAAGGGACTTGAATGGATGTTTAGGATCAGTCTATGAACGTCCTAGTCTTTTTGCATCATTATGTTGAATTCATTTCTGTTATATTATTTTGCTTTAGTTAGTTTTTTAAAAGTTAGATTCAATATGTTTGCTTAATTCTTGGTATAGATACAAGTTGTTTATGTATGGATAAATACTCAAATGAGTCTTTCCCCTCTCCCCCCCCCCCCCCCTCTGTGGCTTTGTTTGGTTGTTGAGAAATGAATTTTGTGAAGGGAAAATGAAAGGAAAGGACAGGAAAATTGATTTTTGAACTTTTTAATTTTTGTTTTTAAAGTTTTTAACAAGTTATTTATTTATTTGGGTCATATTGGGTTAAATGGGCGGGTTACTAATTAAATGGGTTGGACGGATAATGGATAATTAATTTATATATAAACGGATCATAAACAAATAAATTGGTAATTATACACCCAACTCATTTATGACCCAATCCGTCCATTTGCCATCTCTAGTTCATACAAGAAAGTGGTTGCATATGATATGAGGGTTGAGATACTATTTGATTTCTCAAGACAAATGAATAACTAAACTCGATAAAATATTTGAGGAAAATGCTGAAAGGATTACAAATTTGCACAAGCTCTCAAACATATGAGATACTATTTCATTCTTTTGGGTTTCTATATCTAACATTAGGCAACCCAGTGGCCCAGTTGACCAATTTGCACAAGCTCTTAAACTAGAAGTTACTGCCCTCTGCTGATGACAAATAATGTCTTCACAAAATTGTTTGTATCATCTTGCTAAGCCAGGTCTATCAGGCTAGCACAGATGACCAGGGCTCAATTTTGGGATTAAAATGATGGGTTTCATTTAGGGTACCCATGTGGACATGGGCTCAATTTTATTGATTCAAACCCACCCTTTTCGCACCTGCTTTGAACGCCCTAAGCCCAGAGACCATGGACAAGTCCAACTACCCTGCCAAGGTTTTCCCTTTTCTTTTTTCTTTTTCTTTTTTCCATGGCAACAAGAAGGTTGGTAACCGTATTGGTACATAAGCAACTGTGAGCTAAGCTCACACCAACTAACCTCATGCACCTTAAATTTATCTTTTTATTAGATCAAATGCACTTCTTCTTTTTTTTTTTTTTTTAAATTTTAAAAAGAAAAAAAAAACACTCTTAAAATATATAAAAAAAAAATATTCTTTTTATGAAAGTGTTAGCTTCAAAGCAGTATTGATTTCAGTGGATGAGTGCATGAGAAAAGAGAGACGTCGAACTTGAATGGATCTCAAAAGTAGAGAAGAAACTGAATACGACACTGTTTTAGCAAAAACAATGTATTTGTAACAGAAATATCAAGAATTAAATTTTTGTTCTCCCAATTATCAAATTAAAAAAAAAAAAAAGAAAAAAAAAAAAGAAAAGAAGAAGGGAAAATGTCACCAACTTCAGTTGAATTCCCCTTTCCTTAACAATCAAATAAAAATAATAAAAAATGTCACCAACCATCTTAAATTAGGTATACACATGACATGCCTTACTCAAAACAAATTTTTTTAGACCAAATAAACCAAACAAGGAGTACTAGTACTAGGTCCGTTGTGCTTGCCTTGTCACAGTCAGACACTCTTTGTAAAACCAAAGTCCAACTTGTTCCCGATTTTTAAAACAAATATATATGAAATATAAATTAAAAAATCATTCACTACCGTCCGATTCTCCATTCTCTTATTAACACCGGTGGCATGGACGGCTGAGATGGTAGCATTGTCAAGCCCACCTTCCACCTTGAAAAAGCCTTCTAGTTCACCAACCAACTCTTTAGCATTTTCCTTTTCCCACCAACCCCACCTCCTATAACGTTATATATAGCCACTAGTAAAAAAACTCCCTCTACTTTTCAAAAAAAAAGGCCAAGATATTTTTGTATCTTTTCGGTGTTTAGGACTTAGAATCGAATCATGGCTAATTCACTCCACACTTCTTGTTCATCCACC
Source organism: Quercus aquifolioides (assembly GCA_019022515.1). Lineage (NCBI taxonomy): Eukaryota > Viridiplantae > Streptophyta > Magnoliopsida > Fagales > Fagaceae > Quercus > Quercus aquifolioides. The sequence goes on along the minus strand of CM032334.1, from coordinate 54,471,041 downwards.
ACTACTGCTGGTCTAAACCTCAGAGCTCCATCACTCGCATTATCCGATAATTCGGGTTCGGATTCCGGTCTCAGATCCATATCATTTCCTCTCAGGTATGTTACTACTCCTTAACTTTTTTCAACCAAATTCAACTCATTTTTCCTTTCTTCTTTGACCTTCTTCTTCTTCTTCTCTTTTTGCCTTTTCGTTTTGAGTAGGTCTTTGAAATTCTCGACAAGACAAGTAATAAAACCACCGCATAGAACAACAACGAAGTTTGTAGTAAAAGCAACGGAAGTAGATATCTCTCTAAGCCCAAAAGTCAATTCCATTAAGCCTTCCAAAACGGTGGCCATAACTGACCAGGCCACAGCTCTCGTTCAAGCTGGTGTCCCCGTTATTCGCTTAGCTGCTGGTGAACCTGATTTCGATACTCCTGCTCCTATAGCTGAGGTGTACTTTTTTATTTTTTATTTTTATTTTTTTGAATTTTGAATTTTGAATTTTATACATGAATTATATGAATGAGTGTTGTGTAGGCCGGGAAAAATGCGATTCGTGAAGGATACACAAGGTACACGCCGAATGCCGGGACTGTAGAAATCCGGCAAGCCATTTGTCATAAGCTGAAGGGTTAGTGTTACTAATTTTGTACTCTTTGTATTGTGGTAGGTGAGAGAGATTGCTAAATTACCGATTCTCCCAAAAGTTGAGATTTTAAATGAGAGGTAGAGTCAAACTTAAGACATCTTTCTCTGCTACCATGTTAAATTACCGATTCTCTCAAAGGTTTAAGCTCTTGTGATATGATAAATTTAATAATTTAACCACGTACTTTTAACAGAGATCACGTGAATTAATTGTGAGGGTTGGTTGGTTGGTTTAATAATTGAATTGAATTTTGTGTTTTTTGCAGAGGAAAATGGGATCTCATACACGCCTGATCAGATTTTGGTTAGCAATGGAGCCAAGCAGAGTAGTGTACAAGCCGTCATGGCAGTTTGTTCGCCCGGAGATGAGGTGGATCTTAACTTACTTTTTATGCTTTTCATTGTTAGTTTTGTGTAAATATTTTTAGCTGTTTTTGATTGTTATCGGTTTTACTATATAATATAATTCTATTGAAGGTTCTTTGTTATATTCACCTTTAGAGAGGAATAGAGGGTGGATTATGATTGTTTAGTATGTAGAATTGTGTGTTACAGAGGCAGGATTATGATTGTTTCGCTTGCTATTCAAGTATATGAGTCTACAATGAGTTTGAGCCTTTTGGGGCCATAATATCTCTAAAGCTTATTAGCTAATACTTGAATTAGATCAAATTACTAGTTTAAAAGATACTTCATCCTTTGTAGTTGATGATGGATACGCATACACTATGTTCATCTAATCAAAGAAAAATGATAAATGCAAATTCTTTTCCCTCTACTAAGTACCATTTCAACTTCCAGCTCGGCCTTTTTCTTGTTTAAAAACAAAAAAAGAAGAAGAAAGGATGAGGGGTAAGTGAACTTCTTTTACTTTATAATGAACTGAACTCACTAGACTGCTTTTTGCCAGAGATTTTAAGTATTTTGTTGTGGGAACCAAAATTTTGGTCTTATGCGTGTGCGGAAAAACAGGGGGTGGGGGTTGAGAGTCATTGGTTTTTTTCATTCATAAGTTTAAAATAGACTTGGTGGTTATGAACCTACAACCTCACGCTTCAGTCATCTTGTGAGGGATGAACTGCTGTTTTAGCTAAAGCTCTTTGGAGGGCCATTGATCATATAAAGAATCTGTTCTGAAGGAAAATGCCATAGGCATAGGTGAAGCTGGTATACTGATTATGCCAATAAAGGTAATGATGTTGTACTGGTTAGTTGCAATGAGGATGAGGAGGTATAAGGAATGAGTTGGTCATAGAGGAGGAGTGAAAAAGGAATAAAAGCAAAAGGAATGTTAAATGAGAGGAGAGTAATGTTAGAAGGGTAACTGCTGAGCAAGAACACAATGACTAAAAAATTTGAGTTTAGAAGATGACGATCTAGTTTCACCAAGCATATCAAAAGCTAAGAAATTTATTGGAATTGTAGCTAGAAAATGAAAAAAAAGAAAAAAAAGAAAAAAAGGACCGTGTTTTTCTTGTATTGTAGATAACACTATCAAATTCTTAATTCTCTTAAATGAACATAGCTCTATCCTCATGTATGCTATGTTAAATATTTTAAAGTAGGAAATAGCTTGTTTAGGCTGTTCTGTAACAGATTTCATGGATTGGTTGCTGAACAATGTCCTTTTTTTCATCATGCCTAGCTGTTTAGGGTGTTGTGTTACAGTTTCTGTGGGTGATTTCTTGGTTTTTTTAATCCTCTTCCACATCCTTTGGAAGCTATGTGGTTCTTGGAGTTTTCTTGTGTCTATACATGTTGAAAATCCACAGTTCTAATGTAAAGGGCTGGTGATTATTGGAACAGTAAATACCTCTTACATCTGAAGGTTGCATGCATTTACCAAATGGCATTAATTTTTCAGGTTATAATTCCAGCTCCATTTTATGTGAGTTACCCAGAAATGGCAAGGATGGCTGATGCAAAACCTGTGATTCTTCCAACAAAAATCTCCGAAAATTTTCTTTTTGATCCAAAGGCCCTTGAATCCAAACTCACAGAAAAGTCAAGACTGCTTATTCTTTGTTCTCCATCCAACCCAACGGGATCTGTTTATCCCAAGAGATTGCTGGAAGAGATTGCTCAAATCGTAGCAAAGCATCCCCGGCTTCTGGTACAATACTTGACCTGAACCTAATGACCTGCACGTGAATATGTTCAATGTTGCTAATATGTCAATCTTTAATTTTCTATTGCTTTCTCTGTTCAGGTGCTGTCTGATGAAATTTATGAACGCATAATTTATGCTCCAGCAACTCATACGAGCTTTGCTTCTTTGCCAGGCATGTGGGAGAGGACTTTGACAGTCAATGGATTTTCGAAGGCAAGTCAATACCACTGAATTTTTATACTGATCTCTGCTCATTAATTTCATATTTCATATATTCTTTCTCTTCTATCAAATAGCTCCTCCATATTTGTAATTTTTTTTTAACTTCATATTAAAGGGCTAGCCGGATCATTATCTATATACATAAAGTAATAGGCCTCACTCTGAGAATTAAATTTTAGCTTGTGGGACTGTATAGGCCTTTGCTATGACTGGTTGGAGACTTGGTTATCTTGCTGGTCCAAAACACTTTGTGTCGGCATGTGGAAAGATCCAGAGTCAGGTATTTTTTAATATTATGCATCTGCCTACTGACTAAGCTCTATGTATGATGCATTCTTTTGATCTCTATTCTACTTCCCCCTAATGAATTACTTTAGACAAATCACTTTACTTGTAGTGATTGTGGCAACAAGATATGAGATATGTTTTGATTCTATACCTGAATTTGGACTTTCAGAAATTCTTCTATCCTGTTCTCCACCGATGTCTCTTAACTTTCCACTGAATATTCTAGGCCAGATAGGATCCCAATGTTCTCATGTTGACTAGGTGGATTATGTTGATAGTTTGATCAATGTTACTATCATAAATTATGGCAATATTTTTAACAGTTACTGTAGATTATTAAGGACTGCTTGGTGCAGTCTTATTGATCTCATGCTGGCCAGAAAAACACTCTCAGTGTATGTCACATCATCGTTTTTGTGACTAGTTTCAAGATATGAACAGGTAAATGATGTTGTGAATTATGAGTGAGTTGGTAAATTGTTATGTATACTTTAGTTCAGTATCTGGTTATTGAAAGAGATCTGATATGAGTCTACTCTAGTTTGTTAATTCAAAATCTGTTCCCAGTCCATTACTTGTGGATGTGTAATATTGACGGAATTTTAAGTTCGGAATTGTGAAGATTTTCTGGCAATATAAGTGTCCCAATGCTGGGTAGGAGGTTGAAAATGTGCTAACAAGTGTTAGATATAAAATTCTTAAAAATATTTCCTGATATATTTGGCATGCAGTGTGATAAATTGTAGTTGTCTTAAATGCAGATATATTTTAGAATTTAAATAAAACAAATTCCGAGAGGAGCTTGTATTTAGTTGGATTTGAAACTGCTAAAAAGATGCAAGCAGAAATGAGGGCTCAGGGTTGCCAGCTTCATATAGTTTAAATAATGATTGTTAATTAGTTAGTTAATTTTTATGAAAATTTCAAAAGTAAATAGGAAAAATAACTGGATTCAATCTAGAATGGATCAAATCCAGCTCTGAGTCTAGTTTCAATCTGTGTTTCTTATAAAATAAATTTTAAGCTCCAGCTCTGAGTCTAGTTTTCTTTCTTTCAGTTCACTTCAGGTGCTAGTAGCATATCGCAGAAAGCAGGAGTTGCCGCACTAGGACTGGGTTATGCTGGTGGGGAAGCTGTTTCTATTATGGTAAAAGCATTCAGGGAGCGTCGGGATTTCTTGGTTAAAAGCTTTGGAGAATTGGAAGGTGTCAAGATATCAGAACCCAAGGTACCAACTCTAATTATCAATGTGCTCCTCTTTTTGGACAACTTATGCAATTTTCTGTCAGACAATCGGTCTTGCCCCTTTTTGAATGCTCTTTTCTCCCTACCTGATTATCACATTTTTCACTTGTAGGGAGCTTTCTATCTCTTCATTGATTTCAGCTCTTACTATGGAACTGAGGTTGAAGGATTTGGTAAAATTGAGAATTCAGAGTCCCTTTGCCGATATCTGCTGGACGAGGGTCAGGTATTCTTTAACTGAATGCCATTTCAGAAATTTCCTTTTCTCAAAATTTTAATTTTTGTGCTTCTCTTAGAAGTAATTGAGAAGGGATGGATGTTTTTGTCACGACAATAAATAAAAAAATCTCTGGTTGATTTTATTAATGCCAATTTGGTATGAAACTACATTTTCACTCTATCTGAAGTCTATGGGGAGCAAAAAGTATGTGGAGCAGTTCATTCTTCCTAAATGGTTAATGACTCTTACTGACAGGTTGCACTAGTCCCGGGAGATGCATTCGGGGATGATAGCTGCATCCGTATTTCTTATGCAGCATCCCTCACAACCATTAAGGCAGCCGTGGAGAGAATTAAGAAAGCACTTCTCCCTCTCAGGCGGGCCGTCCCTGTTTGATGTAGATAATTACTCTACTACTAGTTGTTCCTTTCTTAGCTTCCAAAATGTTTATTGCAATAATTAATTTGGAAAAAAAAGGATGACACGTCGGTCATCTTAATTCAATTGCCTTTTTTTTTTTGCTTCAGCTGGAGTTGTATTTTATGGTAAAAGTACAAACGTGGATAAACTTGGACATTGGCTTTGTATGACGTTTTCAGTGATGTATCAAAAATGTTTATAATGTGTAATTGAATATATAATTCAGGTTATGTGTGACATTCCCATCATTGTTAATTGGCGTTTTCTTGTTTCGTTTACTTCCGTAATGAATAACTAAACTTGATAAAACATATGAGGAAAATGCTGAAAGAATTACAAATTTGCACAAGCTCTCAAACATATGAGATACTATTTCATTTTTTTGGGTTTCTATATCTAACATTAGGCAACCCAGTGGCCCAGTTGACCAATTTGCACAAGCTCTCAAACTAGAAGTTACTGCCCTCTGCTGATGACAAAAAAGGTCTTCACAAGATTCTTTGTATCATCTTGGCAAACCAGGTCCATCAGGCTAGCACAGATGACCAGGGCTCAATTTTGGGATTAAAATGATGGGTTATATTTACAGTACCCATGTGGACATGGGCTCAATTTTATTGATTCAAACCCACCCCTTTCGCACCCGCTTTGAACGCTCTTAAGCCCAAAGACCATGGACAAGTCCAACTACCCCACCGAGGTTTTCCCTTTTCTTTTTTCTTTTTATTTTTTCCATGGCAACAAGAAGGTAGGAAACCGTATTGGTACATAAGCAACTGTGAGCTAAGAGCATCCACAGCAGTAGATGCTAAATCTTTAGTTTTTTAGCTACATAAAAAATCACTTTATCTATTTTACCTTTTCACATTTTACAACAGTAGAGCTATTTTAGGTTTTAACACAATAAAATAATATAAACACTACAATAAAATAATATTTCATTTAACCACCAACACACAACTACAACCACCATCAAACCCATTTATCTATTTTACCTTCTCACATTTTACAACAGTAGAGCTATTTTAGATTTTAACACAATAAAATAATATAAACACTACAATAAAATAATATTTCATTTAACCACCAACACAAAACTACAACCACCATCAAACCCATAAAAATCACTGCACAACCACAACCCTGCCGTGCCCATCAAAACCAGTGAAGAAGAACAAAACGAAAACCTAGAAAAATCAACACAACCAAACAGAAACCCATGCCCGATACTTTTTCTGATTGGGTACCGGCCAACGAGACCTACGCCAAGGGGAACGGTTTCACGGTCTTCACCGACGAATCGAGCCTTAACTGATATTGATCGCCCGATTTCGCCACCAACGACGTGGCTCAGTCCTTCTCGATCAAAATCGGAATGCTCCGATTTGAGGCGGGTCGGGTAATATGGGACTCGAGCGGAGCTAAAAACGGAGAGAGAGAGAAAAAGAAACGTATCGAAAATGACATAAAGAGAGAGAGAGAGAGTGTGTGTGTGTGTGTGTGTGAAAAAGATGAAACGAGAGTTGAGAAATGTCTGTGTAGGAAGAAAGAAGGGTCTGTGGAGGAAGAAAGAAGAGATGGAGAGGCAGTGAGGAGAGAGACACGAAGAAAGGAGAATGAAATGCAGAAAGAATAAAAAAAAAAAGTAGTGTGAACGCAAAATAAATTTTTTTTTGCACTGTAGCAATGAAGGTAAAAATTTTGCACAGTGCACAGCCATATATAGCTGTGCATTGTAGCAATGAAGGTTAAAATTTTACATTTAGTTTCACTGTTGTAGTATGAATTTTTGTGTTTTGGTGTAACTAAAATAGCTATATAGCTATTTAGCTACACTGCTGTGAGTGCTCTAACCTCACACCAACTAACCTCATGCACCTTAAATTTATCTTTTTATTAGATCAAATGCACTTTTTTTATTTTTAATTTAAAAAGAATAAAAATTCTTAAAAAATATCAAAAAAAAAATTCTTTTTATGAAAGTGTTAGCTTCAAAGCAGTATTGATTTCTGTGGAAGAGTGCATGAGAAAAAAGAGGAGTCTTAGAACTCAGAAAAAACTGAATACGACACCGTTTTAGCAAAAACAATGTATTTTTAACAAAAATATCAAGAATTAAATGTTTGTTCTTCCAATTATCAAATTTAAAAAAAAAAAAAAAATGGGAAAATGTCACCAGCTTCAGTTGAATTCCCATTTCCTCAATCAAATAAAAATCCTTACTCTTATCAAAAAAATAAAAAAATAAAAAAATAAAAATCCTTACACTTGGGACAAATGGACAATGACGCAGCTAGAGAGGTTCTAACCGACGCGCGTCTATTGCTGATTGAAAAAAAAAAACAATCAAAAAAATAAATAAATAAATAAAATGTCACCAACCATCTTAAATTAGGTATACACATGACACGCCTTTCATTTTCACCTGACTCAAAACAAATTTTTTTTAGAACAAAAAAAAAAAACAAACAAGGAGTACTAGGTACGTCCGTTGTGCTTGCTTTGTCACACACAGTCAGACACTCTTGTAAGACTAAAGTCCAATTTTTAAAACAATTATATGAAATATAAATTAAAAAATCTTTCACTACCGTCCGATTCTCCATTCTCTTATTAACACCGGTGGCATGGACGGCTGAGATGGTAGCATTGCCAAGCCGACCTTCCCACCTTAAAAAAGCCTTCAAGTCCACCAAATCCACCAACCCCACCTCGTACTATTCCCAACTGAAACACCCCCCACATTATATATATATATATATATATATATATATATATATATATATATATATATATCCACTTAAATAACTCCCTCTACTTTTCAAAAAAAAAAAGCCAGGATATTACTGTATCTTTTCGGTGTTCAGCACTTGGAATCGAATCATGGCTATTTCACTCCACCCTTGTTCATCTTATTCCACCGCTTCTGCTCGTCTAAACCTCAGAGCTCCATCACTCGCATTATCCGATTCTCCAGGTTCGGATTCCGGTCTTAGATCCATATCATTTCCTCCCAAGTATGTTACTACTTCTTAACTTTTTTCAACCAATTTCAACACATTTTTTCCTTTCTTCTCTGATCTTATTCTTTTTTTGCCTTTGCCTTTTCGTTTTGAATAGGTGTTTGAAATTCTCGACAAGACAAGTAATAAAACCACCGCATAGAACAACGAAGTTGGTAGTAAAAGCAATGGAAGTAGATATCTCTCTAAGCCCAAAAGTCAATTCCATTAAGCCTTCCAAAACGGTGGCCATAACTGACCAGGCCACAGCTCTCGTTGAACCTGGTGTCCCCGTTATTCGCTTAGCTGCTGGTGAATCTGATTTCGATACTCCTGCTCCTATAGCTGAGGTATACTTTTTTTTTTTTTTTGGAATTTTATACATGAATTATATGAGTGAGTGTTGTGTAGGCTGGGAAAAATGCTATTCGTGAAGGATACACGAGGTACACGTCGAATGCTGGGACTGTAGAAATCCGCCAAGCAATTTGTCATAAGCTGAAGGGTTAGTGTGGAGGAGACAGAGATTGAATTTAATACATCTTTCTCTGATATCATGTTAAATTATTAATTTTCTAAAAAACTTAATCTATTGAGATATGATAAATTTAATAATTTAACCACATACTTCTTATAGAGATCATGTGAATTAATTGTGAGGGTTGGTTGGTTTAATAATTGAATTGAAGTTTGTGTTTTTTGCAGAGGAAAATGGGATCTCATACACGCCTGATCAGATTTTGGTTAGCAATGGGGCCAAGCAGAGTAGTGTACAAGCCGTCATGGCAGTTTGTTCGCCCGGAGATGAGGTTGATCTTAACTTAATTTTTATGCTTTTCATTGTTAGTTTTGTGTAAATATTTTTAGCTGATTTTGATTGTTATCGGTTTTACTATATAATATAATTATATTGAAGGTTCTTTGTTATATTCACCTTTAGAGAGGAATAGAAGGCAGATTATGATTGTCTAGTATGTAGAATTGTATATTACCAAAGTAGGATTATGATTGTTTCGCTTGCTATTTAAGTACATGGGTCTACAATGAGTTTGAACCTTTTGGGGCCATAATATCTCTAACGCTTATTAGTTAAAACTTGAATTAGATCAAATTACTAGTTTAATAGATACCAAGAAAGCACGGGTGCGGCTCCAGAGCCGCCACACCCGCACCGGGCTCGTCTCGACGCGATGTCTGGCATCCGACATGCCGATTCGCCTCCTTTTTTTTTTTCCTTTTTTTTTTTTTTGCACTGATTTGGGCCAAAACCGGGCGGTTCGATTCGATTTGGCCCAATTCTGGGCGAAATGGAAGCCTAAACAGTCTGATTCCGCCCACCGATACGGCCCAATTTCTGTCGATATGGCCGCTGAAACAGGCCGAAATGGCCTCTGGCCACCATTCTTCTGTTTCATGTGGCCTTGAGAGAGAGAGAGAGAGAGAGAGAGAGAGAGAGAGAGAGAGAGAAGAAGAAGAAGAAGAAGAAGAAGAAAGAGAGAAAGAAAGAAATGGAAGAAGAAGATGAGAAGACACAAAGAAAATAGGAATGGTAACAGAATAGGTTCGGGTTGGGTTTTTTCATACTCGAACTTGACCTACGGGTCTACCTCGAAAACCCGGCCCGTTTATTAAACAGATTTTTTTCTTAACCCCAAACCCGACCTGTAGGGTACCTGCGGGCCCCGCCAGCCATGCCACGATTTGGGCCCAAACCGTGGCCCAATAATTAAAAAAAAAAAAAAAAATGTTTGCCTAGATTCATTATTTTTGAAAATGTATTTGCCAGATTCTTTATTTTTGAGAATGTGTTTGCCCAGATTCAAGGCTTGAATCTGGGCAAACATAAATTTTTTTATTTTATTTTTTATACTAGCAGGAGTATACTTAGGTAGAGAAAATCAAAGAAATCAAAGAATAAAATACCCACATACAAAAATTGTTGAAAAGTAATAAAGATTTGAGGATCGGCAGAGAAAATCAAATGGGAATGCAACAATTCCACTATGGGGCCAGAAAAGATAGACATCAAGTGGCGTAAATTGAATGGTGTGAAATGGGAGTGAGTGAGAGTGAGGCAAATTATTGCTACTCCACAAGTGTTTCATTTCTCTGTACCATTTTCATCAACAAAACAGAACAAGAAAAAGAAGATAATTGATGGCTTTGATACATGACACAAAGACAATCAACGGCTTACTATGAGGCTCAAAATTATCACTAATACAAAATGAGAGTGGGAGAGGAGAAAGAGAGTAGGCTGAGTGAGTGAAATGGGAATATGGGGTTAGGGGTTTTTTTTTTTTTTTTTTTTTTTTAAACTTATATATATATATATATATATATATGGGGGTATTTTAGTATTTCATGTGGGTAGGCTTGGGAATTGGAAAAGGAGTAAATGAACCTTCTTGGAAGGTGGTTTTTTGTTTACAATTACCAGAAGTATTGATTTTATTAAAAACAAATCATAAATAATTATTTTTTAATAATAAACTCTACCCCTTTATTTGAATTTTTTTATATAAAAAAAATATTAAATTCACTATATAAAAATATTTTTAATAATTTTTTAATCGCTGCACCTTGCCGCACCTGCACCCTACTTTTTCAAAAATTGCCGAGTCTCGCACCCACACCCGAATCCAAAAACGCACCCGTGCTTCATACTTCATCCTTTGTAGTTGATGATGGATATGAATACACAATGTTCATCTAATCAAAGAAAAATGATAAAAGCAAATTCTTTTCCCTCTACTAAGCAACCGTTTCAACTTCCAGCTAGGCCTTTTTCTTGTTTAAAAACCAAAAAGAAGAAGAAAGGATGAGGGATAAGTAAACTTCCTTTACTTTATAATGAACTGAACTCACTAGACTTCCTATCACTTGATCAAAAGTGGATAGCCCTACGCTGCCAGCTTTTTGCCAGAGATTTTAAGTATTTTGTTGTGGGAACCAAAATTTTGGTCTTACGCATGTGCGGAAAAATGGGGGGGTGGGGGAGAGGAGGAGGAAGGGGGGGGGGGGGGGGTGGGGTGGTGGGGTTAGAGTCATTGGTTTTTTTCATTCATAAGTTTAACATGGACATGGTGGTTATGAACGTACAACCTCACGCTTTAGTCATTCTTGTGAGGGATGAGCTGCTGTTTTAGCTAAAGCTCTTTGCAGGGCCATTGATCATATAAAGAATCTGTTCTTAAGGAAAATGCCATAGGTACAGGTGAAGTTGGTATACTGATTATGCTAATAAAGGTAATGATGTTGTACTGGTTAGTTGCAATGAGGATGAGGAGGTATAAGGAATGAGTTGGTCATGGAGGAGGAGTGAAAAAGGAATAAAAGCAAAAGGAATTTTAAATGAGAGGAGAGTAATGTTAGAAGGGTAATGCTGAGCAAGAACACAATGGGTAAAAAATTTGAGTTTAGAAGATGACAATCTGGTTTCACCAAGCATATCAAAAGCTAAGAAATTTAGTGGAAATGTAGCTAGAGAAGGAAAAAGAAAAAAAAAAAAAAAGGACCGTGTTTTTCTTGTATTGTAGATAACACTATCAAATTCTTAATTCTCCTAAATGAACATAGCTCTATTCTCATGCATGCTATGTTAAAGTAGGAAATAGTTTGTTTAGGCTGTTCTGTAACAGATTTCATGGATTGGTTGCTGAAAAATGTCCATTTTTCCATCATGCCTAGCTGTTTAGGGTGTTGTGTTACAGTTTCTGTGGGTGATTACTTGGTTTTTTTATCCTCTTCCACATCCTTTGGAAGCTATGTGGTTGTCAGAGTTTTCTTTGTGTCTATACACGATGAAAATCCACAGTTCTAATGTAAAGGGCTGGTGATTATTGGAACTGTAAAATACCTTTTACATCTGAAGATTGCATGCATTTACCAATGGCATTAATTTTTCAGGTTATAATTCCAGCTCCATTTTGGGTGAGTTACCCAGAAATGGCAAGGATGGCTGATGCAAAACCTGTGATTCTTCCAACAAAAATCTCTGAAAATTTTCTTTTGGATCCAAAGGCCCTTGAATCCAAACTCACAGATAAGTCAAGACTGTTTATTCTTTGTTCTCCATCCAATCCAACGGGATCTGTTTACCCCAAGAGATTGCTGGAAGAGATTGCTCAAATTGTAGCAAAGCATCCTCGGCTTCTGGTACAATACTTGACCTGAACTTAATGACCTGCACTTGAATAAGTTCAATGGTGCTAATATGTCAATCTTTAATTTTCTATTGCTTTCTCTGTTCAGGTGCTGTCTGATGAAGCTTATGAACACATAATTTATGCTCCAGCAACTCATACGAGCATCGCTTCTTTGCCAGGCATGTGGGAGAGGACTTTGACAGTCAATGGATTTTCGAAGGCAAGTCAATACCCCTGAATTTTTATACTGATCTCTGCTCATTAATTTCATATTTCATATATTCTTTCTCTTCTATCAAATAGCTCCTCCATATTTGTAATTTTTTTTTAACTTCATATTAAAGGGCTAACCGGATCATTATCTATATACATAAAGTAATAGGCCTCACTCTGAGAATTAAATTTTAGCTTGTGGGACTGTATAGGCCTTTGCGATGACTGGTTGGAGACTTGGTTATCTTGCTGGTCCAAAACACTTTGTGTCGGCATGTGGAAAGATCCAGAGTCAGGTATTTTTTAATATTGTGCATCTGCCTACTGACTAAGCTCTATGTATGACGCATTCTTTTGATCTCTATTCTACTTCCCCCTAATGAATTACTTTAGACAATTCACTTGTAGCTATTGTGGCAACAAGATATGAGATATGTTTTGATTCTATACCTGAATTTGGACTTTCAGAAATTCTTTTATCCTGTTCTCCACCGATGTCTCTTAACTTTCCACTGAATATTCTAGGCCAGATAGGATCCCAATGTTCTCATGTTGACTAGGTGGATTACGTTGATAGTTTGATCAATGTTACTATCATAAATTATGGCAATATTTTTAACAGTTACTGTAGATTATTAAGGACTGCTTGGTGCAGTCTTATTGATCTCGTGCTGGCCAGAAAAACACTCTTAGTGTATGTCACATCATCGTTTTTGTGACTAGTTTCAAGATATGAACAGGTAAATGATGTTTCGAATTATGAGTGAGTTGGTAAATTGTTATGTATACTTTAGTTCAGTATCGGGTTATTGAAAGAGATCTGATTTGAGTCTACTCTAGTTTGTTAATTCAAAGTCTGTTCCCAGTCCATTATTTGTGGATGTGTAATATTGACGGAATTTTAAGTTTGGAATTGTGAAGATTTTCGTGCAATATAAATGTCCCAATGCTGGGTAGGAGGTTGAAAGTGCGCTAACGAGAGTTAGATATAAAATTCTTAAAAATATTTCCTGATATATTTGGCATGCAGTGTGATAAATTGTAGTTGTCTTAAATGCAGATATATTTTAGAATTTAAATAAAACAAATTCCCAGAGGAGCTTGTATTTAGTTGGATTTGAAACTGCTAAAAAGATGCAAGCAGAAATGAGGGCTCAGGGTTGCCAACTTCATATGGTTCAAATAATGATTGTTAATTAGTCAGTTAATTTTTATGAAAATTTCAAAAGCAAATAGGAAAAATAACTGGATTTGATCTAGAATGGATCAAATCCAGCTCTGAGTCTAGTTTAAATCTGTGTTTCTTATAAAATAAATTTTAAGCTCCAGCTCTGAGTCTAGTTTCCTTTCTTTCAGTTCACTTCAGGTGCTAGTAGCATATCACAGAAAGCAGGAGTTGCCGCACTAGGACTGGGTTATGCTGGTGGGGAAGCTGTTTCTATTATGGTAAAAGCATTCAGGGAGCGTCGGGATTTCTTGGTTAAAAGCTTTGGAGAATTGGAAGGTGTCAAGATATCAGAACCCAAGGTACCAACTCTAATTATCAATGTGCTCCTCTTTTTGGACAACTAATGCACTTTTCTGTCAGACAATCGGTCTTGCCCCTTTTTGAATGCTCTTTTTTCCCCACCTGATTATCACATTTTTCACTTGTAGGGAGCTTTCTATCTCTTCATTGATTTCAGCTCTTACTATGGAACTGAGGTTGAAGGATTTGGTAAAATTGAGAATTCAGAGTCCCTCTGCCGATATCTGCTGGACGAGGGTCAGGTATTCTTTAACTGAATGCCATTTCAGAAATTTCCTTTTCTCAAAATTTTAAGTTTTGTGCTTCTCTTAGAAGTAATTAAGAAGGGATGGATGTTTTTGTCATGCCAATAAATAAAAAATCTCTGGTTGATTTTATTAATGCCAATTTGGTATGAAACTACATTTTCACTCTAGCTGAAGTCTATGGGGAGCAAAAAGTATGTGGAGCAGTTCATTCTTCCTAATTGGTTAATGACTCTTACTGACAGGTTGCACTAGTCCCGGGAGATGCATTCGGGGATGATAGCTGCATCCGTATTTCTTATGCAGCATCCCTCACAACCATTAAGGCAGCCATGGAGAGAATTAAGAAAGCACTTCTCCCTCTCAGGCGGGCCGTCCCTGTTTGATGTAGATAATTAGTTTGGGAAAAAGGATATTGGTTCCTTTCTTAGCTCCCATAATGTTTATTGCAATAATTAGTTTGGGAAAAAGGATATTGGTTCAATTGCCTTTTTTTTTTTTTTACGCCAGCTGGAGTTTGTATTTGATGGTAAAAGTGCAAACGTGCATAAACTTGGACATTGGCTTTGTATGACGTTTTCAGTGATGTATCCAAAATGTTTATAATGTGTAATTGAATATATAATTCAGGTTGTGTGTGACATTCCCATTATTGGCAATTGGCGTTTTCTTGTTTCGTTTACTTCCGTAATGAATAAGAGAAAGCCAACACTTGTAATGTCGGGTTTTAGCACATACAACATTTTTTTTAATGCTAAAACTAACAAACTAAACTTTCAAACTGGGTAAAGCTGGACACATTTCAAGTGTAGCTGTCTTTTCCATGAAGGATCATTGGGTTCGACTGTCTATTCAAGTTTGTTGTATAAACTGTTGCTATCTATCAAGGATTTCACTTTCGTTTTGGATTATGATTAGATTAAATCTTTGTTTAAACGATAGCCAATATGCTGAATTTATTAGAAGATAAAACACTTACGTGTTGACAATTTCTTTCGGTCTGATTGTGACAAAAACTTTCACGTCATTGCAAGAAAAAAAGTCCATGGTTTTGATTATTTACAATACTATCACTTGCTTGTGTAAAAAGTTATATATGTTACTAGGATCAGAAATTACGTGGGGAAAATATGTTTTACAGTTCCGTGGTAGTAATCCCAAATATTCCTTGGCTGTGCCTTCTTTTGGTGGTAAACATATTCAGGTTAAGATGGTAGGGAATATTCTTGCCTATAGAAGACTTTGCTTAAACTGTCACAACATCTTCATTAATAACTTAATGGATTTAGAAAGTTGAACTTTTCCCAAAGGTTTCGTCCAAGAGTTCCTTCTTTCAAAGTTCAAACTCAAAAGCAATAGAAGAGCAAGAGAACGAGGAAAGGTAGTCCGTGTTCTTTATAATAATATTCCTATATACCTGGAATACTTTTAAATAGAACATCCCCAAGAAGCTAAGGACACCTTCATCCAAAGCTAAAACTTACATTTGACTTGAACTACAAGAAAATCAATCTCAGCAAGAATTCTCTTCTTATACCTGCACTTTTCTCTTTTCTTCTTCTTACCTCATCCATTTAAGACATCATGGTAATGTCATTGAACCTGCACAAAAGCCTGAAACGGAAAAGACAGGTAGTACCAATAAGAGACTTTGAAATGGAGGCTTATAATTCTGGGAAAGAAGGCATGGCAGAGATTGTGTTCTTTGACTTGGAAACAAATGTGCCCAATAGAGCTGGGCAACGTTTCTGGATATTGGAGTTTGGTGCAATTGTGGTTTGTCCGCAGAAACTTGTTGAACTAGAGAGCTATGGCACGCTGATAAGGCCCAAAGATTTGTCTGTGGCCTCATTGAAGCCAAGTCGATGTGATGGGATAACAAGGGCAGCTGTTGCAAATGCACCAAGCTTTGAACAAGTTGCTGACAAGATATTCACCATTTTGAATGGTAGGGTGTGGGCAGGCCACAACATTCAAAGGTTCGATTGCATTCGTATTAAAGAGGCCTTTGCTGAGCTTGGTAGGCCTGCACCAGAACCTGTTGGAATGATTGATTCTTTAGGGGTCTTAACTGAAAAGTTTGGCAGAAGAGCTGGCAATATGAAGGTTTGTATATTATGTACATAGCATATTTTTTGATGAGTATGTACATAGCATATGGCTATACATTGAGAAGGTATATTAGCCATTGAGAAGGTATATATCTAATGCATCATATACATGTGTGTGCCCCTAGCTGCGTGCTATGAGAGAGAAGATGCATATATCTGAGCAAGATATAATGATTGTTGTAGATAAAGCCTCACAACAATTTTTTGTGGGTTTTATTGAATTTAATGCAAATGTATAATCTATGATAGGTCAAATTAATGGTGTTCTTTGGTCTTTATGCAACTATGTGCTTTCTTTATTGAATCTAGATTGCATGGGGAGTTTTAATACTTATTGTTCTTGTAATTTCTCATACAATCAGAACAATCTTGATTCCTCTTCTCTTTTTGTTAGATGGCATCGTTGGCTACATACTTTGGGCTTGGGCAGCAAAAGCACAGGTATGGAAATCATTTGTCTTGTTTGTATACTTAATAATGCTCGATCAGTCCCATTTTTTTCCTTGATAGGAATAATGCTTAGTCCTTGATTTAAATGAATTCAAAATGATGGTTTTAATATTAACTATGTTAAACAGGAGCCTTGATGATGTTCGAATGAACTTGGAGGTCGTCAAGCATTGTGCAACAGTGCTATTCTTGGTATGCACTAGATTTCCAAACTGGTCTCTCAAAGTCTTTCAATTCATGCAACAATATACACCAAGATCACATATAAATATGTTGAAGTCGTTATTAATTTCACCATTATATGCTCACAAAATTGACATGTTAATAACTGTGATTGATATTACATTTACAACATAATAAATAGAAATTTTAAATTACTTTTCTATTTTGTGTTTATATAGAAGTTAATACATTAATGAGTTAGTTATAAGATGTAGGAATAATGAAATTTATAGTAATTATACCACATCAATGATCATATTTATACAACATTATTTTGTGGTTAAAACTTAAAAATTTGATAATTTGAGGTTTATGGTATTAGGAATCAAGTCTCCCAAACGTATTGAATGCAAAGTGGCAAGGCTCTCCCACAATTATGACAAGAAGTAGAACAAATGGAAAATTTCCAAGCAGAGAAGAAGCTAGCCGGAAATCTCCCCCAATTACTTCTATTGCATATCAGAGAAAATCTCCCCCAATTACTTCTATTGGATATCAGAGAACAGTTCCCTATACAAGGGGAAGTTTGGGAAAGGTTTGAACTGCACTTTTCTCTTGTTATATTGTGTATGCATGCATGGTTAATCATATATAAAATGAGTTACTCACAATGACAAAAATGAATGTCACAATATTTGAAAACCAGGTGACAGAGAGTGTACGTAATCTATTGTGTAAAGCTCAAGGAAAACAACCTCTTAATAGCCTACTCAAGCATTCTCACACGTTGCTACGTTGAACTAGATGATGATCAAGGCATGCATGTCTATCCGACTTTGTTTCTTATTTGAAACAACGGAGTTCACGTAACTTCCAATGGTGGAAGAAAAAGCTAGCTCATGCTCAATGGTGTTCATTTTTTCAACTGAAATGGAGACTCTACAAGTTTCATGCAATAGAAGATGACGAAGTACATTAGAGAGAGCTCGTCCCTGTTGGAATGCACATGTGAGGACGCTGAAATCATCAAAAAGATGCACTACAAGAACACCAATCAATTTGTTTATACTCAAATTAATTGATTAATTAGTTCATTCTTTATTTTTTTTATTTTTTAAAGGCAGTTCTTATCTGGAAGCCACTTGTATATATGTATTTTTTTAATCATTTGAAATTCATTGTATATATGTTACTAACTATTCATTGTAATTAGACCTTAATCCAAAATAATATTCTTTTTACCAATTTAACGCATTTCTTGATCCAATTGATATTATTTTCCCTATAACTTTACGGTGGAAGCATAACAATACATACAATTTACACTGAATTGGATTCTTTCCATTTTACTTTAAGAGTTGCACACTCGAGACATTTAGACCCCAAATTTTACGGCTAATGTCAAATTTATGCTAATTATAAAATTTAAGTCCAATTGTTTATGTAATTAGCCAACTACTGTTATAAGCATGCATGGATAAACATAAAATCAATCCCATTAATAGAAAATTAATTATCCACAAGAACACCAAATTGTTTAAGAGGAGGAAAGTGAGAGAATTGGACTGGAAAGCCTCTTCGGGGTGTCACGTCATTAAAAAATCCACTAATAAAAATAGTTGCAGTACATATTATTTATAAAACCTCCAAGTACGCAAGCCTCCAACTCTTGCTAGCAACTGATTCCTCGAATCATTTCTTCTCTCTTGTCTCTTGAATCATAATTGAGCCTTCAATTGCAATCTTCCAGTCTTCTTGGCAATTCCAGAATTTCTCAAATGATTCTCAAGTTCCAATCAACACAAAAACTCTAAAAGTTTCTTTGTGTGTGATGGTCTTAATTTCCTCATAGAGGATTTGGGAAATTTAAGAGGGAGAAGGTAGAGAGAAAACAATGGATTTGCTCTAGGGTTTAAGGGTTCTCTCTAGCTGAATGAGATTTGGGTGTTAAAATTTGTGGGAAATGGGATCTTATACAATGAGAGTAGGTGTTGGAATATCAGAGAAAAAAAAAAAAAAAACAAAATTGTCTTAGTTCTTACAATTTAGTATGTGCGAGAAAGAGGGGCAAACTCTCTGTGTTATTACATGAACACACATAAAGTTAAGAATAAAAAATTACATTGAAATTTGTCATGAAATTAGCCAACTAAGAGTCCTACCATATTTGAAATGGAGAGAGATTCCATTTTATGGTTGTTGATGCCCATTTTTGCAAATCTGTACCAGTCTGCCGCAATCCATATGCTCAACCCATACGCTCAAGGCTTATGAGGAAGAGAAGCCCAATGAAGAGCAAGGCCCAAAGGCCCACGAAGAAGACCAAAGAACAAAGAGAGTCAAACTAAAGGAAATGACAAATGCAGCAGGAAACGCATGAAGAAACAAGACAAAAACACGCAGCAGACGAAACAGAACTAATCTGCTGCGGCAGGAATGGCGTGGGAGACAAAAAACAAAAGACAGTGGAGCAAGAACAGAAGGGCCGGGGCACCACCAACCTGTACCCAGCCAATACAAGGGAGGTGGGCCCACGGTCAAAGAGATTCAGAGGGCGTGGTTTGGTGGTGGGGGGAAAAGGGGGTCTATATTTGGTTTCCTGCCATAACCTCTTTTGGGATCATATCCTGCTGGGATGATATCTTACCCAAAAGAAGTAATAAATGGTTGGGACCACTGATGCATGCCATAGAGCTAGGTAGTGAGGAAAAGGTATACGGGAGGAACAAACAAAATGGAATTTTGTCGTGCAACAAACATGTTCTGAGCAGATGGCAGTGGTCGGGGCAACCAATGGGTGAGTGGGTAATCTTGAAAGGATGCCCACAACAATCCAAAAACAGTTGGTGAAGCCCTAGGGGTAAAAGGGAGAAATCCATTAAATTAGCTCACTATAAAAGGGAGGTAACCACGGCAGAAAAAAGGGGGGGAGCAAGACGAAAGAGCAAGGCAATACAATACTAGAAAAACTACTCTGTAACACACTTAGTAAAACAGAGGAAAGAGTAAAAAACAGGGGAGAAAGAAAGAAAGAAAGAAAGAAAGAAAGAAAAAGAAGAGAGAAAACGCGGTAGGAATAGGGGCATGCATCAATAGACCATCTTTTCCCTCCCTCTTAGCAAATCCACTCTTTGAAATCTCTAAAAGTAATAGCTAGTGGCCATTTAGGCCTATTCTCCAAAATGAACAACTTTTACGGCAAGAGCCATGATAAGGTTGTTGAAGTTGGAGTTTGGGTTCCTTCTTGGTTTACTTATCTTATGGGCAGATTTAATACTTAATTTTGATTGCAAATATATTTGATTTTCAACTTATATTTGCCGTATTTAGTCATCCTGCCGTAGCACGTTTTCACGTCTGCCGCAGCAGTTGTCTTGATATGGTGTTTTACTTGCTGTATTAGTTATCTTGCCGTAGCACATTTTCATTATATTTACCGTGTTAATTATTATACAAGCTAATCATTTCCTGCCGAAGCTTTCTTCTCTATTTGTTATTACGTATTTTGCTTTTGATACAAACTAACCATTATCCTGCTGTAAGTATATATACTCATATATGTATGTATATATTTGAGAATATGCTAACCCATTTAAACTAACACTTGTTTGATGGGTATTTTCTTTGGTTTTTTTTAGATTTGTTTATGCGCAGGAAGTAGAAATGTGTTTCTGCAATAAAAATGGTAGTCATTCACATTGCCGAAGGCTTTACTGCACGGCAGGCAGCTTCACTGCACGGCAGGAAGTTTTAATGCACGGCAGGAAGTTTTAAAGCACGGCAGGCAGCTTCACTGCACGGCAGGAAGCCTTAAAGCACGGCAGGCAGAAGCTTTAATGCACGGCAGGAAGTTTTAAAGCACGGCAGGCAACTTCACTGCACGGCAGGAAGTTTTAAAGCACGGCAGGCAGCTTCACTGCACGGCAGGAAGCCTTAAAGCACGGCAGGCAGAAGCTTTACTGCACGGCAGGAAGTTTTTAAAGCACGGAAGGCAACTTCACTGCACGGCAGAAGCTTTAAAGCACGGCGGACAGACTTGTTCCATAGCAGAAGAGTCAATCCTGCGGCAGAAACTGGAGAAAAGTTCCTGCGGCAGGAACAAAGGATAAGCCCATTTTGCAGCGTCTTCCCTTGGACTTGGACTCAACGTTTGCGCACAAGCCGGCCCAAGTTGAGTTCCAGTTGGACCGGTCTCGACCCCCTTACTCAGAATACTCGGGCCTACTACCGCGGCAGGCAGCCCAGCCCAACACACAAAAAAGGCCCCCACATTTAAAATGGCGACTCCGCTGGGGAGTTGAGATCAAGATGGGGAGAATGAGATATTTCTCCTCCGCAAACATGTTTCCAAGTCCTTACCAAAGCGAGACGTGCTGACGTTCTTGAACCTTCCAAGCTATACTCTCAGGGAAGTATCCAAAATGTCATAGCAATCCCATAACAGAATCCTGCGGCAAAATGCAGCAATGTTACCGCAGGACAGTACCATAGCAGGATCCTGCGGCAGAATACATACAGCAGCGTTACCGCAGGACAGTACCATAGCAGAATCCTGCGGCAGAATACAGTAGCGTTGCCGCAGGACAGTAGCAGCGTTACCGCAGGACAGTACCATAGCAGAACTCTGCACAGCAATGTTAAAACAGAGCAGAAATATTGGGAACTCTACAATAGAAGGCCTTCACAATACTTGGTCCTATCCTTTAAATGCCACTTGTTTTCCTTGTCATGCATGTAAGACATGTGGCAAGCCACTCATTCAAACATGCAACTCTCCTAAAAGCTTTCTAAGTTACTTATCACCTTTTGCTCTCATTTCTTTCAAGGAAACACTAGAAGCTTTCTAAAACTCTCTACATTTCCACCTTTGAGTCCAGCACTTAGAGGAGAAAAATCCCTTCATTCCCTCACAAGGTTTCAATCATTTTTTTTTTTTTATGCCAGTAATTCTAACTCTACTTCCCTCAAAGAACCAAAAGCTAGAAACAAAAAAAAAAATGAAGCTATAGCAGCCCAAAGGAAAATTTTCATCATTACTATACTGTTGCAAATCACTATTTCCTCCGCAAAGTATCCCTCCGCAAACTTTTCCAAAAGTGCAGAATGTCCCTCCGCAAACTTTTCCAAAAGTGCAGAATGTCCCTCCGCAGAAATTGCGTGGCAGAAAGTACAGATCCTTCGGCAGGCTATTCACAGCAGAATTTGTTGAATTTCAGAAGTACAGAATGTTCATCTGCTGAATATTTTATAGCAGAAAATTTCAGAAGCCAGAATGTAGATCTCTCCGCAGATTATTTACAGCAAACTGTTCACGGCAGACTGTTCGCGGCAGACTGTTCACGGCAGACTGTTCGCGGCAGACTGTTCACGGCAGACTGTTCTTCGGCAGACTGTTCACGGCAGAATATTTTGCAGCAGAATTTTTTATTCCAACAGTCCCTTTTACAGAATATCCTACCACAAAATTCAGCACAACAAATTTGAGATTTGTTCTCAAAGTAAGAGAGGCGCATACAAAGCCTTTCATATTCACTTTTGCCAAATCCATATTTTGCTACTACATCAGCAAATATATCAGTATCAATGAAGGGAGGAGGGAGAAGTAATCGATTCGGCGATATCGAAACATCCGCTTTCAACCAAAGCATACATTGAAAGCATGTGTTATGGTGGTGAAGTGTCCAAATTAAATCCAGACCTTGGGATGAAGCCAACCACTCAGTAATTGCGTACTCTCCATAAAGAAGCCCAAATCTACAAGCTGCTCTTTGTCCATCATTGGGTCTAGCAAACCGATTCAACAACCTTAAAGAGTTGAGAAGTTTTCTGTGAAGCACCTCGGAGGATTTATGCCTAGAGTGGCATTAAAAACATTATCTTTATGATGTTTCTAAGAAAGAATGTAGCAGATTACTTGTCCTACGAACTATGCAACTCCACCATCACTCTTCAAGTCATGAAGCTCATTGATGCCTATGTCTCATCCTAGAAGAACTCTGCAATAGTGACAAACTCAAAGTTCTTTCTTTTGGCTTATGTACAAAAGGGAAATAGCAGAAACAATTGCTGACTCACATCCTGCCGTAAATAGAGTTGCTTGTCTTATTGCCGCAGAAAACTATTACGTGGTTTTTATTGAAGGTGTTCTGCTGCAAGGGCATTCTGCCACAAGAATAAAGAAGCATGATGTCCCAGGAAGATGTTGGCACGTCATGGGAAATTCTATATTAG
Source organism: Quercus aquifolioides (assembly GCA_019022515.1). Lineage (NCBI taxonomy): Eukaryota > Viridiplantae > Streptophyta > Magnoliopsida > Fagales > Fagaceae > Quercus > Quercus aquifolioides. The sequence goes on along the minus strand of CM032334.1, from coordinate 54,447,814 downwards.
AAGCCGCTGACTTTTGGCTATTACTAGCCAACCATGAAGCAAGGGACGTAGCAAGCTCCATCTAAATATTCCCATACTCAAAGCAAGCGAAGAAGAAACCCATGAAATATGGGTCTTGGTGGCAATAGCCAACAAAAGGGTCGTGGTTATGAATTCTTGGCTAAAAGCCAGCAAAGGAACCGTGGTTGTGAGTTCTTGGCAAAAGCCCATAATGGGGGCTACACTCAATCAAACCCGCAACGGAGCCATGATCGCAAGTCCTTAGAAAGAATCTGCGGAAGAGCTATAGCCACAATCATATGTAGCAGACAATACATGGGAAGCAATTGTGCTTGCAGTGGAACGAAGTCAAAGCATGCTTGGGAAGTGACTTTTTTCCAAATTCTCTAACAACGAAGAATTTCTACAATATGGCAACTTGTAGATCCATGGCATCTAATTTTTTCTTTACTGAAGAATGCATGAACCACATGACGGAGCATCAACACCAAGAGAAAGGGATATCAAGCTCATCCAGTTGTCTCACGTGCTGGGGGCTAAAGCTTATTCTCGGCAAACAAGGGAAGCCTCCTACTGAAAGCTAAGGGCTTATTCTCGTATATTGGGGGTTGTCCCATTCTGCAACAAAATTTGGGAAGTCTTCTTTAAAAAGCCAATGACTCATCCAGTTGTCTCACATGCTGGGGGCTAAGGCCCATTCTGCAGTAAATTTAGAAAGCTCGCCGCAAAGTGCTTAGAGTACCAATATGAAGTAGCAACATCATGTATCTTCTACAAAAGCTTGGTGTGTTGCGTGGTTCAAGAAAGCTTGGAGGAGGAGAGTAATGAAGGGAAAAAACAAAGAAGTTGTGGCAGAAAAGGATATATAGGTTGTGGCAGAAGAAGAATTTGAGGAAATTTAACCTGGGGTCGGACCCACAGGAACCAAGACCTATCTCAATTAGCTCAAGACTTTCAGAAAAGGAGAAATCATAATTGATACTATTGCTGAAAAAAAAAAAAATTCAAAGATGACTTCGCATGGGATTATAGTAATGCCAGAATGGGATCTTGGGCTAATAATGCATACATTGAATGTGGACCGCGAGGCTAAGCTAGTAGCCCTGCCTGCCAGGGCATTCCACACAGCCTGCCAGGGCGTTCCACACAGCCTGTCAGGGCATTCCACACTGTCTGCCAGGTTATTCCACGCTGGGATAGAAGGGGCAAAGCTTTGAGGAAAGAAATACAGCAGGCAGCCTTCAAAAGGCTACAACAGATCACGATGAACCTTCCTACTGTGCAAGCCCCAATCCGCAAAAGGCCATTGATACTCTACCTAGCCACCAATTCATGTGCCATTGGTGCATTAATGGCCCAGAAGATGGAAGAAAAGTTTTCAACTCTTGAAATAGAACATGCTTCAAGGAACGAAAAACAGTTTGCGGATGCGTTGGCCGCATTAGGCTCGCAAATAATTTTCGAAGGGGATAGCACCGGGATAGAAGTCAGCCAGAGGAAAGAGCCTACTATTGAGATGTTGAAAAAAAGGTTCCAGGAGGAACAGTGTGAAAGAGATTTGTAGATCCCCATAAAAAAGCTTTGATGAAGGAAGGAAATGACGCAAAACTAAAAGTATTGAAAGACTACGTCCTGGTGAGAGAAGAATTGTACCACAGGATGCCGGATGGTGTATTGTCCAGGTGCGTACGGCAGGCGGAAGCCCAAAGAAAGATGAAAGAAGTATATGACAAGACTTACGGATCCTGCGGGGAAGTCAGCCTTTACCGTAGGCTTCAAAAGGCAGAATTTTATTAGCCAAGTATGGGTAAAGACGCAGAGCAAGTCCAAACCCAGTGTGGGACCTACCAGCTTGCGGCAGACAGAGAAGAAAGTTATACTGTGTTTGTCAGTGGAGATTGGAGAAGCCCATTCACGCAGTACCTGATAAAAGGCATCCTGCCGCAAAAACACAGCAAAAGGTACAATCTTGAGAGGTTGGCAACACGCTACTTTTTGCATAGCGAAGTCCTTTTCAAGAAGGGGTATGATGAGAACCTTTTAAGATGTCTGGGTCCCTGAAGAAGCAAGAGAAATGATAAAAGAAATACACTCAGGAGAGTGTGGGGAGCACCAAAGGAAGAAGAAGCTTTACAGATGCCTGCTGCAAATAGGTTACTACTGGCCTGCCATGAAGAAAGATACGATAGAAACATATGAAAAGGAACAAAAGGTGGAAATCAACGATGAAGTCCAAACATCTCTCGAGCAACGCATTCAATGGCAGACCACAAGAATTGGAGAGACACAGCCAAGCTTAGCAACATGAGAAAGAAGAATTTGGAGAAATAGGATCTGCGGAAGACTACAACAAAGTTAAGAGATTTAGTTCACAACATCTATGCCTTTTTCATCAAAGAGGCAGTGATATCCTCACCAACAGAGGCTATGGCAGAATGACAAGAAGAATATGTTAAAGAAAAAAAAAGGGAGTGGGGACATACCCATGAATCTAGCCTCGGGTGGAGCATCCTCTTCCTCCTCGGACTCAGAAATCCTCCTCGGCAGGACGGGCTCACCATCAGTATCTTCGGGAGCATCCTCGGACTCCTTGGAAGACAGATCAACATCGGGTCCGCGAATGGCCGAGCTGGGAATGGAAGAAGGAGTGATTACTAAGGAAGAACCATCCTTCGCGGCCTGAGACAGAGTCACAAAAGGATCAATGGTAGAGATGACAAGAGGAGCAACGGGTGAAACAGCCTCGGTCTGAGTTATGGCAGGATGAGCAATTTCCTGTGGGGAAATAGGCATCTCGGCTGAGAAGAGAGTAGCCTCGCTAACCCCCTCAATATGAGTACCCTCTTCTCTGGGTACCAATCCGGTGGGAGGGCTAGGAGTCTCGGCAGGAATCCCATGTGCAGCAGCAGAAATAATGGACATCTGAGAAGCTTCACCAGCCCCATCAAAAGAATCTGCCACGGGTGTGCCCATGGAGGCAGGCAGCTTCTCGGCTGTAGGAGGATTGATGGAAAGGGGCTCGGGCTGATCCTGGAAAGCAAAAGAAATGAAGATGCAGAGAAGAAGAAGGCACAAGAAGAGGGAGTGAAGTCACCCTTTGATTTACACACTTAGAGGAAGCTTTTCCTCTTGTGAAAGAACTCTACTTGAAGAAAGTGAAGTGGCAGAGTTGTTTTGATGAAACTCTTTTCAATCGTCGGCTTAGATACGAAGGGAGTAGAAGACAACACTTTCTCTATTTTTAGAGAATGAATCAAGCCTGAAGTGAAGCAATCTTGAGTGGCTAAAAGAAAAGAAAAATGAAGACTGTAAGAAGGATCCTTGCTCCGCAAAGGTGTTGTTCGCAAAGTTGGCAGAAAGAAGAGTTAAAGAATCCAAAAGAGCCAATTTTGAGCATTCTGCAGAGATGAAAAAATGTAGAACATCATAATGAAGAAGAACCTAACAAGAAAGGATGAAGAGATGAAGAAGGAATACGTGGGGAAAGTAAGCAGTCAAGCCTAATTCTTCCGCCGCAGAATCTGCTACAACCTTCACTTCCTACAGTATAGATGATGCTCTAGCAGAAGCAGAGTAAGAGGTGCATGAACACAGAGAAATAAGTGCATGTATTGCGGCAGAAAGTGTCTACATATTCTGCGGAAGCAGAAAAATGAGTATTTATCCCTACAAAAGCAAAGAAATGAGTACGTACTGCTGCAGAAACGTGAAGAAATAAGTATACAAATTGCGGCAGACATGAAGAAATGAGTACCATTGTAGAAGTTCAAGATCACAAGGAATTTCCAAGAAGCAAACCAAGAAACAAGCAAAGAAATGACGAAGAGAAGGATGCACACATCATCATCATCATCATCAACAATCCCTTTGAATGAAAACCATATGGGAAGAAAAGAGTTAGTAAAGTGAGAAAAAAACCATTAAGCCCAAGCGGCAGGAATAATGGATCACAGGTCCATGAAATGAACAAATGGGCCTTGAAGGAGCAAACTGGCTTAAAGGAGCCAGGAAAGAGAGAATAACAATCCCATGGGCAGTGTATGACGTGTAAAAGTAAGAATGAGCCGTGGCAGGCTCAAAAGTATTGTAAAGAGAGTAGGGGTTGATGGCAAGCCCATGAGCCCCAAGGATGAGTATACAGTAGTTGGGCCGGGGAAGCCCAATGAAATTAGTAAAAGCCCATGGGAGTAAAGAATTGAAACGGGACAAAGGAGCCCAAACAGGACAAAGGAGCCCAAATGGGACAAAGGAGCCCAAAAGTGATGAAACGGGCCGAGGATGCCCAAAAGAGTAAAATGGGACAAAGGAGCCCAAATGGGACAAAGGAGCCCGAAAGCGATGAAACGGGCCGAGGATGCCCAAAAGAGTAAAATGGGACAAAAGAGCCCAAATGGGACAAAGGAGCCCGAAAGTGATGAAACGGGCCGAGGATGTCCAAAAGAGTAAAATGGGACAAAGGAGCCCGAAAGCGATGAAACGGGCTGAGGATGCCCAAAAGAGTAAAATGGGACAAAGGAGCCCAAATGGGACAAAGGAGCCCAAAAGTGATGAAACGGGCCGAGGATGCCCAAAAGAGTAAAATGGGACAAAAGAGCCCAAATGGGACAAAGGAGCCCAAAAGTGATGAAACGGACCGAGGATGCCCAAAAGAGTAAAATGGGACAAAGGAGCCCAAATGGGACAAATGAGCCCAAAAGTGATGAAACGGGCCGAGGATGCCCAAAAGAGTAAAATGGGACAAAGGAGCCCGAAAGAATTGAAACGGGCCAAGGATGCCCAAAAGAGTAAAATGGGACAAAGGAGCCCAAAAGTAATGAAACGGGCCGAGGATGCCCAAAAGAATAAAATGGGACAAAGGAGCCCGAAAGCAATGAAATGAGCCAAGGAAGCCCAAAACTGCATAGTACAAGGCCAATGATAGTACTGGGCTAATGGAATTTGGCAAAAGGAAAACATACAGCAGGCCCAAGGAGGCCTAGCAAGCACAAGTCATGAAGGGCAAAAGGAAAGCATACAGCAGACCCAGCACCACTCTCATGAACAACAACTTTTTGGCTACCCTTGGAGGGTCGTAAAATTGTAGAAAGAAAGAAAACAACTTGCCTAAGGAGAGTAAATATTGAAACAACAGGCACGTGAAGAAAAGAAGAGAAGCATTCGCATGAGAGTTGTTAAACAACTCGCAAAAGAAAAACTGCATGAGTTTCGCATACGAATTGCAGGAGCAATCCATATGCTCAGGGGGCTAAATGTTGATGCCCATTTTTGCAAATCTGTACCAGTCTGCCGCAATCCATATGCTCAACCCATACGCTCAAGGCTTATGAGGAAGAGAAGCCCAATGAAGAGCAAGGCCCAAAGGCCCACGAAGAAGACCAAAGAACAAAGAGAGTCAAACTAAAGGAAATGACAAATGCAGCAGGAAACGCATGAAGAAACAAGACAAAAACACGCAGCAGACGAAACAGAACTAATCTGCTGCGGCAGGAATGGCGTGGGAGACAAAAAACAAAAGACAGTGGAGCAAGAACAGAAGGGCCGGGGCACCACCAACCTGTACCCAGCCAATACAAGGGAGGTGGGCCCACGGTCAAAGAGATTCAGAGGGCGTGGTTTGGTGGTGGGGGGAAAAGGGGGTCTATATTTGGTTTCCTGCCATAACCTCTTTTGGGATCATATCCTGCTGGGATGATATCTTACCCAAAAGAAGTAATAAATGGTTGGGACCACTGATGCATGCCATAGAGCTAGGTAGTGAGGAAAAGGTATACGGGAGGAACAAACAAAATGGAATTTTGTCGTGCAACAAACATGTTCTGAGCAGATGGCAGTGGTCGGGGCAACCAATGGGTGAGTGGGTAATCTTGAAAGGATGCCCACAACAATCCAAAAACAGTTGGTGAAGCCCTAGGGGTAAAAGGGAGAAATCCATTAAATTAGCTCACTATAAAAGGGAGGTAACCACGGCAGAAAAAAGGGGGGGAGCAAGACGAAAGAGCAAGGCAATACAATACTAGAAAAACTACTCTGTAACACACTTAGTAAAACAGAGGAAAGAGTAAAAAACAGGGGAGAAAGAAAGAAAGAAAGAAAGAAAGAAAGAAAAAGAAGAGAGAAAACGCGGTAGGAATAGGGGCATGCATCAATAGACCATCTTTTCCCTCCCTCTTAGCAAATCCACTCTTTGAAATCTCTAAAAGTAATAGCTAGTGGCCATTTAGGCCTATTCTCCAAAATGAACAACTTTTACGGCAAGAGCCATGATAAGGTTGTTGAAGTTGGAGTTTGGGTTCCTTCTTGGTTTACTTATCTTATGGGCAGATTTAATACTTAATTTTGATTGCAAATATATTTGATTTTCAACTTATATTTGCCGTATTTAGTCATCCTGCCGTAGCACGTTTTCACGTCTGCCGCAGCAGTTGTCTTGATATGGTGTTTTACTTGCTGTATTAGTTATCTTGCCGTAGCACATTTTCATTATATTTACCGTGTTAATTATTATACAAGCTAATCATTTCCTGCCGAAGCTTTCTTCTCTATTTGTTATTACGTATTTTGCTTTTGATACAAACTAACCATTATCCTGCTGTAAGTATATATACTCATATATGTATGTATATATTTGAGAATATGCTAACCCATTTAAACTAACACTTGTTTGATGGGTATTTTCTTTGGTTTTTTTTAGATTTGTTTATGCGCAGGAAGTAGAAATGTGTTTCTGCAATAAAAATGGTAGTCATTCACATTGCCGAAGGCTTTACTGCACGGCAGGCAGCTTCACTGCACGGCAGGAAGTTTTAATGCACGGCAGGAAGTTTTAAAGCACGGCAGGCAGCTTCACTGCACGGCAGGAAGCCTTAAAGCACGGCAGGCAGAAGCTTTAATGCACGGTAGGAAGTTTTAAAGCACGACAGGCAACTTCACTGCACGGCAGGAAGTTTTAAAGCACGGCAGGCAGCTTCACTGCACGGCAGGAAGCCTTAAAGCACGGCAGGCAGAAGCTTTACTGCACGGCAGGAAGTTTTTAAAGCACGGAAGGCAACTTCACTGCACGGCAGAAGCTTTAAAGCACGACGGACAGACTTGTTCCATAGCAGAAGAGTCAATCCTGCGGCAGAAACTGGAGAAAAGTTCCTGCGGCAGGAACAAAGGATAAGCCCATTTTGCAGCGACTTCCCTTGGACTTGGACTCAACGTTTGCGCACAAGCCGGCCCAAGTTGAGTTCCAGTTGGACCGGTCTCGACTCCCTTACTCAGAATACTCGGGCCTACTACCGCGGCAGGCAGCCCAGCCCAACACACAAAAAAGGCCCCCACAATGGTTAAAATTTTATTGATTGAATAGTGAATTGAGTGTTTTGTCATTTAAAATTTTAAAATGCGGTGGCACTAGATACATATTTTAGATTAATAATATTTTTAATAAAAACTATAAAATGGATCTATTTCAAATGGAGAAAATCCTAATATCAAGTTATTCAAACATTATGTATATCCTTATTACATTATCCAAAATAAATTCACACAATTATGGTATGCCAAAGGCGGTGAGACCATTGTATTTTTTTATCACAAAGCTAAATTCCAATAAAAATAATATAATAACAGGCATGTCCTCTATATATTAACTTGGCAAAAATATATTTGAGGTTCTTAATTAACTTTTATTAAAATAAAATAAATCAAATTTCAAGGAATAAAATATAAGTTAGACCAAATCTCGGGGACAAGGCCGCCTCTACTATAGAAGTGAATGATGTGGTCGCTTAAGGCCCCAAGTAGAAGAAAAAAAGGCCCCCAGATTTTAGCATAGAGTAATTTTTTATATTGTAAAAAAATTAATTAAGCTCAAATATTAGCCAAAAAATAAAATAGTATTTTTTTTATCAAATGAAAAACAAGAAAAAGATAGAGAATAATGCTATGTCCACAACATTTTTCATAACAAATCCTAAGTGGCAGGTTGTTATTGGTTGGCAAAAAAGTAATTTCTGTAGTAAGTTAAAATTAGAATCAGTAACAGCTTAATACTTAGGAGTTGTTGTGAAAAAAAGAGTAATACACAAAAAATTCTACATTTTTCACAATTTTTACTAGTTTTCATTTAGGTTTGACCTACCACAAATATCACATTTTTACTTACCACTACCAATCTGTCACATTAACAGTTGTGAAAAGTTTTGTCAATTTTTTTTTTTTTTTTTTTTGGTGTTTCTATAGATTTTCTGAAGAAAAAAAAATCTATGTGGTTAATTAGTAATTTTGCATCTAAAACAAGATAATAGAATTTAGGTAATATTAAATTTTTTTTTCTCAAAAAAATTCATATTTAAATAATAAAAAAAGTTTCAAATCAGTTTTCGCCTAAGCCTCCAAATACATCAAGCCGCCCAGCTCAAGGACGAAATAAGTAAATATATATTTTCGCTTATTACTTTTACTTCCTTTTTTTGAGTTGGTGAAGAAATTAGGATCTAAGATGTATTCAAATCCCATTCACGATTCCACCTATTCACCACCTAAACCAAGCTCCATCGTTGTAATTGCTTTTGCTCGTGCTAATAGTTGAATTTTAAACAAAGTGGAAAAGGCTTTCGGCAAAAAGGAACAAAATGGAAAAAAGCCTTTACTCAGAAGGCTTGTTTATGGCCTTCACTCACCCACCAAGCATTAAAAAGTAGGGCTTCAGATACATTGTATTTAGACGCATTCTTAGTTCTTCCTACTTTTCATGACACAGTATAACTTCTGTCGAGTGAAGAAGACGCTTGTTTAATGGATTATACAATATTTAGGGAGACTTTAATAAAAAAACCATCCAACTTTACAGCTTGTCCTCATGGTTGTTTCTGTACGAGGATCTATGACAACACATCTAGGAGAGGAAAATTTAATGTTAAAACTAAGTTCAAAATTTGGCTAACCTATAGGAGATTAAAGGTCAATTTATTAGCACATAATAATGCATCAAGAACAGAGAATGTAGATATGGCAGTAGATATGATCCCTATCCAACCAATAATGCTAATACCACACACAAATGCACACGCTTTACTAACTGTCTTACGTGACAAACTGTGATTAACTATCTATCACTATACTACTAATCATCAAAGACGAGCCAAGGAGTATGTGAAGCTAGATTGTGTATTATTGGGTTTAAGTTAAACATGTGGTAACTTTAAACAATGTTACACCATCTAATAATTTTTATTGGATTAATATTTTAAAAATCTCATTTGTTGGATTAATGTTGTCTATGTTCTTATTAACACACACCAAGTTTCATATCAATTGGGTACTATTTACTTTTTGATTTAGAAACCTATATTTTATGCATAATTTTAAATACAAAAATTTTAAATTTAAACATTTGAATGTTAACATAGTTATTGATCTCAGATTATCTTGAAAATTTTCAAGTATATAGAATATAAAAAGAAAATTTATTCCAACAGTGGATTTGTTAAAATTCATATCCAATAAAAAAATTATTAAGTGGATTTTTTTTACAATAATTTTCATAAAACGCCATAAAAAATTAAATATTTGTAAATTCACTAAAATTATTCTTAACCATTTAGATTTCGTAAGTCCTTTATATATTAGAATTAACATTTGTAATATTTATTGTACGGCCCCCGCACTAGGGCCCATTTGGGCCTGGGACCCTGGCCTGGATGTATGGCCTGCCGAGAATAGTTGCGGAAGTGGGAACCAAGTTCCAAAGCCATTCTCACCGCTTCCCACTCCCACCTAACCACCCACTTATGGTCGATAATACTGGACCGCTTGTTGCACTAACTGGTAAGTGATCATAACCTCTCCACCAACTTTGAACTATAAATACGAGAAGTTTGGGGAAGATGGGGGTTGGAAAATTGACTATAAAAGAGGGGGAGATAGATAGGGAGCAGAGTGAGAACAAGGTGATCCAGACCCTTGAGAAGAGAAAAGTGATCTCATTGAGTCTCAGTGCCAAGGATGACCCAGTGTAGCAAAATCCAAACCCATCATACAAATAAGTTGTGAGTCCGAGTGAGGCCCAGCCCAAGAGGCTTTATTTTTGGGCACGCACAATTGGCGCCGTCTGTGGGAAACTCCTACTGAGCAGTGGTTCCGCCGAGACTCGTGCGCAGGAAAATGTCTGGAAGTAACGCCGAGAGTGGCTAGGCAGGATCTTCCCGGGGGTTCACCTGGCAGGAACAGAGGCAGAAGAGACGCGAAGATCGGGCTTACGAGCAATTGGAAGAACGGTCCGGCCTTGGAGAAGGGTCATATCAAACGCAGAGGACAGTGTCTGATGCTTTGGGGTGCAGGCAGTTTGAGAGGGATGAGGAGCTTGAACAGCTACGCATGTTAGTACAAGACCTGGAGTTGGAAGCAAGAAACGAGCGCCGCAGAATGGATCAAGACCACCGAGGGAGAAGGCCTGACGCTGGGGAAGAACGACGAGGAATGGGATCGAATCAATCAGGATCCCACCATCACCGAGAGCGTTCACACTCGAAAGAGTCCTGTCGGTGCCGAGACCGTTCACATTCAAGGGAATCTCGCCGACGACGAAATCGCTCTCATTCACGGGAGTATGAAAATCGGGGCTTAGATTCTCCAGAGGAGAGACTGCCAAAGAATGCGGCCATGGATGCAATGAGCCGTGCACTGCGCAGGGCAGCTCGGTCCTTGTTCTCAGCAGACATTGAGCGGGGGCCAATGCCGGACAGATTTACGCGCCCACCTTTCAATTCATATGGTGGGAAAACGGACCCAATGGAGCACGTCAGCCACTATATCCAGATGATGTCTCTACATACCCGCAATGACGCTCGGATGTGCAAGGTTTTTCCCTCCAGCCTTGGTCCCACAGCTTTAAGGTGGTTCAACAGGCTGCACAAGGGCTCCATCCATAGTTTCGCAGAGCTGATACAGGAGTTCGGGACCCGATTCGTAACATGCAGCCAGGAGCCGCAACCGGTGGATGCGCTGCTATCCATGAAGATGAAGGCAGGGGAAACCCTTCATGATTATGCTAGCCGATACTGGGAGCTCTACAACGAGATCGGTGGAGGGAACGAGAAGATTGCCGCAAGCACTTTTAGAATGGGATTGCCCGAGGAATCAGGGCTGAGGGAATCGTTGACTAAGAAACCTCCCGAGGATATGAGGCAACTAATGAGGCGCATTGAAGAATACAAACGGCTGGAAGATGACAGAATACAAAGCAAAGGCAAGGCGCAGATGACAGATCGTCCTCGGCAGAGCGGCTTTCAGCCGTGGGCACGGGGGAATTTGAGGATTCAAGAACCAGAAGCACCGGTAAGGGAGGTGAACGTGACGTTCAAAGAGCCCGTCCACAAAATTGTGGACAAGATTAAACACGAGCCATATTTCAGGTGGCCAAACCGAATGGCTGGCGATCCCTCTAGGAGGAATCAAAACCTATACTGCACCTACCATAAAGACAGGGGACACACCACTGAGCAATGCTAAGTGTTGAGGGATCATCTCGGGCAGCCGACTAAGGCTGGGCATCTAAAGGAGTTCGTGACGGATGCCGGGAATTGAGGAGCGGGGCAGGGCGCCCCACAGAGAGGGAACCCCCTTCCACCCCCTCTTGGGGTAATTGATGTTATCCACGTCACCCCGAGGGGCCTCGCTACGGCAAGGGGGAAAGATGTACAGGCATGCCTCCTCTCGCAAAGAAGATGAGACCCACCTGAGAGCCGATCGCTTTCGACGATAGTGATTTGGAAGGAACAATTCAGCCGCACGACGACGCATTGATAGTCTCGGCCAGGATAGGCGGCTTCGTTGTGAAGAGAATAATGATAGACCAGGGGAGTGGGGCTGAGGTTATGTACCCAGACCTCTTCAGGGGGCTCAGGTTGAGGAACGAGGATCTTCCAAAGTACAGCACACCCTTGGTTAGGTTCGACGGGAAAGTGGTGATTCCCGAGGGACAGATTTCTCTACCCGTGAACATGGGGGGCAAGGAGGTATTGGTAAAGTTCATAATAGTTGCCTCGTTCTCCCCATACACGGCAATACTAGGAAGACCATGGATCCATACAATGGGGGCTGTCCCGTCCACTCTACACATGAAAGTCAAGTTTCCCACCGATTATGGTATCACCGTGATACGAGGAAGCCAGCGGGCGGCCAGGCAATGATTAGTCGCCATGGTCGATTGGAAGAAAGAACGGACCGACCAAAAGGAACAAACCGAGCTATCCATCATCGGGGACTCCTTTATAGCAATTACAGAACCCGCAAGAGGAGAAGGGGGTCGCGCGCGCCGAGAATATGCTCAAGGTAAAAGTATTGCCAGACATAAACAAGTACTTCCAAATTGGGGAGAGCATGGAGGACCAGGAAAAAGTAGAAATGTTGCTACTCCTAATCCAGAATGTAGATGTGTTTGCATGGAGTCCATATGAGGTGCCCGGGGTAGATCCCGAGTTCATCGTCCATAGACTTGGAGTCGACCCTCGTTCACTCCTAAGAAGCAGAGGCCGAGGAGATCGGCCTGGGAGCACGTCGAGGCGGTGAAAGCGAAAGTTCGAAGACTGAAGGATGCTGGGGTGATTAGGGAAATCTTCTTCCCGGATTGGTTAGCAAACACCGTGGTGGTGAAGAAGAAGAACGGCAAGTGGAAGGTTTGTGTGGATTTCACAGATCTGAACCGAGCCTGCCTGAAAAACCCTTTTCCCGTGCCAAAGATTGATCAGCTGATGGACGCCACGTATGGGCACCAGAGGATGAGCTTTCTGGATGCTTTCCAAGGGTATCACCAAATCGCCCTAGCGCCCGAGGATCAAGAGAAAACGGCGTTCATCTCCCCGGAGGCCAATTATTACTACACGATGATGCCCTTCGGACTAAAGAATGTCGGGGCCACATACCAACGAATGATGACGAGAATGTTCCGAGACAAGATAGGGCGTACAGTCGAAGTGTACATTGACGACATGGTGGTGAAGAGCAAACAGGAAGTATTGCACATAGAGGACCTTCAGGCGGTTTTCGAGGTTCTTTGACAACACAAGTTGCGCCTTAATGCGGAGAAGTGCGCATTTGGCATGGGGGCCGGAAAGTTCCTGGGTACCTGATCACTATGCGGGGAATTGAGGTCAACCCAGACCAAATTGAAGTAGTGAAAAGACTGAAGCCACCAAGCAACCCGAAGGAAGTGCAAGTATTAACCAGGATGCTAGCCGCCCTTAATCGGTTCATCTCCAAATTCACGGATCGCTACCGACCATTCTACCAACTACTGAAGAAATGGACTGGATTTCGGTGGAACGAAGAATGCGACAAAGCTTTTATGGATCTGAAGAATTATTTGGCGCGGGCGCCCATGCTTACGGCACCAGAACCGGGTGAGGAGTTATTCATGTATCTAACAGTATCTGAGCACGCCGTGAGTGTTGTGCTACTAAGGGACAAAGGAATCCAAAAACCCGTGTACTACATCAGCAAGACTCTAGTTGACGCCGAGACGAGATACTTACCCTTGGAGAAGCTTGTGTTAGCCCTAATACACGCCACCAGGAAGCTGCCGCACTACTTTCAGGCTCATACAGTATACGTCCTGACCGAGTATCCCTTGCAGTCACTATTAAAGAGGTCATACTTCACGGGCCGAATAGCAAAATGGGGAACTCGACTTAGTTCTTTCGACATACGGTACAGACCCCGAAGCTCGGTGAAGGGCCAGGTTCTTGCAGATTTCATCGCCGAGTTTTCGCCTAAATTGAAAGGGGAGATGGTTTGCCGTCTAGAGGCTCGCCTGTGGAAGGTATTTGTGGACGGTGCGTCGAGCTCCACAGGGGCCGGTGCAGGGGTTGTCATAATCACCCAGGAAGGAATACGGTTAGAGCACTCGTTTAGGTTGGGTTTCAAAGCATCCAACAACGAGGTAGAATACGAGGCTTTTCTGGCCGAACTGAGGACAGCTTCGAGTTTAGGGGCTCGGGAAGTTGAGGTGTATTCAGATTCGCGTCTGGTGGTTAATCAGGTGCAGGGCAGTTTTGAAGCCCGAGATCTCTGGATGAAAGCGTACCTGGAAAAGGTGAAGTAGGTTATGGCCGGCTTCAGCACGGTGAAGGTTTTCCAGGTGGCCCAAACACAGAACAGACACGCTGACTCCCTCGCCATGCTAGCATCGTCAGTAGCCGAAGAGATACCGCGGCTAATTAAAGTCGAGCTTGTTTCAGAGCCGAGCGTCAGGGTATTGAGTCAGTCGGGAACTGCAGGGATCGACGTCGCAGCCGTCACAACCCTTGCGTCGTGCTGGATCGACCCCATCATCGACTTCTTGGCAGAGGACCGACTACCGAGTAACGAAAATGAGGGCAGCAGGATCCGTAGAATGGCTCCTTGGTATTGGCTATCGGAAGACCAGACTTTGTATCGAAGGTCCTTCAGAGGGCCATACGTTTTGTGCTTACGCCCAGAGAAGGTGGGTGAGCTCTTGGCCGAGCTTCACGGTGGAGTGTGCGGCGGCCATGTGGGGGGACGTTCATTGGCACACCAGACAATGACTCAAGGGTTTTGGTGGCCTTAAATGCAGAAGGACGCTGCTGAGTATGTGCTTAAGTGCGAACAGTGTCAGAAGCATGCCCCTCTAATCCATCAGCTCGTGGGCCATCTGAACCCAATCAGCAGTCCTTGGCCTTTTGCACAGTGGAGGCTGGACATCATTGGCCCATTCCCCCGGGCGACGGGTGGTCGAAAGTTCGTTTTGGTGGCCGTCGACTATTTTACCAAATAGGCGGAGGCGGAAGCTTTGGCCAATATACGAGATGTGGATGTAAAGAAATTCATGTGGAAGAATATAATCACAAGGTTTGGGGTGCCGAACTCGCTTATATCAGACAATGGGCTACAATTTGACAGCCGGGCATTCCAAGAATTCTGTGGTGGTCTCAGTATCAAAAACAGGTACTCAATTCCAGTGTATCCCCAGAGCAATGGTCAAGCCGAGGCCGTAAATAAAGTAATTGTGAATGGGTTGAAGAAAAGGCTGAAGGGTGCAAAGGGAAACTGGGCCGAGAAGCTGCCCAAAGTCTTGTGGGCATACCACACAACTCCTAGAAGGTCCACCGGGGAGACCCCGTTCTCTCTCATATACGGAGCGGAAGCCGTGATACCTACCGAGGTGAGTCTGTGCAGTGCGCGAGTAGTGGGATTCGATCCCGCCCAAAACGACAAGATGATGGTAGGATGCTTGGACAAGGTGGACGAATGCCGCGAAATGGTGACTATACGGCTTGCAGAATATCAGCAGAATCTCGCCCGGAGATACAATCGAGACGTAAGAACGAGGGAGTTTGTTGCCGGAGATTTGGTTCTCAGAAGAGCCGTGGGCAACATGCGAGATACTAATGCCGGGAAATTGGCACAGACGTGGGAGAGGCCCTACAGGGTGACTGTGATGGCCGGCACCAGGGATTACTTCTTGGAAAACCTAGACGAGAGACAGTTGCCCCGACCGTGGAATGTCCATAATCTGAAGAAGTACTATCACTGATAGGCAATACGCCGAGCATAAAGTTAAGTGCGATTTCTTATATATGTTTTGTTAATAATAGTAGTGATGTTTGCTCATGCAAATTCGCATCGTTCTACCCCTGACTGTCGGTTCGATCCCGATCACTGAGCAGGTGGAAACCTTCAAAATTTAGTCTAAGGACAGAAACCTGACCCTCGGTTCGATCCCTATCACCGAGCAGGTGGAAACCTTAACAATTTATTCTAAGGACAGAAACCTGACCCTCGGTTCGATCCCTATCACCGAGCAGGTGGAAACCTTAACAATTTATTCTAAGGACAGAAACCTGACCCTCGGTTCGATCCCTATCACCGAGCAGGTGGAAACCTTAACGATTTATTCTAAGGACAGAAACCTGACCCTCGGTTCGATCCCAATCACCGAGCAGGTGGAAACCTTAACAATTTATTCTAAGGACAGAAACCTGACCCTCGGTTCGATCCTAATCACCGAGCAGGTGGAAACCTTAACAATTTGTTCTAAGGACAGAAACCTGACCCTCGGTTCGATCCCAATCACCGAGCATGTGGAAACCTTAACCATTTAATTCTCAGGACAGAAACCTGACCCTCGGTTCGATCCCAATCACCGAGTTGGTGGAAACCTTAACCATTTAATTCTAAGGACAGAAACCTGACCCTCGGTTCGATCCTATCACCGAGCAGGTGGAAACCTTAACAATTTGTTCTAAGGACAGAAACCTGACCCTCGGTTCGATCCCAATTACCGAGCAGGTGGAAACCTTAACCATTTAACTCTCAGGACAGAAACCTGACCCTCGGTTCGATCCTAATCACCGAGCAGGTGGAAACCTTAACAATTTGTTCTAAGGACAGAAACCTGACCCTCGGTTCGATCCCTATCACCGAGCAGGTGGAAACCTTAACAATTTATTCTAAGGACAGAAACCTGACCCTCGGTTCGATCCCTATCACCGAGCAGGTGGAAACCTTATCGATTTAGTCTAAGGACAGAAACCTGACCCTTGGTTCGATCCCTATCACCGAGCAGGTGGAAACCTAAATTATCCAAGAGCAGGAACCTGCCTCTCGGTTCTTAACCCATTTCTGAGCACGCAGAAATCCTAAAAGTCATCTAAGGACAGAAAACCGTCTCCGAATTGATTCTCTTCACCTAGCGGAAGGAAGCCTTAGCCTATATTCTCCAAGGATAAAGACCTATCCTCGACTAAAGCACACCATAATAAAGCATTCACAGTAAGGCATATAATACTTCTTAAAAAAGATAGAAAACACAACATAAAGTAAATAAATTGTTCCGTCACCACAGCCCAGTGACATAAGCAATCCAGTTCATTTAATTTTTTAAAAAAGAGAGAAAAACAAAGCACGAAAAATCAGGTTCGGCATTTAACTTCAGAGATCTGCGGCGTGAACGAAGGATGCATCCTCTAGAGGCTGCTGGTCCGCGAAAGAAGTTGGCAACTGGACATTCCCCCCGATTTGATCCCCAGCATGAAGGTGGCTAGTCGCCTCCATGTTGGTCGGCCCCGTGTGAGAATCAATAGCATTCACCAGTTCCCTCATGCTGGAGGTCTCTTCTTCGTTGATAACAAGGGGTGCATGTTGCGTGGCTTGTGGGTGGTTCGGGAAAGGGATTTTGCCATGATCCCTCAGGGGATAATCTTCGGGGATCCCCATGGCTTGAAGGGCAGAAAACCAACCCTCCTCGAATCCGAGCTTGTGAGCCTGGCGAATGACCGGTTTCGCCGAATTCTCGGCATCTGCGAACCCCTCGTAGTACCACTTACTTTCGCAAGCTTCCAACGCCGCCTTCAAGTCGGCTAGTTTTTCTTCTAACATAACATTTAAACTCTAGACCTCCGCCAGTTTAAGCTCGGTGCCGCCCAGTTGCACTTTAAGCTCCTCAGACTTCCCTTCGGCCAGAGCTTGGGCCTTCTCAGCTGAAGCAATTTTTTCCTCTGCCTCCTCGGCAATTTTCAACTTCTCCTTCGCCGTGGCCTTGGCAACATCCTTCAAAGCCTTCTCCCGCTCAACATCTTCAGCAAGGTCCCTCATCCTCCTGTCCACAATATGCGATAGTTGTGTGGCCTGACCACACAATAATGACGTTTGTAAGGAGAAATGGAAAGTACACATACATGAACAAATAGAAAATCGAGGATGATAAAGTAAAATGGGAAAGTTACCGCTATGGTGTGCCACTGCAATCGCCTCCCCAAAGACTAGTCCGTCCCTTCCGCAAAAGCGTGCACATCCTCGAGTAAAAGAAGGCCACGCGCCAGACTCTGGGCAACACGACCCCCATAACCTTTTTCCCATATTCGTGCACTGCTGTCGAGTTGGAAGGAGGGTCGCCATTCCACCGAAGACCGGGAAGTAGACGCCAGGTTTACCCCGGTTTGTACCACCGGCTCCCGGATAACGATACTCGCCGACGGCCGGAGAGGCGCATTGCCCGAGCTCGTCTGCGTCTAATCAGCTGTGCGCGGCCTTTTTCGAACACGGGTTGCTGGGGCAACGGGAGGCGAAGCATCTTGGCCAGGGGTTCGTTGCTATTGTGCGACTAGCTGGGCACCCGGGACAAAGCGGTTGATCGTCATTTTCCTCCTAGTCACCATGGCGTTACCTTGGTCGGATTCTGTTTCAGAAGAGCTAATTGATTCTGCGGCTACACCTTTTGCCTCCTGAACAGGAGCCCCGAACTCTATAGGGTTCTCGGGCTGGGCGGGAGCTCCTAGCTGAACTTGCTCGTAAGCACGCTTTCGGCGCTCTCACGACACACGCCCGGCTGAATCGTCACGTATGGGTTGGCGCTCGTCCAAACAAATGAACCGGGGGCCGAGATCACGTGCCTCGCCTACGGTGAACTTTGGTGGGAGGAAGTTCGCGTGCCGGATGTCTATATATGAGAGGAGAGGGCTGTTAACTAACAAGGCTTGGCTGAATCCCTGCCAAGTTGAGTAAACGGGATCTACACCGAGGATAAGATGAGACGCTCGAAGTTGTCCGACCGAGTGAACAAAAATCTCCGACCTGAGCACAAAATTCAGGTCCCGAACATGTACCACTCTGAGATCCGGCTTGAATCTTTTGCTCTCTGCACAGAGGAAATAAGAGTTAGTTAGTAATTGCTTACCTGGACCAGAATCAAAAGAGGCCAAAACAGATAAACGTTTGGTACCAACCAACATCGCGCGGCGAAAATGCGCAGGGGAGCTCCTCGGCAAACTAATTGCCGCTCACCCGTACAAAATCTCTAGCCGAATTTCTATTCGAATTTGGTAGGCACGAAATAAGCCGTACCCTTACGTCCCTAGTTTTTAAATAGTAATCCGACTCAATGTTGCCACACAAACTATACATATAATTAATGTCATGATGATTTAGTTGTAACCCGAACAACTGGTTCAACCTACTTACGCAACTCACTACTCGGTAAAAGTTTAGAGGGAGTTGGTCGGGACAAAGGCCGTAAAATCTAAGGGTACTTAGGATCAGAGGGTCAACCGGGAACCTAAGCCCACCCTCTAGAATAGCCATCAAGGGAAAGAAAACCTTGTTTACACCACGGTGCCTTTGGATGTCAATATCGCCCATGTTACAGTAGGCAATGTCTACGTCCCTAGGAACATTGTAGGCAGCCCTAAAACTAGCCAAGGTGTTTGCAGAAGAAAAGAGGTGGGAGTAACCCATTCTACAAGCGAGTATTCTTAAAAAGAAAAGAAATACTAAGATTATTGAAGAATAGAATGAAATGGAGCAAACGGAAAGAAGAAGAAGAAGAAAAGGAACTTACTGTGGGCTCTAAGGAGGAGGTGTGTTCTGGGCTAGGAGATGAACCACGAAGGAAGAATGCTCGGCAGAGTAAAAGATTGAAAGGTGAGAAATGCAAAAGTGAAGGAAAGTGATAGGAACGATTATTTATAGGTGTAGGAAGCAAGATAAGTAGCATTAAATAATCTGCTGGAGAGAGACCACGCGGATCGCTGCCTCAACTGCCACGCGCGTGACGCCTCGGTTCACGAACTGTCAGATAATGATGACAAAAAAGCCATCAACCAAGTTTAAACGCGTCTTTTGAGGCGTGCATTAATACACTCATCAACGGCAGGGTACTGACTTTTCGACTTCCCGAGTGGATTTCCGCCCCCTTGTGATCCTTGATTCATCCCCGAGAATGGGGAGCGAATCAAGGGGGGGCTATCTCTTGGGCTGGGCCTCACTCGGACTCACAACTTATTTGTATGATGGGTTTGGATTTTGCTACACTGGGTCATCCTTGGCACTGAGACTCAATGAGATCACTTTTCTCTTCTCAAGGGTCTGGATCACCTTGTTCTCACTCTGCTCCCTATCTATCTCCCCCTCTTTTATAGTCAATTTTCCAACCCCCATCTTCCCCAAACTTCTCGTATTTATAGTTCAAAGTTGGTGGAGAGGTTATGATCACTTACCAGTTAGTGCAACAAGCGGTCCAGTATTATCGACCATAAGTGGGTGGTTAGGTGGGAGTGGGAAGCGGTGAGAATGGCTTTGGAACTTGGTTCCCACTTCCGCAACCATTCTCGGCAGCGGCACCTCCTGAGGCATGGCCAAGTATGTAAAGGACGGGGTGTTTCGAATGTTGCTTCTTCATCATTGCTCAGGACAGTATTGCCGAGAAATGATGAAGTGGCAAAGTTTGGGCCCGCAGCACGTGTGGCTTTGGGATGGGCCGCTAGGTAGAAAAAGATTGGTTTTATGGGCCATACATCCAGGCTAGGGTTATAGGCCCAAATGGGCCCTGGTGCGGGGGCCGTACATTTATTCTCTATAATTAAAAAGATTACTAATAGAATAAATACATTTATTTCATTAGTTTAATTATTTTAAATAGTGGATTAATTATTTAGGTATAATAAAATTTTGATGTCATTTTTCTAAGATTTATATGAGAAACAATTAATTTAAAATATGGTGCTCCTTCTCAAATTTAGTTGCTTTTGCAACAATTGAAATGAAGTCCAATAAAATAAAATATAATTTTTATAACACACAATCAAGAATGTTAAAAAATAATTGAATGATATTTGCAGTTTTATTTTATAATTTAAGGATATTTATATTTATATTTTATCAAAACGATATTTACATTCTTAATTATGCTTGAAACATGCTTATCTATATTAGTCACTACATCATGTAATTTCCAAATTTGTAAACACATTTAGTATGATTAAATCGCAATACCACTCTTATTGTCTTTTTATTTTTTTTATTTGATAAAATAGAACACTAAAAAATACAAGTTTATACAAGAAAAATGATAAATTATTAAAGAATTGGAAGAAACTAATAATAAATTAGTGATGTTTGTGTCAATACCACCTAACCGTTATAACACATATCCATACGCACACTTGGCCGATTCCTTATCACACATTAAGGGATTTGCTGATTCAAATTTGGCAGCATGCCTATGTTGTACCCGAATTTCGACCGTGTTTGACATTATCCACCAAAATCATTGATGGTTTTTCACTTGGCAACGCATGTTTGGTGCAAAATTGCAAAAAGTGTGTGTATACTAGGGTGGGGTCTTGTTAGAGAATGGAAATATGAGGTGGGGGAGGCTACGGTCTAGCCGTAGGGACAGGGAAAGTTTATTTGGGGAGGCTAAGCTAGAAAAATAATTAAATATTTGTCAATTTACATAAAAAATATTACAATATGTTCATATTCTAAATTATATCAATCAAATTTACATTTTCATTTTTTCTAATAACATGTAAATAAATGAAACTTATTCCTCAAATATTATAATACTTAATGAGTATTATAAATTGGCCATAAAAATAAATTCTTATCAAATATTTCAAAATAAAACTTATAACATACATGCACATTGTGCGAGACATTAGCTAGTTAAATTTAATTGAGAGACCTAATGAAATATTACCCTTACAAAATAGTTATAAATGTGTTTAACAGATTCATTTCTATGTATAGTAGCTCTCCTCTTAACCTTTAAAATGTTTGAAAAAAAAAATTTTAATATTAACTTTACATTCTATAAAGTTAATTAGATTTATTGTCATTCGTTTTTATTAGACTGTTTATTTTTTGGATATGCTGGATTTTACTGCATCTAGAGTTTGTGATTAAGTTATGGGCCTCAACCATGTGAACTTTATATATGCTACTTTACTCTTTCTTCTTAATGATATCCTCTCTTATGCCTTAAAAAAAAATCATTTAACATATCAACAAACCATCAAAGTGAAACGATTTCTCTTAATTTCAGCAAGAAAATGCTTGAAAACAAGTCATTTGCTTGACACGCAATCTAGGAGACTAATTTGTAAATTAGAAATACGGATTAAAACGAGAAAAAATTTCTTTGGATGTGAATAAGAGAACCTTAGGCCAATATGTGCTTTTTAAGTATTTGAAAACTCAAAGGCACCACTCTTTTTTCCTCTTTTGCCCATACCCTGCAATGCCAATAAATTTGATATTGCAATTTTTTTTTTCCTGATAAACACTTTATTTGATATTGCATATACTTATTCCTTCCCATCACCAATGAAATCATTTGAAGTGCCGGCTTTTAAAGAAAAATTGAAGTACTTGTTGAGTCAACTAAAGAGTTGAAATCTTGGCAGTGGAGGTAATGATCCATTAGCCAGTTTGGTAAATGATGACCCACTCCCACTTTGTTTCAGATTAATAAAAAGAACTTTATAAAATTTTGTGTTTTTATTGGGTACTCCGGGAGTATACTTCCTCACTGGAGCTTGTCCCTCTGTGAGAGGGAGGGAACAAGTATACTCCCGGAGTATCAAATAATTTTCCTAAAATTATACACACTTTTTTGCTGGATATAAAATTACACATACAATACAACACAAGGAGAAAATTTATATCACATAACTCCAGTACAAGACACACGTACATATAGCACATATCTCTAATACAAAACACTCACCACACCACAAACAAAGCTGTTTGAATATCTTATTTTGTACTCCACTCCTGTTTGTCTACTAGGAGTGAGGAGATTAAAACCATCTTCACCTTATTATTAATTTCTGAGTCCCATTTATATGTACATAAGTAGTACGGGACTCGGTCACACACGAGAGATAAGCAAGCTTCAGTCTTCTTGATAGAGGCTTTCACACCTAAATGGAACCAGCCCTTTTTGTATCGAGATTTGCATTCACAGCTTCTCCAACAGTCAAGAAGACCCTTCCTCCAATTTGACTCACAAAGTTGGCTAGCCTTAGCTTGTGAATGACTTGCCACCTAGGATTAGCAATGGCTAACTGAGAGAGAGAGAGAGAATTGGTTAAAAGAACAAAAAGAAATTCAACATGTCAATCTCCCCATATTAACAAAGAAGAGAAAAAAATAAGAAAGAAGAAAATCACTGCCTTACCTCCATTCCATGTGAGCTGATATTCTTCTGCAATTCTTGCAGGGTAGCAATTCCTGATGTGTCAATGTCCATTAAACCTACCATGGTAAAACACGAGAAATCAAAATTAACCAACTCCTGAAAGCAGTTACCTCTTGAAATTTTACGGATTATAGCTAAAATAAGAGTCCAACAAATATGATGGTCCAACAATAATTATTTGACTTGTTTCGTCAAGGACATCATCAATATCAAATTAACATCCCTGCTTTCTCTTTATGTAGTAAAACTACACTTACTGGACATGTCAAGAACTACGAGTTGATTATTAGTCCTAACATTTCCTTTTGTGTCCTCCGCTTCTTCAGTAACCCATTGCATAATCCTAGAACAAACAACAGTCAAGTAGTTATTCATCACAATTTTGATTTTGAATGTTTCTAGTGAGTATGTTATGTATCTGTCACCTATATACCTTTCTTTGATGATACTGGCATTTGCAAAACATAGCAAGGCTGACTTGATACGGATTATCACAACCCCAGGAGTCTTTGCAGCCATGGGATACTGATTGATGTCGCAGAACATATCAGTTCCAGGAAGCTGTCCTAGAGCTTCTGTCCCCGGTCGAATTGAGATGAGAATAATCTTTGCAAATGATATTCCTATCTGCAACACACTTGTAGTTTACTTAAGTACGCCATATATAGAAATAACAACAATCAAGCCTTAGTCCCAAAATTTTAGGATTGGTTATGGATCCTTAACAAGTTTGTCAGGATGGACTATACTTAATACACCACATTTATAGTTCTTTAACCAATCCTATTATCATCCAGGCTCGGCAACAAATGAGTTTGAATTGCAAGCTCGTATCCTTTTTTGAGGAAATTGATTTGCATATAGACTTTCCTTAACTTTTTTTTTCTTCAACTAGCCATTGTTATTAAGAAAGAAAACTAAGTTCATGTACAGTAAATGGAGTGTATAAAATATCTGGTGTCGTTATTTTCAACATCATTTTCATGACACACTTCACTACTATAATACAAGACAATTCTTAGGTACAATTCATTAAATGTTATACTTTAAGTTCTCCAATAAAATTTAACAATATGTTCTTATTGACAAATAAATTACATGATTGAATTTAATTATTCTTGAAAAAAAAAATGACACAGAACAACCATGCAGTGTAATGTGGAATATAATTAAGAAACTGTACCTGTTTAACCAAATAATAATAATAATAAAAAACACTTGCATAAATATATTTTAATATATACTCTGGTGAAGCCTAATAGATTAATGGACTGCAATGGAACTGGGGATCAATATTTGGGTGTCAAATCCCATTTCAAAGGTACTCGGTGTTTTTAAAAAACGAGGGCCAACCCACCAGCTGAAAATAATAGTGGTCTCACACAATGCACTCATTACATCACCCATTTTATCATGCTTGTTGTCTCTAGAACTGGGATCACTGGAGAAAACTTTGATTGTAATAAGACGCGTATGGCATTAGAACAATGGTGGGGTACACTAACATTAAAATTGATAAGTCCTAAAACACGTTTTGGGGGATCCATCATGAGGAGTTGAACCACACATTCACTGGTTTTGTGAATCAAAATGACTTCCCACCATTCATAATATATAAGGTAGTTGGTATTAGTATATAATATTGATACCCTTTCTGTAAGATATATTACTGCCTTCTTTTGTTTTTTTGTGAAATGCTTTTGTTAAGTGGGGGTGCGAAAAGGAAATACCGAAGGCGATTTGTCCAGTAATTCAGATAAGTTTAGAACTTATATTGGGAGGAGTTAAAGATGGATAGCCTTCCTATTCTTTTGTGAAATAAAGTATTTTTTCATAAACACAAAAAAGAAAAAAAAAAAAAATTTTTTTTTTTTTTTTTTGGGGGTGGGGAGAAACAAACACGCACAAGAGAGAGGAAACTTGCTTGGAGTTGAAACTGGAAACTGAAACTTTAAAGCATAGCCTTTATTCTTCTACGAGTTGTGGAATATGATTCTTTCTTTTCTTCTTTCCTTATTTAATATTTGTTTCAACAGTCTTTTTAAGGCTTGTCACTGAACCACCCAATGTTCTAATATAAGCTGGTATGTTTCACCAAATTTAATCTTTCTAATTAAATTTAACCACATGGTTATATTGCCCAATAAATCACATGGTTAATTTAATTATACACGGGAAGACAAGACTATTTATGTAGCACTTGTTAATATGTATGTGCCAATGTAATTAAATTTAATTAAAAAAGTTAACGTATAACATAAAAAAATTTATGTCCTAACATGATAACACACATGTCTGCACCAAATTAAAAAGAAAAAATGTCTTACTGCAACTAGAAGGCCAATCTCCACAGATACAAACAACACACCAAAGAATGCAGCGATGCAGGTGAGGAAGTCTAGCTTATCAACCTTCCAAATATTGTACGCTTCATGGAGGTCAATGAGTCCCGGAAGAGCAGAAAGAATTATTGAAGCAAGGATTGCTATAGGAGTGTAATACAATAGCTTTGTGAATAATTGCAGTGATACGAGCACTGTAATTGCCATCACAATATTGGAGACTAAAGTTTCAACACCAGCACTGAAATTTACGGCAGTGCGTGAAAAAGATCCTGCATAATTTTATTGTTTATTTAATTAGTAAAAGTCAAGGGGCTTGATCATCACGTACTGTTCTTTATGCAAGATGAAATTAGATTATGATAATAAGTATAGGGACAACATTTTTCACAACCGAATGTATGGTTTATTGTGATTAGTACATAACTAACAGACTTAGGTGAAAATATTGACTTTGCTCAAACCATAATAATCCATATTAACAATTATGAAAATGTTGTGTTGATAGCATTACTCATTGTAATTAGTAAGTTCAAACATAAATGTGGATAAGGTGAAATTTTTGACATTAAAAATAAAAGGAGAATGCTGTATTAATTTGGTTATGTTGGCAAAGTCCATAGTGAGGTAATTTAGAAAAGAAAGCAAAAAGAATCTTACCGGTTGCAACATAGCAAGAAGTGAATGAACCAATGATGTTCATGAAGCCCATGGCAAACATTTCTTTGTTTCCATCAAGGTGGTATCCTCTTAATGATGAGAAAGATCTACCAACTGCAATCGCTTCCTACAGTTAACATTTGGAACATTATTGTTAGCTAGGAAGTTTAAGGTATATCATTTTGTACATTTGCAAAATTGATTAATTGGTCACCCACCGTGAGTGCAACAACACCAACAATGAGTCCAATTTTTGCCACTTCCCCAACATATGGGCCATTGAGCTGTAACTGATGAACTGAGCTTGGATTAAAGCCTCCTTGGATGTGTTTCACAATCTTAATTCCATGTTTATCGGCTCTTGTCAGAAAAACAATAAGAGTAGATAGAATAACAGAAAGGAGAGGAGCAATGGCTGATAACCAAAAGAGTCTCTTTTTCCTTTTACCCTGGGGAATTCAGTGAGGGTGTTAGAATTTCCAAATAAACCAAAAGGTAAAAAGTTATCACTGCATGCCACTCACCACAAATCTTGTGATTAGGATAAATATCAGGAATGAGCACCCAAGTATAAAATTAAGAGGACTCCACTGTAAATAAAGAAACAAAGAGAATAAATGAATTATTCAAATGAGAATAGATTCTCTCATATTTCTTAATCTTTCACTCTTTGTGCTTTGTGAATATATGCTTTTCAAAAACCTCAACCAAAAAAAAAAAAAAATGGAAAAGGAAAAGATAGAAAAAGAACATACATGATGATGAACTGATCTCCAAACTGCTTCCACTACAGATATTACATCAGTCTTGTTTGTGAAGTGACTAATCCCAAGCAGTCCCTTTAGTTGTTGAAGACCAATTACTATGGCTGCTCCAGCCACAAACCCCACAATAGCCGCATGGGATAGGAAATCTACAAGAAATCCTAGCCTGTATATTTGAAAGGAAAATAAATAATGATTAGAAAAGTACTAGTTGGTCATGTACTCTAGGCCAACATGAATAAGGAGAAGAGAATCACTCACCTGAACAGTCCAAAGGTAGCTTGAAAGATTCCTGCAAAGAAAGTTGCTGTCAAAACAAGCTTTCTGTAGGCAATTGGATCAGCCCCAGGATCTTGTAATTTCTGAATCATTGATGGCAAAAGCAGTGAAACAACTGCAACAGGTCCAATTGCTATCTCTCTTGATGTCCCCATTACAGCATAGATAAGAGGTGGTACCACACTTGTATCTATGAGTAGTACACAATCAAATCATATAAGCTTCACAATGGTTAATGCATATATATGATTGGCATTCAATAATCATATTTAAGTCACTTACAGAGGCCATATTGAGGATCAAGTTTTGCTAAAGTTGCATATCCAATACTCTGCATTGAAACACACATTATGGCAATATGGAAAAAAAAAAAAAAAAAAAACTTAGAAGTCTTATTGTATTAATTATAGTAATCTCCATGTTAAAAGTTTTTGTTTACCTGGGGAATGCATAGGCTAGCAATAGTTAGACCCGCAAGTAGATCATTCTTAAATTTTGTCACTGTGTAACTTTGACACCAAACAAGGATCGGAAATACACCTTGTAAGAAAGACACAAGGTGTTTTCTTCCGGACTGGTTTTTGAGGGACATGAAGTTGTTTCCACAAGGTAAAATCTTGTCCCTCACAGAATCAAGGAGCTCACTCCATAAACCTGGGGGCTCGGGTGTATTAAGCACCCATTGAGCCCTTTCAGCATGACCATTCTTTTCAAGGTCTGGGCTTTCCTCCTGTGTGGAGGTTTGTTGCATGGCTGGAGCAGCCATAGTTGAAGTGTTTGGGGGAACGTGAAAAAAGCTGACTCTCTCTCAGGCAAAGTGAGCAACAATGTTACAAGACTATTTTTTGGTGTAAAATGCAAGGACCATTGCATAACCTTATATATATACACACACAGCAAAAGGCAAAATGCAATGGTGGGTCTTTCTTAAAAAAAAGAAAAAAAAAGAAAAACTATTATATACAGGCCCAGATATGCAAATTAATTTATTAGTTAGGTATAAAGTGCACCCCAGTTGTAAAATTAACGTAAACTTATTTCATGTAACATATCAGATCCATTGAAGGTGCCAAGAGGTGAATCTTAATTTATACTGATCTTAGAATGGATCTTAATTATTTTTTAAGATTAGTGCATAGATATGCAACTTTATGAATTTTTTTTTATGATTTACCTCGGCTCCTCTACCGTGCTTGTCCTAGGAATACACAGCTTTCGTGCTACGGATTACCAGTGTTGAATGCCTTGTTGGGATCCAAATTATATTATCAAAATATTAGCAATCCAAAATAGCAATCACACACAAAAACACAAATATTTATGTGATGAAGGGAAAAACTACGGGACAAATTCCGAATAATTTCATTATTATCAAATCAATTATAATAATTCTTGTGTACGCCTCACGGTTAAAGAAAAAAAAATCTCTCTTATTTTTCTTTGCTCTCAAACACAAATTATCTTTCTCAAATGCGGAAATCCTTTTTCTCTATTCTTCTTTTTTCACTATGCGGCATCCCTTTCTTTTTCTTATGCAGCACACACCAAAAAAAATCACATATAATCATTATTTAAATGACCCTAGCTGCCACACCATCCTTGTATCACACAAACTTCTACTCAAATACAAATTGGAACACATGAGGTCTTCTATTTCTAATAGGAGTTTTAAACTACATGGCTCTCTTGCCGCATAATCGGGCTGGACCCACAACAATCTCCCCTTCCAGCCCACCGATGGGAGGAGATCTTCATTCTATCTCTTCAATTCAATTCTATGTCAGTCAAGCCAACACAAGGCTTGACCTTCTTCATTATTGAAAGCTCGAAAATGTGTTAAAATACAAGAGCTGTTTAGACCCCTAATTAAAAGATTACGGCTCGGTTGATTTTACTCTAACTTATCTAAGTGCGGAGACAAAAGTAAATGAAGCGCAAACAACCGATACTACTCTAGTGCATAAACATGAACAACCAACAATAAAAATAAAGCACAAGAGTAATGGAAGAGAGAATACAAACACAAGATAACACGCCGATGTGTTATCGAAGAGGAAACCGAAGAACTCGGCGAAAAACCTCTCCGCCGCCCTCCAAGCGGTAATCGATCCACTAGACAATCAGTTGGGATATATGGGTTAGCAAGAAACCCTCCAAACCTAATCTACCCGATGCACCTAAGCCCTCCAAGTTCCAATAAGGCTTCTCAGAACCGTGTCTTGTTTAGCTTTCCGGATCCCGCAATATGCCCGATTGCATCTGCCAAGCCTCATCGGCTTCTTTTGGCAAATCCCCAAATCTTCCCAAGCTCCAAAACACTCTCTACACTTTGAATATGTGTGGGTTGTGTTTGGGTACAAATCTCCTCTCAAGGTATGACAGTGGGAGAGGGAATGAGAAATGGCTACAATGATTTCTCACTAAGGATGAGTAGCTCTCTCTCTAAAAGATGGGTGTGTGTGTTGTAGAAAACCTATCTAGGATTTCTCTCTCTAAATGGTCTCCTCTACATTTGTGGGTATGAGGGTATATATAGTATGGGTGAAGGGTAAGAAAGTCACTCTTTAAAATCCTCTAGGCAGAATGTTTCGCGACTACCTCGCGAGAAGGCCTTACTCGTGAAACACTTGCGAAAATGACAGTCTGACACGACTCTTCAGCTTCCAGTCATGTGCTCCTCACATGCCCTTTTCGTGGGGACCTTTCTCGCGAACTTCTCATGAGCTAGTCATGAAATGCACTGATCTTCAATTAAGCTTAAGTCTTTACCAGCTTAATACTAAACCCAATATAATAAAATCCCACAAAATACAATGAACAAAATTAAAACAATTACAACACTTTTTGTCATGGAATAAAGCCAACATAAAATATAGATGTAAATCACAACTTTACAATTATCTTCACCAATATTGAGAACACCTCATCAACGTCAATCCCTTTCATTCTCAAATAATTAATCTCATCTTGGATTTTTTAATCCAATCCCTTGGCTCCCCCTCATCAGAAGCCCAATTATTCTTGAAGCTAAGAGTTCGATGTTCTCCAGCAATCCTCTTCTCATGATCAGGTTCAACAATATCTAGTGGAGGATATTGCTCCCCCGCTCAAGACCTCTAGGATATTTCACTTCATTGTCATCCCATGTAGCCTTAGCATCTTCACATGAGTCCTGTACAAACCGCAACATGCATGTCCTCTTGCAAATGGCCCTTTAGTAAGTTTTTATCTTCCATTACCAAGGTAGTTACAATAACCCACTTGATCCATAGCCAATGTAGAAAACACATTCATCCTTAAATCTGGAACATGTCGCACATCCTTCAACATCATAGTGCTACCAACATTGGTTTCAATGCACACATCATCAATTCTCACAATTTTTGAGTAATTAGAATTACCCATCTTCACTGCACCAAAGTCTCCTGCTTTGTACATGGTAAACAATCCCTTTGTAGGGATAATATGGTGGGGGGCTACAGAATCAGCAACCCACTTAACATCATTATTAGCAACATGCTCACACTTTTGCTTTTCAATAAAAAGCACCACAACATCCTCATCAATCACAGCAGCTATAGTATTTTTCTCATTATCATTCTTTTTATATTTTCCTTTTATTTTGTTCCTTATTCCAATGCCAACAATCTCTTCTTAAGTGACTCTTTTTCCCACAATGGAAGCATTCTCTAGTTTCCTTGAATTGCAATCTATCTCTTGATTGTGACCTACCGTTAAATTTCCGATCATTAGGTCATTTGCTTCTACCTTTACTCTTGTTCTCCGTGACAAAAGCTTGATCTTGCGCATTGTCTATATTTGCATCTCTTCCGCGAACCTCTTCACTTAAAATCATATCTCAAATATCATCATATTTCAGTTTGCTTTTCCCTGCAAAATTACTCACTGCCATTCTCATGGCTTCCCAACTATTTGGTAAAAAAGCCAAAAGAAATCAATGCACGAACCTCATCATCAAATTCAATTTCCATCATGGATAATTGATTAGTGATTGTATTGAACTCATTCAAATGTTGCGCTATAGGAGTGCCTTTTGCCTTCTTCAGATTAAATAACTTCTTCATCAAATACACCTTGTTGTTAGTAGACGGCTTTTCATATATGCTAGACAAAGCTTTCATCAAATCCACTGTGGTCTTTTCTTTCACAACATTGTGTGCAACTGATCTTGACAGAGTTAATCGAATAACTCCCAATACCTGTCTATCAAGAAGATTCCAGTCTTCATCCTTCATAGTTTCAGGTTTTGTCCCCAAAAGAGGCAGATGCAATTTCTTCCCATAGAGATAATTTTCAATTTGCATCCTCCAATACGCAAAGTCTGTTCCATCAAATTTCTCAATTCCTGAACCCTTGCCTTCTTCTCTGGCCATCGCTTCCACTCTAAACTTAGCTCTGATACCACTTGTTGGGACCCAAATTATATTATCAAAATATTGGCAATCCAAAATAGCA
The DNA here is from genome assembly GCA_019022515.1 of Quercus aquifolioides. Taxonomy (NCBI): domain Eukaryota; kingdom Viridiplantae; phylum Streptophyta; class Magnoliopsida; order Fagales; family Fagaceae; genus Quercus; species Quercus aquifolioides. The sequence goes on along the minus strand of CM032334.1, from coordinate 54,416,309 downwards.
ATCACACACAAGAACCCAAATATTTCAATCTCCAAATAATTTCACTATTATCAAATCAATTACAATAATTCTTGTGTATACCTCACGGCTAAAGAAAAAAATCTTTTTTTTTTCTTTGCTCTCTCACACACAAATTATCTTTCTCAAAGGCAACAATCATTTTTCTCTGTTCTTCTTTTTTCACTAGGCGGCATCCCTTTCTTTTTATAATGCGGCACACACCAAAAAAAATCACATATAATCATTATTTAAATAACCCTAGCCGCCACACCATCCTTGTATCACACAAACTCCTACTCAAATACAAATTGGAGCTCATGAGGTCTTCTATTTCTAATAGGAGTTTTAAACTACACGGCTCTCTTGCCACATAATCGGGCTGGACCCACAACATGCCTAACAACTTAGTTATTGCCAAGCTTAAAAATTGGCTGGCTAGCTACGAATAATCAAGGATATCCTACTTTGATCATGATCCTCTTAAAGTTATTATATAAGAAAATGATCATCCAACTAGCTAATAGATAAGTTAAACACTTAAAGGTTGTGATTGTGGAGTATGCAGCTTTTTATATATTGGTCCCTCAAATATAAATGCGCCAATAGGAAACTAATTTACTTGAAAGTTGAAGTACAATCTTTGTCTGGTAAGATGGTAAGTTGATGTACAATCTGATATTGTAAAATGGCAGTGGAGAACAGAGAGAGTTTATTTGTACTTTGTCCACATCTCTTGTGCATGTCTCTTATCTATATCGTTAAAAACACATGTAATCGGTATTCGGTACCATTATTAACTTTAATTCAAAATCAATGGTACAAATAAATTAGTAAGATTTTATTTTCACACATCTTGTACATATTTCTTGTGTATACATTAATTGTAACTCTGTCATTGAATTTGAATTGAGGTTAATATATTGGAAAAAGGGAAGGTGATACTAATCATGTAATTGAAATTTGTCCACATATCAAGCTTGATGACAACTCCACCATGTGGTGGAGAAAGTATCTCTTGTGCTCGTTGTATGGAGCGGGCCTCTTACAAACATAAAGATCGCATGTTTGTAGGGTTCAGAAATTTGTGAGAGATCTCTTTATATTGCGGCCTATAAGACATTGCATATATATGAGTATATATCTTAGGTTTGATCTCCATTGGATTCAAGTAGAGCAAAAAAAAAAAAAAACCTCTATGGTAATCAGTAATCCTATACCAAACAAACATTCATACTCATGAGCTAGCTTTACCGTTTCAAGTTTTAACCTCATACAAGAATGACATGTTGCAATGTGGACATTATGGATGGGCCATTAAGATTTAAGGGTATTTGCTTACTCGTCAAAGTGGGATTACACTTTATTGCTTATACATAATACGTTCAACATGGCCAGTGTTTCCCTCAAGCTTAGCACGGTGTTTCTCTATATCAAGTTGAACGGTTTTAGACCCCTTAAAACAACTAGATTAACCTAGTTAATTAGCCAAGTTATTAACTTAGTCAAATTATGCAATTCTAGGTTATCACAAACATACAATCATATCAAAAGTATAAAGCAGCGGAATAATAAATAACACAATGATATGATCACCCAGGAAACCACTCCGGTAAAAACCTGGGGAGGATTTGACCCACCGATCTTCAAGGCAAACCTGAATCCACTATGAAAGAATCGAAGTTCATACAAAAAGACTTACAAGCTCCCCGCTCGACTTCCTAATGCTACCTACCAGTAGAACTTACTGACACGACCCCGTGCAAGCTCCGAATCCACAGACTCCTTCTTTCTTGGATTCTCCAATCAGCTACAAGCACCCACGCTTGTTTTTCTTTAAGCTCCAATGGCAGCAACCGAGTTGATCATCAAGATGTTGAAGTAATCTCTACCTTGAAAACCCTAAGTTTTGTGTAAAGGAAAGCTCCTCTAGATCTCACAAGAGATTTACACAAAACAACAATGTATGAGCAACAATACAACAGAAGCAACTCTCAAAACGTAGCTAGGGTTTTGCCTTATATACCTAGGGAAAAAACATAAAACCCTAAACGTTTAATGAGTTAGGGCTGAGTTGGAAATTCTGCAGAAAACGCATCTGACCCGAGATTCGATCGATCGAGTCTATCCTTCGATCGATCGAGCCAGGCCGAAATGCACCAATGCATTCTGCAGCCACTCGATTCCAACTTTACAATAATTAATCAACTTTGAGCAAGCCTAAACAAGACTAAACATATTGTTTTGATCATGGTTTGCCAATATTACAAATTAGAGTTCTAAATACCTAAATTCTTAAATCTTTAGAACCTAACAAACTCCCCTTTTGGCAATCCGTGACAAAACACAAATTAAAAGCTCAAAGTTTACAAGTAAAAAGCCATTTACAAAAATAATGCTCATAAACTAAAATTCAATCCTAACTACTATCCATCAGTTGCAAGTGCAGACAACAGCTCAATTGAATCAACCTGTATATTCCTGAAACACTCAACAAACGCATTATCGCATGTGTGACAAAAAAGAGTAAAACAACAGGTATAACATTCTTGTAAGATTCACACAACACATAATAAAGACATATATCAATGAACAACTCATAAATATAAATCAATAAGCAATGAAACACAAAGTAACAAGAATCAAGTATAAATCATGTATATCAAAACAATGTTACTCCCTCTAACATGAATATCCCAAAAAAATGATATACAAAGTGAAGCACCTAGATACAATCTATAAACTCCACAAGCTCCTCAAAAAAAAAAAAAAAAAATACTCCCCTTAGCTACAAAAACCCCTCTACAAGTCAAAACTCTACTCCCCCTTTTTGTGACGGAATGCCAAAGGGCAATCACAAGTCATCATCAAAAGAAGGTGGTGAGGGTGAATGAAGATGCGCAAAGTCGGCTCGCAGAGCACGAATCTTATCAAGCAAGTCCACCAAAATCTGACCATAAGCCGCCTGAACGGTCATGACAGTCTCCAAGGTACGACGAACATCAAAGTCGGCCGAAGGAGGTGGAGGAACATCAGCAGCAGCAGCAGTATCACCAACAGGATCAGGAACATCCTCACCAGCAGGACATGTAGAAGAAGAAGGAGGAGGTGCGCTACCAGAAGGCTCAGACCTAGGATGTTTAGAACTAGCTTTACGATGAGCGGCCATTTGTCTAAGAAAAGACGCACCTATGGGAGCAATCACATGAACAGGCTCAGAGGAAGGGAAACCACTAAGATCAAGATAAAGTAAAATCCTATGAATGAAAATAGGATGAACAAGAGCATGAGCAGAAGATGAACTCCTATAAACATCGTTCAAAGAACGAAGAAATAGATGAGGAAAACTGATAGGAGCATCAGTAACTAGAGCGTACAAAAATGCATACCTCTCGAGAGGAATGGTGTGAACATGAGATATGGGCCAGATAGAATGACAGGCTATCCTAAAGAAAAGATAATGCAACCCAGAAAGCTCAGCAGAGGTGATCCTAGGATAAGAACCCCACTGGATAGATGACCCAGTGATGTAAGACAAGACATCACTCAACTCGGGAGACTCATCATAGGGATAGACAGGATTCTGGACCAAAGGTACCCCTAGAGCATCAGCCACTACCTTGGGAGTAATGGTGTACTCTACGCCTCGTATCCAACTCTTTACCAAAGTGTTGGAATCATAGATGCGAATAGAGATGTTCGAAAAGAACTCTCTAATCAAGGCAGAAGGTGGAGGAGGATCAGAAATATCCACCAATGGTAACCAGCCTCGACGCTCAAAGTTTGCTCTAATGGCAGGATCAAGTTCATCTAATAGAACAGAACGCTCAGCCCAAATCTTTCTCCTAAGGTTTAGCTTCTCAAAAATCTCTTGGTTTTTCTCACTCGGAAACTTCTCACGGTCAAAAGAAGGAGGGGATGGAGAAGGTGAGGAAACAGTCCTACGGGCCCTAGTCTTCCTAGGCATAGTGCTAAGGAAAGGACAAAGACACACAGAGAAAACCAAAAGAACAAAAATAAAACAAAACTAAGGACAGACTGCAAGTTAGCACAAAAAAAATATAGAACAAAAATCTATATGATGCATGAACAATTACAATGTCATGATGCACGTACTAATGCAGTAAACAAAGTTCAAATTAAGTTCAATTACACAAAATTGGCTCGAACATAGAGTTTCTAACAAAAACCCTAAAAATTTGAAAAACCACTAGAAAATTTTGAAACACAGTGATGAATTGATCATTACACAATGGTGAAAACATATTAGAATAACCAATTTCATCAACACAACAAGCCAATTTCATCAATTAAACCCAATTAAACAAAAATCCCCAATTCGGATCAATTACAAGCCCTAGAAATTTCAATTTTTCACAAAACCCAAAATTGATCAAATTAAACTATCAAGATCATGTTTATAGCATGGCCCCACAAAAACCCATTGATCAATTGCACAAATTTTGGCTTGAATCAACAAAAATCCCAAAAAGAAAAAGGTCCGAAAATATGAGGATAAATGCATGAAATATGTAAATAAACTCAAAAAGGAAGGGCAAAACAGTCTTACCGGCTTGAGGAAAGAAATTCTTTGCAAAAAATCCGGAGGAAAACGACAAAAAATTGAACTTTTAGCCTTGCCGAGTCGGAGAGAGAAAGAAAAGTTTGAAAAACTTTTTGAAAAAGTGTTTGAATCAGCTAAGAACAGTGTTTTAAAAAACCTGATTCACAACTCTTGATTGATCGAAAATCACATTCGATCGATCGAGTCACTCCGACAATTTTTAAATAAAATGAAGCACTTTTTCGATCGATCGAAAAACAGAATGGATCGATCGAACTAGGCAGAGGCTCACAAAATTTTTGAGAAAAATCACAGTTTTGAAAATCACAAACCATATTTTGAAAACAACTCCTCAAAGCATTAAACTTATTGAAACAAAATGCATGAGTATGAGATGGAATGCTTTTTCAAAAACCCAAGTTTTAATCCCAGTTTCTCCAAAGAAAATTTCAGCCATTCTCTTTTTAAATTCTCAAGCAAAAAAGGATGTTTTGCATAATTCTCAAAGTATTTTCAAACTTGGTTGGTCAGACCAAAAACAGACACAATAACATGTACAAAGTTTAGCAAAGAGTAACTTGTGTAGTGTGTGTAACTAGCAAAAAGCTTGAGATACATGTGAGGTGATATGTGAATAGCAATCAATCACAAAGTCTACAAAATCAATCACATAGAATTCAAAAGAGACTATCACCTAAAGAGCTACATCATATAACTCCCACATCTCCTAGAACATAAGTTTGCAATCATGTAAGTTTCTTGAAATTGTTGCCCCATTATTAGATGAGATTTGGCATTAAGCCTAATAGTACACACCAGTTTTAATCAAGTGAATTGGCATCAAGCCTAATAGTACACACCAATTTTAAGCATTAAGCAATTAACAGAGGCTACACCTTATGATCTTTTTGTGCATGTGCTACACTTTCTCGAGCACAAAATCTTATGATATGCACTAAGGTGTTCATGATTGGCTAGTGAACAGTGGTGAGATGGTTATTTATGCCTTTCTCAAAAGGATCAAGTCCGTCAGTCAAATAACATGTGACTTCAAGATTAAGACAAAGTGATAATCACCATAAACATCTTTCCCACACAACATGCACTACAAAGCTTCAACTAGTAAAGTGCAATAAATAAGCTCATCAAAGCTAAACAAGGTACACAAGACATGTTATGTGTAAATAAATTGACCAACCTTGTTTTCAAAAACCAAGAAAAATAGTGCCAAACACAATTTGCTTTTCTCTTTTTTCTTTTTTTTCTTTTTTTTTCTTTTTTTTTTTATTTAAAAGGGAAAACAAATAAATCCTAGAATGAAATGCATGAATGTAATGCAATGCAAATCCTAGAAACAAAAACAAAAAAAAACACCAAAAAACCAAAGAACAATGGTCACAAAGGAATGAGCAATGAAGCACAAGGACCAAGAAAGCCAAAAGAGACTAGGGACACCGAAGCACACCAATTACTTGACGAAATGTCTCAAACTTACTTCCATCAAGAGGTTTGGTGAAGATGTCAGCATTTTGACATTCAGTAGGGATATACTCAAGGACAACAATTTTCTTTTCAACCAAATCCCTAATGAAGTGATACCTAAGTTCAATGTGTTTGGTTTTGGAATGCTGAACATGATTCTTAGATATATCTATGGCACTAGAATTATCACAATAGACAACCATGGTGTCTTGAGGAATCCCATAATTACTCAAAAGCTTTTTCATCTAGAGGAGCTGAGAGCAACAACTCCCAGCAGCAATATATTCTGCCTCAGCAGTGGATAAAGAAACAAAATTTTGCTTCTTACTCATCCAAGCCACAAGATTGGCTCCAACATAAAAACACCCCCCAGTGGTGCTTTTTTTGTCATCGGCATTCCCAGCCCAATCAGAATCAGAAAAACCAGCAAGAGACAAATTAGACTCTTTGCTATAAAACAATCCATAATCACAGGTTCCACTCACATATTTTATAATTCTCTTAACAGCATTTAAATGAGAAACCTTAGGATTAGACTGAAATCTAGAGCAAACACCAACACTAAAAGAGATATCAGGCCGACTAGCAGTTAAATACAAAAGACATCCAATCATGCTTCTATACAAAGTAACATCAACAGACTCACCTGATGGATCAATTGTTAATTTTGCATTGGCAGCCATTGGTGTTCTAGCATGAGCAGCCTTGTCCAGTCCAAATCTTTTGACTAAATTTCTTGCATATTTAGCTTGATTGATGTAGATTCCGGACTCTGTTTGCTTCACCTGCAATCCCAAAAAGTAAGTCAGTTCACCAACCATGCTCATTTCAAACATCGCCTTCATTTCATCTGCAAAAGAATGAGCAAGAGAATCATTAGTAGCATCAAAAACAATGTCATCAACATAAATTTGAGCTACAACAAAACCAGTCTTATCCTTTCTTATGAAGAGAGTTATATTTGCAGATCCCCTTTTGAATCCATGCTCAGTGAGATAAGCAGTCAATCTATCATACCAAGCCCTAGGAGCTTGTTTCAAACCGTAGAGGGCTCTCTTCAGCTTGTAGACATCATCCGGTCTGTGAGGATCAACAAATCCCTTAGGTTGCTCAACATATACCTCTTCTTGTAACATCCCATTTAAGAAAGCACTCTTGACATCCATTTGATACAACTTGAAGTTTAGATGACTTGCTATGGCCAACAGTATCCGAATGGATTCTAACCTTGCAACTGGTGCAAAGGTCTCATCAAAGTCAATTCCTTCCACCTGTGTGTACCCTTGTGCAACAAGTCTTGATTTGTTTCTTATCACAGTGCCATGTTCATCCGACTTGTTCTTAAAGATCCATTTAGTTCCAATCACATTTACACTCTTTGGCCTAGGAACTAATTCCCACACATCATTTCGAACAAATTGATGAAGTTCTTCATGCATGGAATTTACCCAATCAGCATCTTGAAGTGCTTCATCCACCTTCTTTGGTTCAAATTGGGACAGATAACATGAGTGAGTAATCACATTTAAGGCTTTTGATCTCAATCTCATGTTATCATTCAGACTACCCAATATATTTGTGGGAGGATGATTCAATCTCACTCTAGAGGATGGACCTTTAACAAGAGATGTGGTGGTACCTTTCTTTTCAGATGGAGGACTGAGCTCACTTTGTACCTGTCGAGGGTCATGAACTGGAGTGGATGGTTCTGAACTTGATGGTACTGAGACAGTATCATTCAACACCAGCAACTCTTCCTCACTATGTTTCCCCACATACTCAGCAGGAAGTGAATCATCAACTTCTAAAGACTTATCTTGAGCAGGAACAGTGCTTTCTGAAAGTGTTTCTGAACACACTTCATCATTTATCACAACATTTGAAGATTCCATGACTGTTTTGGTTCTTAGATTGTACATTCTATAAGCTCTACTGGTGGAAGAGTATCCTAGAAAGTATCCTTTGTCACTTTTTGCATTAAATTTTTCTAGGTTCTCTCTATCATGTAGAATGTAACAGTCACTGCCAAATATCCTGAAATATTTGACAACAAGTTTCTTCCCTCTCCAGAGTTCATAGGGAGTTTTCTTGGAGTCAGGTCTAAAATACACCCGATTGAGTGTATGGCAAGCAGTGTTGACTGCTTCTCCCCAAAAGGATTTTGGCAACTTTTTGTTGTGTAGCATGACTCGTGTCATCTCCTGAACAACCCTGTTTTTCCTTTCCCCAATCCCATTCTGTTGAGGTGTCTTGGGTGATGAGAACTCTTGGTGAGTGCCTTGATCATTGCAGAAAGTAGCCAGCTTGGTATTCTCAAATTCTCTTCCATGATCACTTCTGATTCTGGCTATCACAGTATCTTTCTCAACCTGCAATTTCTTGCACAGATGTATCATCTTCTCAGGAGCCTCAGCTTTATCCTTCAAAAGCACAACCCAAGTATATCTAGTAAAGTCATCCACAACAACTAGAATATACTTCTTTCCACCCAAACTTTGAACTCTGGCAGGACCCATGAGGTCAATGTGTAATAACTCTAAAGGTCTTGAAGTTTGAACACTAGTCACAGACGGATGTTTGGATTTTACTTGTTTACCTATCTGACATGGTCCACAAATGCACTTTTCTATCTTCTCAAACTTAGGTAAACCGATAACTGCCTCACACTTGGAAATCTTCTCTAACTGCTTATGACTGGCATGCCCCAACTGTTGATGCCATAAATCAACTTGATCAATCTTTGCACTAAAGCACTTGTTGTTTACACTTGGTGTTATCCCATAACAGTTGTCAGCTGTCCTTACACCAACACACATACAGTCACCTCCTCCATCAAGTATCTCACATTCATACTTGGTGAAAAGAACATTTAATCCACTGTCGCAAATCTGACTTATGCTGAGTAAATTGGCCTTCAATCCATCAACGTACCAAACATCTTCAAACACTAGCAATCCTGGAATGTCCACAGTACCAATGCCTCTGATCACAGATTTGCTTCCATCTCCAAAAGTGACTGTCTCAATCTTTCCTTCAAAGAGTGTTTTGAATAAACCTTTATTTCCTGTCATATGCCTGGAACAACCATTATCCAAATACCAAAGACAAGAATCACGCGCCTTTAAGGCGATTAAAGCAGTATAACATACATAATTCTTATCACATGTGATTATGCCAAGATACTTAAGGAAAGATTTAACAAAAACAACAAAAGGCAAAGACAACAAGTAGACAAGTTGACAGATAAGCAAAAATATTTTCCAAGAATCCATGACAACAGGGGTCAAGGATCAGTTCAGAGATCAAAAGGTCTCAAACAAAAGAGCTACCCGCTCTGATACCACTTGAACGGTTTTAGACCCCTTAAAACAACCAGATTAACCTAGTTAATTAGCAAAGTTATTAACTTAGTCAAATTATGCAATTCTAGGTTATCACAAACATACAATCATATCAAAAGTATAAAGCAGTGGAATAATAAATAACACAATGATATGATCACTCAGGAAACCACACCGGTAAAAACCTGGGGAGGATTTGACCCACCGATCCTCAAGGCAAACATGAATCCACTATGAAAGAATCAAAGTTCATACAAAAAGACTTACAAGCTCCCCACTCGACTTCCTAATGCTACCTACCAGTAGAACTTACTGACACAACCCCGTACAAGCTCCGAATCCACGGACTCCTTCTTTCTTGGATTCTCCAATCAGCTACAAGCACCCACACTTGTTTTTCTTTAAGCTCCAATGGCAGTAACCGAGTTGATCATCAAGATGTTGAAGTAATCTCTACCTTGAAAACCCTAAGCTTTGTGTAAAGGAAAGCTCCTCTAGATCTCACAAGAGATTTACACAAAACAGCAATGTATGAGCAACAATACAACAAGAGCAACTCTCAAAACGTAGCTAGGGTTTTGCCTTATATACCTAGGGCAAAAACATAAAACCCTAAACGTTTAATGAGTTAGGACCGAGTTGGAAATTCTGCAGAAAACGCATCTGACCCGAGATTCGATCGATCGAGTCTATCCTTCGATCGATCGAGCTAGGCCGAAATGCACCAATGCATTCTGCAGCCACTCGATTCCAACTTTACAATAATTAATCAACTTTGAGCAAGCCTAAACAAGACTAAACATATTGTTTTGATCATGGTTTGCCAATATGAAAAATTAGAGTTCTAAATACATAAATTCCTAAATCTTTAGAACCTAACACAAGTGACACTTGATATAGAGAAACACCGTGCTAAGCTTGAGGTAAACACTGGCCATGTTGAACATAATATGTATAAGCAATAAATTCAGATGTTCATGTCCTAAGAGAAAAATTATTTCGTACACTCGGACGGCATAACCAGGATTTGACTTGGAGGGAGGATTTGTATATGACATGCTCATTTAATTACGTGCATGTAAATAAATATTTAAAGTATTTGAGACCAATTTAAAAAATAAAGTCATTTGAATATATATATATATATATATATATATGCTTGTTGGTCCCTTATAGAATTTAGTCTCCAAATTTTAAAGTGATCGTTTTTAGTCTCTTAAATAACATGACCAAATTAAAAACTGACACATCATCATCACTACACAGGAACAAAAAAAAAATGCATTTTAGAGGCTAAAACCACTAATGGATTTTGTTTTAGAGGCTAAAGTTTAGGAACCAACATTATATTTTTACCATAGTACTTAGATAAATACCGGGTGTAGCTTAAGTAAATTTCTGTAATTTTGGTTGAGACAGACTCATGAAATGTTTAATTTATAATAATTTAATTAAAACTATGGTGTGGACATTTATGAGTTTGAAACTTCTGAATTTAACTTGAAAATAATATTAGACTCTAGAGTTTATTATTATTTAATTATCTCCACACTTTTGTTTTATAGCTATAAAAAGTTTATGAAGGAGACTAAATTATTACAAAAATAATTGAGACCCTATTACAATTTTTTTCATAACTTCTAAATTTAGCTTTTTGTGCTCAAAAGTTGACCAATCAATTTCTATGGTTAATTTAGTAAAATTTATAATAACTTTGACATTACTCTTTTGTATTTTTTTTTTAATTATTAAAAATGATAGGGTAAAATCCAATCTATTTATTTCACAATTTATTAATAGGATTTTAATACTTTACCAAATAGTTATTGTGAAAATTCTAGAAAATTTAATTCGGGTTAATTGAACTTTCTCCCCCCTTAACTATTTGCTCCACTTCAATTTCCCCTCTAAAATTTGAAATCAAACAATGTCTCATTTGAATAATTGGTGTATTTAATATGTTAGGACATATGTGAATCATGTTAGGAACATATGTCAATATAAAATTGACTAATCCTTTGACAAAACACACTTTACTTGTATTTTGGTAGATCTAGGATGTGTTTAATGCTTCAAGGAACAAGGTTTCAAGTTCAAGTGTTAAAGTCATGCAAGTCTATCCAAGAATCAAGTGAAGAAGTGCTGGATTTTAAAACTCGACAACTAGTATCTATGGAGGCTTAAAAGGCTGTTTTAGCCCGATGCTCGACAGCTGCTCGATAGATAAGCTATTTGTTGAGATTTATGAAAATCAATTTTTCAGATCTGATTTCATTCCAATCCATGTGTACATGTTTAGACTTTCTTTTCTCACAACCCTAAACATATATAAGGATTGTTTTAAGGGCCGTCGAAACTGATGCACCTCAATGCAAAAGTTTTTCACAAGCATATTGTGAACCGGAGACATATGCCTTAGTTCATCTTTCTCTTAAAGAAGCTGCTGTGTTTGTACACCGTAGGGTTTTGTAACCAAGGAGTTTCGTGATCTTCATTGTGTTAATGAACTAAAGAACTTTGCAGCTAACATCTTTCTCAAGTTGGTGAGTAAACCGCATACTAGGATCCGTGCATCGATTGGTTAGTCACGTATTGGGAGCCGTGCATTGAATGGAGAGATTGTCACTACAGAACAAGTCCAATTGGGTATTGGGGTAAGGGTTCAACTATAGGTTGGTATAAGGTACTATGATTCCTTTATTTGTAACCGCTTGTTGTGATAATAGTGAATTCTCGGGAGTGGTGACCTTAAAATCACCCAGTGAGGTTTTGCCTCGGTGGTTTTTCCCATTCGTAAACAAATCACTTGTGTCAAATTTATTTTCCGCTACATTTAACTTAGTTGGTAATTTTTTTGTGCTACCACACTTATTGCATGCTAATTGAATTAATTAATTAACTTAGCTAATTAATTGGTTAATTCATCATAAGGGGTCAATATATTCTTAGCCTATCATAATATAAGAGTATATTACAAGACACATGAATGCAGTATAAATATGTTCATGTGTTGTATAGGACAGAGAAAGTGGGCTTAAAGCCCAAAAGGCCTATACATGTTAATTTTAGGCAAATCGCTCTATAACATTATTCAATTCTATTAAATTAATTTTAGTGTAATTTTTTTCTTTTGGAAAAATTGTGCACATTTTATGCTCAAGTGCCCATCATGCTCTTCATAAACACTAATATATCAACTTCTCATTCATAAACACTAGTAGAAACCCGTTCCTTGACAACAATCAAAATTCTTTCGAAATTTTTTGAAATTCTAGTTGAGATAAGTAAGATTCCTTCAAGACATGGTTCTCTTTTCTCCTCAATTGCTCCAACTTTACAACTTCATTTTAGCTTTCTCCAACTTTAGGGGATAGCATCACTGTCATTCACTTTGATTTCTCTCTAGGAAGCACCGACACGGACACAGGTATAATATAGTGACATGAGTAATTTTTTAAAAATTATAACATAAAACAGGCGGTATGACACCGATATGACATTAGTATAACACAAATACGACATTTTAAATGAAGTGTCCATGCTTCCTAAATTTCTCCGTTACTTGGTTCATTATCTTGTCAAGCTGCAAGTATTTTCCATCTCACTTAGCTGACTAGACATCTTGAAATATTACTATAAACCTAACCCAAAAATGATGGCACTCTGCTTGCCATTTCTGTAACATTCTTAGGTGGATCGAAACTCCCTTTTAAAAAGTGCATTTAAGTTCATATCTATGCTTCAATTCCAATGAATTGCTGTTTATCTTCAAGAAAAAAAACACTCAAATCTTCTCAAAGAAGAAGAAAAGAAATGCATTTGTAATGCCTTGTCTAGTTTGCAGACAATTGATTGAGGTGACGTTGACTTTCCAATTTCAGTCACTACAAATAATAGTTTTTGGTTGAAATTGATCCAACACTTATTCGAATTAACCTTTAACTGTACCTCATCTAAAACTCTTTCTTTTGTCAATTTGGACCTGCTATGGGGGAGGTGGTATCTGTTATAACAGTACTATATAATGGGTCTCTCACGTAGAGGTGGATATTGCACATTTTTTGTAGGGTTTAACTACATGTCAAATCTGATAATATTTGTAGTAATAGTAGAGGAAGAGGATGATGATGTTAAGAATGTACCATCATCACCATCATTGTTGTTGTTATTAATACTGCAATATATGATTATTATGGTAAAAATTGTCATAATTGTTTATATATATATATATATATATATATATTAATATTGGTGGGGATGGTATGTTAGCTTTAATACAAGACCAAGGTGAAGAAATTCCAAAATTTATCATTATTGGTTATTGGTTTGTCATGGATTTTTTTTTTTTGTAATTATAGTTATAGCAATGAATGATGAGAGATCCAAACCCTAATCCACCTAATAAAGGAGAGTTGAGTAGCTTATTATGTCACTAAGATACAAGAGTTTTTACTCTTTATCCTATTTTACTTGTTTAATTACTTACGCTTTAAAATAGAAACTCAATTTTTTCTTTTTTCTTTTTTAGTAAAATTGTACTTTAAAAAAAATAATGCTACAATATGTAAAGTAAAGAACGAGGGAATGAATTCTCTGAAGAAATGTAATTGTGATTTGCGCTTGACTAATGATGTTTTCATGAGAAGAAGAAATGATAATGTGCACATTCTTGGCATCCATATACAATATAAATTTTATAAATATCAAACATGAATTCACGGCCATAGAATGCCTAGCAAGGTGAAATGTTATGTGGCTGGAAGAGTGAGACATCTCAAATTGTCTGGATTGCTGTTAGATTGATTAAGTGTGGATTATGCAGATGTGACTTGAGTTCCACATCAAATGTGTACTAGTCTACTAGATTGTTATAGGGTTATATAGCAATTACAGAACACCTTAATTATATACAACTTGAAAAGTACTTCTATAATATATATATATATATATATATATATATATATATATGTTTCTAACCCTTTCTTATGTCAGAAAAAGAGTCCAAAACAAGCCTAATTTACAAAAGGTTAAGAATTCTCTAAGAAAGTTACACCCATAGTGCTACAACTTATATAGGCCACACAAAATCAAAATTTCTAGCAATAGTGCACACTAATGCGCTAAGCACACGAACCTTCGCACTAATGTTTGAGTTTATTAATTATCTGCTTCCCAAAAAAAAAAAAAAAAAAATGAGTATATCTGATTCGACATGAAAAAATGAATTAGGATAAAGAGCCTCAAGTGTGAAATAATTGCCATGTTATAATTGTGGACAAGAATTTAACAAAAAGCTTAATAGCAAAAAGTCTTGTAACTTAGTAGTATAGTTGTTTCTTTTAAATTTATTTTTGAGAATTGGAATTCAAATCTCCCTTCTCATTATTGTCATTATCGAATTTGGAAAAAAAAAAAATTCTAATGAGCGCTTATTGGATTTCAAAGAATAATTTTTCATATGTACATAGAAGTTTGGGAAAGGTTTTGGTTACACCGTAAATACTTTCATACTTTTTTTTTTTTTTTGATACAAGATAGAAATTCTCTCTTTTATTTTTGTATAAATATGAAATTTGATAATTATGGTAACTATTAATAGGGATTTTTAATGATTGAATTTGAATATAGAAATAGATATTCAATTATTTAAAGAAAATAAGATTTGGCAAGATTCTAATAGATGTTCAACTAAAAATTAAACTTCTTTAATTAGTATTATACATAAATTATATAATTTACGATTTCCCTCTTTGGATGAATATATGCGCATGCAAAAAAGAATCTTCTCAATTTGAAATTCATCTATTTCAATTTTTAGATTGAATATTATAAATTTAAAGGAGTACAATCTCTCATGTCATTTAAAATTACAAATGACGCGGTACTTCATATACTATTAGATTTAAGAAATAAAATCATTAATCATAAAATGACTCGCCTAATTTTAATTTTAATGAAATGAAGAGGATCCTGTTTTATATGGATGCACCCTTCATCATGAATATGATAATATATAAGTCACTAATAATATTGTGATATTATTAGCTACAGTCTGGATTCGAATGAAGTGGGAAGTGGTATGGCCTATGCTATGCCTAATGGCATCTCTGCCACTAAGCACCAAAGGGACTTAGGGCTCCAAATACATTGAACCTAGACGCTTTCTAGTTTCCTATTAGTGGAAACTTTTACTTTCGTTTGAATGAGAAGCCATTAGGCAAAACCAATTGATGGGTTCCAAAAAGGGTCTTCAAAAGTATAAGAACATTTGGTCAGCTAATAATAACGTTACTTGGACCACAAAGAGAAGTGAAAAAAAAAGTCAGCAGAGATTCATCATGGCATGCACCAGAAAAGAATAAATTTTTTTATTTTTTATTTGAGAAGACCGAGAAGACAATAAGTTCAAGAACACTACAAATTTTACAAAAATTTTCACAACTTTTAAGATAATAATTTGTAATTGATGTACAATAAAAATGATGCTAATAAGAGTTGTACTAATTATAATTATTATATGTCATTTTAACAATTGTGAAAAAAAATAAAATAAAATTTATTACGTCGATGGCATTATTGGTAAAAAAAAATTAAAGTTTCTCTATAAAAATTGGGTTCTTCAACTAGACCACTCAGCTTACGTGCAAAGTGGAAAGTGGAAAGTGCAAAGGTGGAGGAATTTAATTAGCACAAGAAATACTATAATCGAATGTGTTGTAAATATGGTTGAATAATCTTTGTCCTCGAGTTAGGGTATGCATTCTCTCTTCTATCATCTATAGATTCCACGTTTTGTTCCTGAATGACTGACCCCAGCATTTTGAGGACCTTCTATTGGCTTGTGTTGTGATTTGAACTTTGAAGTACTAATAGATAGACTCCCTTTTCAATGTTGCTAGTCACAATATGCATGTCAACCTGTTCATAGTATGAGCTTTTGAGCTGCAAATGGCTTTGTTAATTCATATTGTTGAGGTCTCATTTTCTTTATCTGATTATACTCGGGTCAACAATGAAAAGGGGGATTGGACATAACCAGTTAATGGGTAAAATGATCTCTTTTTGATATTATAGGTATACGTTAAAATTGTTGTCGGCAGGGGCAGAGCTAGAAATTTTTGTTTAGAGGGGTCAAGTTGCAGTATTAATATATTTATCAAGACAACTCCCCACACACACACATATATACACGCTTTTTTTATTATATACACACACATATATATACACATTTTTTTATTTGATAAGTTATATATATATACACAAAAAAAAAAAAAAAAAAGCTTAGTACTTTCAATTAAAATTATGTTTGATGGCGATCTTTTATAAAGTTAATAAAATTCATTTTTAGCATTTTCATAGTGAAATTCTTAAAAAGTTTCATTTTCTATACAAATTATCAAATTTTATACTAATGTAAGTAAAAAAAAAAATCATTCAATTGATCAACTAATGAAATTTTAAAAAACATGAATGATCCAAAATTTGGAGGAACAAGTTAGGATCCAAACATATTTGAAGTTATCTTACTTTAACCCATTATGTGGTAACTAAAGAGACATTTCATGTGTAGTTTTAGTGACAAGATTTTTTTAACGAGTCAATGACTTGTTAATCGCCAAATAACGAGTTGAAAAGATATATTCAAACATGTTTGGTGCCAAACTTTATAAAATATTTAACAGATATAAGAGCACATTTTATAATAAAAAGTAGAATTGCGAAAAATAAAGTTTTGTCTCTATAACTATTAAACCAATTATTTTTATTAAGAGCATCATTGGACTAATTCAAATACTTGGGGGGCCAACTCTTATTTTTGTAGACTAAATTTTGAAAACATTAAAATCATTTTATATATATATATATATATATATTTTCAGAAATTTGGGGGGGGGCCATGGCCCTTCAACATAGCTCCGCCCCTGGTTGTCGGCATTTTTTATTTATTTCAAAAACTCGTAAGTTAGGATAGAGAATTTTTATTTAGAGAATTATATATTTGTATATTGATTCACATCAACACCATTGTTTGAAAAACTGAAGCACAATATTGAGTTCACAAAACTGACCAATAGAAAGAAGATTGAGAGACAAGTTTGAAATTATCACTAAGATATATGGCTTAGATGAAGAAATAAACCTATGTGACTTACAGGCATATGGGATTCATCAGCAGTGTAAATGACAGCAATAGGCTCTACAGGTGTTTTATGAGAGAATTGAGACATTGGGGATCATGTGATTACAAGAACTTTTACATCAGTTTATATATAAATACAATGATTTGTACTTTTAGATCACTTCACTGTAGCTTCATCTTCAATTCGTCAATTCACCCATAAAATCCTAATTTTATTGAATGGTCCTATGTTGAACTGCACATATTATGCTGCCTTTTTTGTTCAAATTAATCCTAACCCTTCTCCAAAATTTATAATATACCTTACACCTGTGACCTATGCGAAATGACTACAAAAAAGAGTGGCCACAGGCCACGCATCCAATGGCACATTTAACTTTTTCATGCAGTGGTGGATTTGGTTAGGGAAATGGAGTATCAGAGGCTTTAGTCTATATGAAAGCGTGACCAATCCTTAATTGAGAGATCGAGACAGAGCGAGAGAGATGCAATTCAAATTGTTTTCCTCATGTTTGGTTTGTATATATTCTGGTCCATACAATTCTTTTTTTTTTTTTGTCAAACAAGATAAAAGATCAACTTTCTTGACTTCTTAAAATATTTTTGTTCGTTTAATCTTTATGCTTTTTATGAGTTCTTTTACCATCGTAATTTTTTTGTCAAAACTTTTGTCAGTAGCAAACTGTGAGTTATTATCTTTCACTTTTACATAAATCTAAAACAATTTATCATGTTAGGTCAATAAATTTTCTCCCTCTCGAGTTGGAAATGGGTCAGGACAAAAGAGTTGAGAGTCTAATTAATATAATGAGGATGTAAACTGCGAAATGATGTATGCGATTCTAGCTTAATTGTAGTGGTGAAAAACTTTTTAAGTGTTTGCAAATTTGGTTGATGAGGTTTCGATTATGTTAGGTTCTAAAGACTTAGGATTTTATATATTTAGAACTCTAATGTGTATTGTTGGCAAACCATGATCAAAACTAGTTGTTAATCTTGTTTAGACTTGCTCAAAGTGTGGGCGTTTTATGTAAAGTTGGAATCGAGTGGCTGCAGAAGTATTAGTGACTTTCGGCCTGACTCGATCGATCGAAAATTAGACTCGATCGATCAAATCTCGGGCAGAACGTTTTTCTGCAGAATTTTCCAACTCAGCCCAAGCCCATTAAGGATTAGAGTTTCAGATCTACTTCTCCCACTATATAAAGAAAACCCTAGCCACGTTTTAGAGTAGCTGTGGATGCTCTTGTTGCTCATATTTTGCGGTTTGTGTGAATCTCTTGTGAGATCTTTGGGGAACTTTCCTTCACATAAACTTAGGGTTTTCTAGGTAGAGATATTATCTACATCTTGATGATCAACAAGGTTGCTGCCATTGGAGCTTAAAGAATAACAAGCGTGGGTGCTTGTAGCTGATTGGAGAATCCAAGAAAGAATGAGTTCGTGGATTCGGAGCTTGCACGTGGTCGTGTCAGTAAGTTCTACTGGTGGGTAGCATTAGGAAGTCAAGCGGGGATCTTGTAAGTCCTTTTGTATGAACTTCGATTCTTTCATAGTGGATTCTAGTTTGCCTTGAGAATAGGTGGGTCAAATCCTCCCCAGGTTTTTACCGTGTGGTTTCCTGGGTGATCATATCATTGTGTTATTTCTATTTCCGCTGCTTTATATTCTTGATATGATTGTGTGATTGTGATAACCTAGATTTGCATAAATTGACTAAGTTAATCACTTGGCTAATTAACTAGGTTAATCTGGTTGGTTTAAGGGGTCTAAGTTTCTAACAGATTATATATCATTTATTTGTTGACTCAAAGGCGGTAAAGTTTATGTGCGAATCTATATCTATATATATATATATATATATATATATATCTAAAAACATAGCATTTATTGTTGCTACGCTCCAATTGAGTTACATCATCAATCATGTTACTTTTTTTTTCTTCATTTTTTAAACAATATTAATATATAAAAATAGCGCAACTTTACACATTTTCTTATAACTCATTAAATCCAACTCACTGTGAACAACCTTACACATTCTTTAACTCATTAAATCCAACTCAACATTAATTTAGCCATCTTCCAATTTTCAACTCTTCATTTTTCGTTCAAAACCGTTTGGCTCTTTTGAGGTTCAAGCCCTTCAATTGTCATTCTTGCAATTAACTATGTTATTTTTAACACTATAAATTTCTGATTGCTCTCTCTCTCTCTCTCTCTCTCTCTCTACCTTCACAAAAGTTGCCAAAGTGGCATCAGATTTGGAGAGTCCCTTTGGGATGTGTTCTTTCCCTTCTTATTTTTTCTTTTTCCCCAACTTTGGTTTTTCCATTGGATTTCTAAAGTTTGTGGATGATATGCTTTTTTGTGGGTTGCCGACAATGTGATCACTTTGGGGCTATGGGTGGCTAGGATTGGTTTGTCGGTTATGAGAAGGGTTTTTAAGGATTAGAAATCTCTAGGATAAAATGGGCTTTTGCCCTTTTCGGGCAAATTAAACATCCTTTTGCCCCCTTTCCCAAACTAAATAGGGAAATGCCCCTGTTTTGTAACTCGATAATATGAGAGTCGAGTTTTTATGAAGAACTCGATATTACTATGATCGAGTTACTCTGACCGTTGTGCCATGCTGGCGCAGCAGACGTGGGTTTTTCCCAATAAAAAAATGGCTATGTAGTCATTCATAACTCGGGAAGCCTAAAATAGAGTTTTCTTCAGCGATTTGAATCAATAGGACCCTAACATCTCACAACGCCTATTCACTCACTCTCTCCCTATACACTCTCTTTCCCTCGCTCTCTGCCATCACACTCTCTCTACACTCTCCCTCGCTCGCTCTGCGATCAGGCTTCCCTACTCTTCCTCACTCTCCATCAGTCTCACTCTCCCTATCCAGTCTCCCTCAGTCGTCATTGCTTCCCGTCGTCATTGCTTCCCGCCGCCGTTGATTACAGGTACGGTCCTCTCCTCTGATATATTTTCTGATCTTGGTTAATATTAGGTTGTGTTTTATGTGGGATTTTGATTATTTTGTTGAAACTTACTTAAAAAGTAGTAAATTTAATAATCAAGATGAGAATTTTGTTGTCTTTTACATGCTACAATGATTATTTTCTCATTAATGAGTTTAAATGTGCTTGGGGTTTTGATGGGGGGTTTTGGCAAATCAAGTGGTGGTGTTTCAGTGATGTCTCTGGGTTTGTGTAAAATGTGTCTTATCCGATTGTAGGCATGATTTTGTTATAGTTGTTGTAAATGGTGTCAAACTAATTATGTTTGAGTGTAAATAGTTGTTGTAAATGGTGTAAAATGTGTCTCATGCCTCTAGCAACAACCGTTAGCTCTGAAATAGAACCCATCTCGTAAAGATTGGTTTGGACAAAGATTGGTTCTATTGGTTACGTGTTAAGAAAAAAATGATGAAAATGATGAGACTCTGGTTGTTTGAAGCAGTCTTCCGTAAATCCAAGATGTTTTGCCCATAATGACATCCTATATACATAAATCTATGAAATACAATACACATTCACATGAAACAGAAAGTCAGTTACTATAAGTCCAGTTAAAAACCAGTAAGAGTGATGAAATAGTAGTGTTTAGTACAGCAACAAACAAATTAAGTTCCTTCATATCCCTTAAAAGTTTTAATACTCATTGTTTTTGGTATATCTAGGTTTTTATAATTTTCATCATTTCTTGGAATTGACACTACTTTTGTTTTGCAATCTAGAAAATTTTAAGTAACTTTACTGAAAAAAAATTCATTCCCTGGTACCCTCAGCTTATATGTGCAAATGTATGGCTGGAGAAGCTGATATAGCAAGCATAGAAGTTCTTTTGCTTGCAATATAGCTCCTCTTTGTTTAAAATTGACCATATGGAGGGGGAGAGGAATAATTGAACATTCAATGGTCCTGCACCCTTTGGTGAATTTGAGATTCTTGTTTGATCCTTGAAATATTATAATATTCTTTACTCTAATTTTTTATTTAAAGAATTTGGAGAGTGGCTGCTTTTTAAGGTTTCTCTAAATCAATTTGGTACTCTTCTATAGGAGCACAAATATGTGAACTTTTTTTTGCCCCCTTTTATTTTGAGCTGGTTGGTTACTATGGATTAAGAAATTTAAAATCTTCGTGTAAATGAAAATGGGTGCTTCTATTGTGGATATTTCAGGCTCCATTTGTGCGGTTCTAACTCATTCCAACACTCAACATGTTTCCCTGGTTTCTTTTTCTACTGTCATCCATTTGCACTCATCACAAGTTTTTAGAACTTAAGATTTGCAAAGATGAATTTGTCATTTGCTCTACAGCCTCATATGATATTTTGCATTAGTCGATGGTGATTTATTGTTATGATTGGCATGCTTTATACATGGTTTTTCTCTAAATACAGAAGTTTAGGTCTGTGCTTCCTTATTTGCACTCTTGTATTTTTGGGTCATGCTCTGGGATACGAGGGTTTTTATGAATTTTTTTACCCCTAAATCAATTTGTTTAATATGTTTAAGTAAGGTATGTCTACTTGGGATGGTGTTTGATGAGGACGTAAGGAATACGCTTTCTTTATCAATTGATTTATTTATTTTCTTCATAATAGTTGAATAATAATGTTTTAGCTTGTGTGTTTTTTCGTAGTCAGCTTGCAACTTCGTTTTTGTTAATTGAAGTCTACCTATTTGTTGTCTATATCATCATTGATATCATTTTCTGTCAGCCGGCAACTGGAGTTTTATACTTTTATTTATGTCTTGCTATTTGTTAGTTAGAAGTTTTGAATCTTGATGTGTCTACAGAAGGGGAAATTGTGATTCACAATATTGATTTGCGATGATGTGTCTACACTCTATAGGGAGGGGAAATGTTGATTTTCTTATGCAACAGAGTGCGCAGAATTCTTGAATCTTTATATATGAGGACATAAGGCAATAATCTGTTTTTATCAATTGTAATCATTATTCTTTCCCCAACATGCGAGTGCCTTGGTTATTAAAAAATAAAATGAGTGTCTTTAGTTTGTCAGCTTGCAACTTCTTTTATGCTAAACACTGATTTTTCATTATGTCTTGCTATTTATTGCTATTTATCGTTAGTGAAAAGACTTTAACTCATGGTTTGTCTACGTGAGGAAAAATTGTGTTTTACTTTTGCAGCAAGGCTGAAGTGTTTAATCTTTATTGTTCTTGGGCAATATGAAAGCCCTTGAAATATTCTTTTGATTTCACATTTTTTACTCCTAAATGTTTGAATGTTATCTTGTCACTTGTTCAATTTATTTTATGGATTTTGTTTCTTGGCAGTTTTTTTAAGTCACATATGTTTGATCCGTTTTTCTTGATCAATTTGGTCCTCTTTATTAGGTGCACAAATATGTAAACTGCCTCTTCCATGTAAACTGCTCTTTAGGTGGTGTACAAAAATAATAAGGAAAAAGTTAACGGAGCAAAGAAAAGGGTGTTGTTTTCACATTCACTGAGGAGTCCATTATTTAAATTCATGGTGGGGTTCATAATAAATTTGAGAGAAGGGGATATCATTTTTTCGTATTTTAGGAGTACTTAAAAATTTTCTTAGATTTTGGATACATTTTTAGGAACTTTGTAGAGGACAAGAAAAAAGCATTTAGTTTTTATGACGGTTGATTATATTTCTCATAAAAGTGGTGTTATAACTTAAATTTTTTTAAATAGTTTATTAATAATTACCCTAAGGGCATCTATCAATATAAAAATACTTTTAACCTTATGTTGACCAAGGATTGAAAGTTAAATGTATGAAATAATCATAGATTTTGTCATTGGCAGGGTCTGGGACATGTTATCTCATTTTTAATTAAAAAAAAATCCTAAACGGGCAAGCTAAATAGAATTAGCATTTATTGATTTTATAATTTTTTTAACATAATTTTTTTAAAACATATATCTCCAAATCATGATAATTAGTTTGAATTTTCCCTTTTGAGAAAGTGCTAAAAAGAAGCTAAGGTAATATATGTGATTGGTATCCACTAATTTTATTTTTATTTGTTTACTAATACTATGTCCATATGTAGATATAATTATAAAAGTATTAATTATATGTAGATATTTTCTATAAAAAATTATGTATAGATAAAGATAATATTTTATTAATATTATTAAAAACTAATTATATGTATAAAAGATAATATTATTAAAATAAAAATGTTTATCTGTAAATATAAAATATAAATTTTTTTGATAATATCAAAATTATCCGAGTCTATTAAAAATTTTATAGACTTTTGCATAAAATAAATTAACTATGTTAATAATTTTTAATTAAAGAGCTAATGATAAAAAGACTTTAATTATAATAGTGTAATACACACACATAATATTGAGTTATTTGGAGCAAGGTATGTAGTGAGCATGTTTCATAATCTAAATAGTTTTGCATTCATTTTTAAATTAAATTAAATGAAGCATCTATAAAAAAATTACTAATAGAGTTTTACTTAAAAATTATGCAATGCTCATGGATAAGCCTTGATATACAGAGTCTGTTTGGCAAAGATTATTTTTGCCAACTTATTTTACTATTCAACTTATTGGGTTGAAGTCGGTGAATTTGAGATTCTTGTTCGAGTGGTCCGGCACCCTTTGGTGAAAATGACATGCATTATGTTGTAGATTTTATTGATTTTCTATCTTTGCGATTATAATCTTTTGATTACGTAATTTTTTTAAGGAGAATACTCTGTAATTTTTCACCCTTTTGTTAAACAAGAAATGATATTCACTGGAACATCAAACTGCTCAAGTAACTTCAAGAAAAAAAATGAGTGCATTTACTCTAGGAAACAACATTCACTCCATCATTGTGGTTTAATGAGTTTGGTACATTTTGATTGACTATTGCTTATAGCTAATACAGTGGAATAGGGTAATACTAGATCCATTGTCATATAAATGGATCTAGAACTAACTCCTAAAACTTGTAAAATAGACCCAGCAAATGAGCCTAAAATTTGAAAACGACTCACCAAGCAAGAAATTGAGTAGAATTAACTCCTAAAATGTTGAAAATAGGCCTAACAAGCAGGGAAATGGGCTGACTGAGTCATGGTATGCTTACATATCTAGTGGTAGAAATGTAGAATAATTAGTATAGGTTTCTAGATATTAAGTTGAGAACTCAAGCCCAAATGACCTGTAGCTGTAGGGATCTTAGTGGTCCATCGTAAACGGGCAATTGCGTAGGACATAAAACGGGGAGCTGTCAAGGATGACCTTATAAAGAGTGTTACTTTGTTGAAAAGACCAAGTTTGATTGAACAGGTTTAAGAATAAAATACCTAAACATTGAGTTGTTGCAATATATATTTACTATGTGACTACATTGGTCATAAGCCATAGAGTTGATGTTTACACACCATGAACACCATGATGTTTACACACGATGATGTTTAAACACCTTGAAAATGACCAAAGATAATAAACACTGTGATCTTCAGAATCTGTTTTGTGAAGGATTTAAACAATTAATAAATTAATATAGCGAAATTGCAGCGTGAAAGACAAAACACAATTAATATAGCGAAGTTTCAAGATGACCAAGTTCGAACTCTGAACGCACGTCACCAGCCCGTTGCTGTAGCACCAACTGTAGTCATATCAAACTCCTTCAATCGCAGCACATGCGCCAACAGACGCGGCTGTTTAACCAAGTCATGTTCGCAATTCTGCACTAGAAGTATCAACAGCTCAGCACTATTTCACACCCACACTCACATGAATACACAATTGTGAAATTGGATGCACAGATGTCCCATTTACATCTAATGTTGCAACTACTGCCCACCTTTGATGCGACATTGGGAACATTTAAAATCCTGTTTAGATTGCAGTGTTTTTCCAGCATGTATTGACATGACAAGCCCTAATAACTGAAATTGTAATGCAACTAACCACGAAATGAGGTTATAAATGCACCAGTGATATAATGTTAACTTTCTACCCCGCTAACTTCGTAGATTGATTAAGCTATGAATCGCAACACCTTAACATCAAATCGTACAATGCGAAACAAGTTTGGATTTACTTCAACAAATGCATCATCACAAGTTCCAACAAATCAACAACTACATACATACACAGACCACTATGGAGGGATATGGGTTGGAAAGAAAAGAGATTTCGTTAATATGCCAATATACACGTACGAGAGTCTTGGAAGCGTCAGACACATCATGGTCGGCAAACCTACAAAACTAAGTACAGATACTACCGCAATAGAGTTCACTGTAGCAGAACCAGCGGAACCACCATGGTCAACCCTATACGAGAAGAGGTGTGAGTTAGAGGTGTATTGTCGATAGCACGGGTTACGAGTTCCTAAGGCACGCTCAGCCGAGTTACCTAGAGATGAACCTGCCAACATACTTACTCGTCTTGAACAAGAGAACAATCAAATGCAAAGGCGACTAGACCGTTTTCACGCAATCCAAAAAGCTAGGAAGCATCTAAAGGGGAAGGTGCAACAGCGAGCCATCAATTCTATTAATGAAATTACTGCGTTAGATGATGAAACAGATATTTCAGACTTCTCAGATTCAAGCAATGATGATTTCCAAATATTTCTACCTACGAACATTAGACGTTGTTGTTAATGTCTACACATTATGTGCAATACATAATATTGTTGTTAATGTGTGACAAATGATGATTATGTACATTCAACTTTTGCAACTCTAAAGATTAACTGTTCATTAGTTTTGGCTAAGTTTATGTGAAATCAGTTTCTCATTTCTTCCCTGTTGTTCTTTGTTGCTACATTCAAGTAATATGCTTTGGTTGGACAATGTCCTTTGCTTTGTAATGTAGGAAAAACCGTAGGAAGTGAAATGCCTCCAAATTATATTTATTGCACATTACTTATAGGAAAATTTAATAGATTCAATACATACAAACTCATCCAAACCACATAGACCAACCACACATATGATTCAATAATACGAATAATTCATTTATATGAGTTGTTTGAGTCGCAGTATCATGTACACGTATCCGTGTATCTTAGTTCTTATAGTGTCCTACTTTATATAGATACATTAAATAAAGACTCGTCCAAACCAGACTAACCACTCACTTACTGAAAATCCATATAGCTCACACAACACACTGTCACAACGATATTTGGTTTGCTTAGAAATAGGGTAAAGGCCTAAATGCCTAATCAGCCTCTAAAATGTTTCATTCAAGTTATTGGTTTGTTGTAGCATTGCTCCAAAGCTCCCTAATATTGCAATTGTGATGATCGTAAGCCATTGATGTAAAACTTGGAAGCATAGTTTTCTTCATGTAATTTTACATTGATGTTGAGAAAATGTAACTACATTTTGTACTCGCAAAGACTCCCTGAAAAGTTTGTAAGGGAATATGGGGATAAAACTCTCCAGTGTTGCTACACTCGCTGCTCGTAATACTAGCATTTGGCAAGTGAGGTTGGAGAAGGTTAACACAACTCTACGCTATTCAGCCAAGTCATGTTTGCAGTTCTGCATGTGTTGCTCAACAACTCGGCACTATTGAACCCTGTTCAGTCATATCATCCATGCTCACGTGAATAAACAGATATGCAACATTTTCCAATGCACTATTTTCAAGGATGCAGAGGACCCTCAAAAGTGTAAGCAAAATTTTGGGGGTGAACTGTCCACCATTGCAACACTTGATTGATGCAGTTCTGCAGGTGATGCTCAACAACTCGGCACTGTTGAACCCTGACCACAAGTACCCATCCCCACTCACGTGAATACACAGATGTGCAACCCTTTGCAATGCCCCGTTTTCAAGGAGGCAGAGCATCCCTGAATTGGTTATGCATCAATTTTGGGGGTGAGCTGTTCACCGTTGCTACACTGACACAATGATCACATTATGTATAAAGGCTCACCATATTATGCGGCAGTGAGACACCCATGAAAGAAGGATTTTTAGGCTTGAACTTTTCGACTGCTTGGATTGCTCTCTCTCTTCCTCTGGACATGCTAGAAATTTTTTTCAGAACAAACTTTTCTCTGACTTCATGTTTTGTGGGTCTGTACATTGAGGTTTGCTTATGATGAGTTTGTATCATCTTCATCTAAGTCTATTATTTCTATCTGAAGATCTTCCAATTTACAATTCTTCCTGGGTGGATATTGAATCTCAGTGGTAGTCTTATCAAATATAAGAACATGGAAGC
The DNA here is from genome assembly GCA_019022515.1 of Quercus aquifolioides. NCBI lineage: Eukaryota > Viridiplantae > Streptophyta > Magnoliopsida > Fagales > Fagaceae > Quercus > Quercus aquifolioides. The sequence continues at coordinate 54,388,574 of CM032334.1, read as the reverse complement.
TTGAATTTCCTTCATATTTAAAAACTAAAATATAACCATAACAGATAGAATGGTATTCAACGAAATCCTGCCAACCATTACAAAACCAAATGTTGTTATCAGCTTTCTTCAATCCCACTTGCCAAATACCACCATAGGGAGCAATGAGTGTAGCTATGGTGGATAGCTTAGCACTGTTGAACCCTGACCAAAAATACCCATCCACACTCACGTTAATACACAGAGCATACCTGAAAAGTTTATGCATCAATTTTAGGGGTGAGCTGTCCTCCCCTGCTACACTGATGTTTGCAATGATGCTCAACAGCTTCGCATTGTTGAATCCTGTCTAGTCATATCACCTACACGCACGTCAATACACCTTTTGCAATGCACGCTCACCAGCTTTTGCAATGCACCGTTTTCAAGGATGCAGAGCATGGCTGAAAAGTTTATGATACATTTAACACAGCTCATTATTGTCTCGTCAAGTCATGTCAGATGAAGCACATGAATGTTGAATAGTCTTCAACAAGACATACCAAACTGGTCAGAGAAAAGTCTTAAAACCACATCCATCAGATATAAACCATACTAGTGATCAAAGTCCCTAATTAAATATAAGCATAAACATCACTAGTTTAAAATTTGAACATGTTATCCTAGTCCAAACTCTGGTGGTCAACCACGTGAAATATTGAGACATTAAGCACAACAGGCTTCCTCTCGATCGTCTCGAAAACACAAACATCTCCTTCTTCTAAATTATTGTGCTTTCGAAAATGCAACCCAATCCCTTCCCGAATCTCATTGTTGAATATGTTTTGATTGAGGGTAATAGCACAAGACATTGAAGTGTGACATCATGATCACATTATGTATAAAGGCTCGCCATATTATGCGGCAGTGAGATACCCATGAAAGAAGGATTTTTAGACTTGAACTTTTCGACTGCTTGGATTGCTCTCTCTCTTCCTCTGGACATGCTAGAAAATTTTTTCAGAACAAACTTTTCTCTTACTTCAGGTTTTGTGGGTTTGTACATTGAGGTTTGCTTATGATGAGTTTGTATCATCTTCATCTAAGTCTATTATTTCTACTAGATGATCTTCCAATTTACAATTCTTCCTGGGTGGATATTGAATCTCTGTGGTAGTCTAATCAAATATAAGAACATGGAAGCTTGAATTTCCTTCATATCTGAAGACTAAAATATAACCATAACAGATAGAATTGTATTCAACGAAATCCTGCCAACCATTACAAAACCAAATTTTGTTATCGGCTTTCTTCAATCCCACTTGCCAAATACCACCATAGGGAGCAATGAGTGTAGCTACGGTGGATAGCTTAGCACTGTTGAACCCAGACCAAAAGTACCCATTCACATTCATGTGAATACACAGAGCATACCTGAAAAGTTTATGCATCAATTTTGGGGGTGAGCTATCCTCCCTTGCTACACTGATGTTCACAATGATGCTCAACAGCTTCGCACTGTTGAACCCTGTCCAGTCAAATCACCTACACACACGTCAATACACCTTTTGCAATGCACGCTCAACACCTTTTGCAATGCACCGTTTTCAAGAATGCAGAGCATGGCTGAAAAGTTTATGATACATTTAACACAGCTCAACATTGTCTCATCAAGTCATGTTAGATGAAGCACAGGAATGCTGAATAGTCTTCAACAAGATATACCAAACTGGTCAGAGAAAAGTTTTAAAACCACATCCATCAGATATAAACCATACTAGTGATCAAAGTCCCTAATTAAATATAAGCATAAATATCACTAGTTTAAAATTTAAACATGTTATCCTAATCCAAACTCTGGTGGTCAACCAAGTGAAATATTGAGAGACTAAGCACAACAGGCTTCCTCTCGATCGTCTCGAAGACACAGACATCTCCTTCTGCTAAATTATTGTGCTTTCGAAAATGCAACCCATCCCTTCCCGAATCTCATTGCTGAATATGTTTTGATGGAGGGTAATAGCACAAGACATTGAAGTGTGACATCATGATCACATTATGTATAAAGGCTCACCATATTATGCGGCCGTGAGATACCCATGAAAGAAGGATTTTTAGGCTTGAACTTTTCGACTGCTTGGATTGCTCTCTCTCTTCCTCTGGACATGCTAGAAAATATTTTCAGAACAAACTTTTCTCTGACTTCATGTTTTGTGGGTCTGTACATTGAGGTTTGCTTATGATGAGTTTGTATCATCTTCATCAAAGCCTATTATTTCTACCAGATGATCTTCCAATTTACAATTCTTCCTGGGTGGATATTGAATCTCAGTGGTAGTCTAATCAAATATAAGAACATGGAAGCTTGAATTTCCTTCATATCTGAAGACTAAAATATAACCATAATAGATAGAATGGTATTCAACGAAATCCTGCCAACCATTACAAAACCAAATGTTGTTATCAGCTTTCTTCAATCCCACTTGCCAAATACCACCATAGGGAGTAATGAGTGTAGCTACGGTGGATAGCTTAGCACTGTTGAACCTTGACCAAAAATACTCATCCACACTCACGTGAATACACAGAGCATACCTGAAACGTTTATGCATCAATTTTAGGGGTGAGCTGTCCTGCCGTGCTACACTGATGTTTGCAATGATGCTCAACAACTTCGCACTGTTGAACCCTGTCCAATCATATCACCTACACGCACGTCAATACACCTTTTGCAATGCACGCTCAATAGCTTTTGCAATGCACCGTTTTCAAGGATGCAGAGCATGACTGAAAAGTTTATGATACATTTAACACAGCTCAGCATTGTCTCGTTAAGTCATGTCAGATGAAGCACATGAATGCTGAATAGTCTTCAACAAGACATACCAAACTGGCCAGAGAAAAGTCGTAAAACCTCATCCATCAGATATAAACCATACTAGTGATCAAAGTCCCTAATTAAATATGAGCATAAACATCACTAGTTTAAAATTTAAACATGTTATCCTAGTCCAAACTCTGGTGGTCAACCACGTGAAATATTGAGACACTAAGCACAACAGGCTTCCTCTCGATTGTCTCGAAGACACAGACATCTCCTTCTTCTAAATTATTGTTCTTTCGAAAATGCAACCCATCCCTTCCCGAATCTCATTGCTGAATATGTTTTGATAGAAGGTAATAGCACAAGACATTGAAGTGTGACATCATGATCACATTATGTATAAAGGCTCACCATATTATGCGGCTGTGAGATACCCATGAAAGAAGGATTTTTAGGCTTGAACTTTTCGACTGCTTGGATTTCTCTCTCTCTTTTCCTCTGGAAATGCTAGAAAATTTTTTCAGAACAAACTTTTCTTTGACCTCATGTTTTGTGGGTCTGTACATTGAGGTTTGCTTATGATGAGTTTGTATCATCTTCATCTAAGTCTATTCTTTCTACCTGATCATCTTCCAATTTACAATTCTTCATGGGTGGATATTGAATCTCAGTGGTAGTATTATCGAATATAAGAACATGGAAGCTTGAATTTCCTTCATATCTGAAGACTAAAATATAACCATAACAGATAGAATGGTATTCAACAAAATCCTGCCAACCATTACAAAACCAAATGTTGTTATCAGCTTTCTTCAATCCCACTTGTGAAATACCACCATAGGGAGCAATGAGTGTAGCTACGGTGGATAGCTTAGCACTGTTGAACCTTGACCAAAAGTATCCATCCACATTCACGTGAATACACAGAGCATCCCTGAAAAGTTTATGCATCAATTTTTGGGGTGAGCTGTCCACCCTTGCTACACTGATGTTCGCAGTGCTGCTCAATAGCTTCACACTGTTGAACCCTGTCTAGTCATGTCACCTACACGCACGTCAATACACCTTTTGCAATGCACGCTCAACAGTTTTTGCAATGCAACGTTTTCAAGAATGCAGAGCATGGCTGAAAAGTTTATGATACATTTAACATAACTCAGCATTGTCTCGTCAAGTCATGTCAGATGAAGCACCGGAATGCTGAATAGTCTTCAACAAGACATACCAAACTGGTCAGAGAAAAGTCTTAAAACCACATCCATCAAATATAAACCATACTAGTGATCAAAGTCCCTACTTAAATATAAGCATAAACATCACTAGTTTAAAATTTAAACATGTTATCCTAGTCCAAACTCTGGTGGTCAACCACGTGAAATATTGAGACATTAAGCACAACAGGCTTCCTCTCGATCATCTCGAAGACACAGACATCTCCTTCTTCTAAATTATTGTGCTTTCGAAAATGCAACCCATCCCTTCCCGAATCTCATTGCTGAATATGTTTTAATGGAGGGTAATCGCACAAGACATTGAAGTGTGGCATCATGGTCACATTATGTATAAAGGCTCACCATATTATGCGGCCGTGAGATACCAATGAAAGAAGGATTTTTAGGCTTGAACTTTTTGACTGCTTGGATTGCTCTCTCTCTCTCTCTTCCTCTGGACGTGCGAAAAAATTTTTTCAGAACAAACTTTTCTCTGACTTCATGTTTTGTGGGTCTGTACATTGAGGTTTGCTTATGATGAGTTTGTATCGTCTTCATCTAAGTCTATTATTTCTACCAGATGATCTTCCAATTTACAATTCTTCCTGGGTGGATATTGAATCTCAGTGGTAGTCTTATCGAATATAAGAACATAGAAGCTTGAATTTCCTTCATATCTGAAGACTAAAATATAACCATAACAGATAGAATGGTATTCGACGAAATCCTGCCAACCATTACAAAACCAAATGTTGTTATCAGCTTTCTTCAATCCCACTTGCCAAATACCACCATAGGGTGCAATGAGTGTAGCTACGGTGGATAGCTTAGCACTGTTGAACCCTGACCAAAAGTACCCATCCACACTCACATGAACACACAGAGCATCCCTGAAATGTTTATGCATCAATTTTGGGGGTGAGCTGTCCACCCTTGCTACACTGATGTTCGCAGTGCTGCTCAACAGCTTCGCACTGTTGAACCCTGTACAGTCATATCACCTACACGCACGTCAATACACCTTTTGCAATGCACGCTCTACAGCTTTTGCAATGCACCGTTTTCAAGGATGCAGAGCATGGCTGAAAAGTTTATGATACATTTAACATAGCTCAGCATTGTCTCGTCAAGTCATGTCAGATGAAGCACATCAATGCTGAATAGTATTAAGGTTAATAAATATGCAAGCTCTTTTGCAGTACACATCACCAGCCCGCTGCTGTAGCACAAGCTATAGCCATATCAAACAGCTACCTCAGCGAATCACATGCACCAACAGACGCCACTATACAACCAAGTCATTGTTGGGATTAGTGCCCTAGAATCCTATTGTATGATGTTATGTATGATATTATGTATGACATTATGTTTGACGTGATGTATGACTTAATATTGTAATTAATAAAGTTGTTTTATTATTATCTAAAATAATGGTAACATGAATATTCGGACATTATCATTTAGTCCATGAGATGCATAGTATGTGATTTAGTCACAGAAGATATAAGTCACAAGTTCTTTGTAAACTCAAAATCTTAGTTCGTAGTCGGTAATGAAATTGGGCGTTTCATCTGCGAAGACTATAACATATCAACTAAGATGATTTGTCTTGATCATGGAAGTGGAGACTTCTAGTTGATATGTTGATATGTTTTAAGAGTTAAGACATATTGAACTGGACCGCTATGGGATTTATTATTCTCCTAATGACTGTCAATTGAATAATAAATCTCACGACTTATATTTGCATGAACTCTTAATCCTGAGAGAATAATGGACCTGATCATGAAGTGTAGGTTGCTTTGATATATCAGGAATGAGATCTAAAGTAACGGTCAAAACCTCAGTATGTTGGGCAACCACATTTAGTGTTGATGGAACATATATTCTCAAGATGGAATTCATAGTCTCTTAACGGAGATATAAAATATTCTCTTGAGATAAGTTTAATGGGTTCAGTTATTCAGAGAGTTAAGCCTAACCACTTTAGTAAGAAATTACTAAAGTATATATTTATGAAATTGGATTTCATAAATATATGGTGAATAATTTAAAAGGATTAAACCGGGTACTCAAGGATTAAGATGTAGTAATCTTCAAAGTGGCAGTCTATATTCATGACTTTGAATTAATACGAATATTTTATGAAGGGGTTGTATGCATAATAAAGTCTTGGGATATAATTTATTAATAAGGCCTAGAGTACAATTATATTTATATAATGGTATTAAATATAATTAATGGTAACTTTGGACTTGTCAAGAGTTAACAGAAAAGCCCAAGACCCATTGGAGCTAGTGTCTTATTGGTCCTTTTTGGTCCCAGTCCAAGCCATATACTAAAACCCAATTGGAAAGGCCCAAAAAGGCTAGCCCAATTAGACAATCAGTTATTAGGAGAGAACATACAGAATTTTATAACACACAACAAGTTTGTGAAATGGTGTATGTGTGAGTGAAGCCACTCAATTACTCTCCCTTGGAAATTGATTAAGAGACTACACATCTTGGGCGATAGTGGAATTGGAGTGAAGATTGAAAGTGTTCCTGAGAAATTCTGATCTTTGGTTTTGAAATTCACTATACCAAGGTACACTCTCTTGTTCTATATTCTGAAACTTACTTAATGCATGTTATCAATTCTGAATGAAGTAGATTCGTTAATTTTCCGCTGCGTATATGCATATTTCCAACAATTGGTATCAGAGCGGTCTTCATTTTCGAATTTGTATAATATGTTTAATGAGCTTTAGAATTAGAGAAAACTATTTTCGTAGTTGTGAAAATTTTGCAATCATTTTTCTGCATATTATAGTTTTTGAAACTATTGTTTGATTAAAACTGATTTTGATGTTATGATGCTGTTAAAGTATGATTTTGACCATGTAAAATTGAATTTTAACACTTTAACATCAATGAAATTCAAGTTTTAATCTTAATCTCATCGTTTTTGATCATTAAGAATGTGTTTTGTTCATTAGAAACGTCAAAAACGGTTAAACAGAAAAACGGCTATTTCTGGGTTTTTCCGCGACTGGCGAGTCGCGAGATAAGTTGCCAGTGAGTCGCCAAAGGTTCTGGATGAATCTCGCAACTGGGAAAGTCGCCAGTGAGTCGCCAAAACTCGCGACTAGTTCTGGCGACTGGGTAAGTCACCAAAACAAGTCGCCAAAACTCACAACTGGTTCTGGCGACTGGGCGAGTCACCAAAACGAGTCGCCAAAAATTCTGACAGCTATGTTTTTACATGTATAAAGAGCAAGGCCACAAGTAAATAGTTTATATATGTATTAAACAATTAAAAACCTTTCTTTTAAAACATCTAGTGGGAGAGAGATACAAGGGTTGGATCTCACGGCCTCCATTATTAGTTCATAGTAGTGTGAGGTAAGCACCTCGTCTTGGAATATATGCCTCGCGATCCCAAAGGAGGGTGTTTTCTTCATAGTACTACAAGATTGAACTTACCCGTTTAAAGTAGTGTGGACAAGCACCTCGTCTTGGCATATATGCCTCGCGATCCCAAAGGAGGGTGTTTTGTTCCATGGTACTACAAGTTTAAACACCATAAAGGGAGATGAAATGTGGCTACACATGATTCTAGATAATGGTACACACTAGACTAAGTGTAATGTTAACCTCCCAAAGGAGCTATGTCATTATTACTTAGAGGCTAAAGTTAATACGGCATATTATTAGTGTTTGATAAGAGTTATCACGATAGCACTAGTAATGAGAATAGTTCTCAATCAATTAATGTGTTTATAATAAACTTGCTACCAAGGAATTATAGACATGGATTGAGTTGTCGTTGCATATATTATTTTATGGTTTTATTAAGGTTCCATATTATATGTTTATATGCTAAATTGATAATGTCCAGTTTACTTATTATATTCATGTTTATTAATTTCAGATTTGTTCATGGCATCATTTAGCCCACTTGTTACTATTCTTAATCAAAACAAACTGACTGGATCCAACTATGTTGACTGGAAAAGAAATTTGGATATAGTTCTCACTGCTGAAGAGCACAAATATGTGCTTACTAAACCATGTCCTAGTTTTCCTTCATTAGATGCTCCTCATGAGGAAAAACAACGATATGATCGTTGGCAGAAATCTAATGAGATGGCCAAGTGCTACATCCTAGCATCTATCTCAAATGTTCTACAGCATCAAATGCAGGATGTAGAACTAGCTTCGGACATTATGCTAAGTCTAAAGGAGATGTTTGGTGAGCAAGGCCGTTCTGCAAGGCAAGAAACCATGAGGCAAATTTATAATACCAAAATGGTTGAAGGTAGTTCAGTGAGGGAGCATTTTCTTACAATGATTTCCAATCTGAATACATTGGAGGTTTTAGGTGCTGATATTGATGGAGAATCCCAAGTGGATATGATACTCCAGTCACTACCAAAATCATTCAAGGAATTCAGACTCAATTATAATATGAACAAAAAGATTTACTCTTTGTCTGAATTAATGAATGAGTTGGTAGCAGCGGAAGGCATCCTTGGTACTTCTAGTGTTAAAGCCAATGTGGGTGAAGCTTCTACTTCTCAACCTAAGTCGAAAGGCAAGGGTAAGAAGAAGAAGAAGAAGGAATTCACCAAGCAAGATGGTAAACAAATTGCCTTAGGGGTTGCTGACAAAGGAAAGAAGCTCAAAGGAAATGTTTCCATTGTGGTTAGAAAGGGCATTGGAAGAGGAATTGTCCAAAATTCAAGGCTGCCAAAAATAAGGGTATGAATAGTTCATTCCTCCTTGAAATATGTTTGGTACAAAATCCCACAGATTCCTGGTGTGTGGATTCAAGTTGTACTAATCATATCTGCAATTCTTTGCAGGGGTTCCAGGAGACCAGAAAACTTAATGAAGGAGAATTGTTTCTTACTTTGGCTGATGGGAGCAAGATTCTAGTTGTAGCTGTTGGTGTTTATAATTTATGTTTTGAGTCTAGAGTTTTAATATTGGAAGATTGTCTGTATGTACCTAATGTTTGTAGGAATTTAATTTCTGCAAGTTATTTAGGTAAACATGGATATTGTGTTATCCTTAAAGACAATGTTGTAATAAAGAAGGGTAAAGTATTTATCTGTTCTGGTAATATTGTGGATGGTCTTTATATTTTAACTCCTGATAAGCATGAATTATATAATTCTGAATTAGATAATAACTCTCATGTAAAATCATTAAAGAGAAAGTTTCCTTCTACTAATGATGCATATCTTTGGCACTTGCGTTTGGGTCATATTAATCCAAACATAATTTAAAGACTGATCAAAGATGGACTCCTAGAGCCATTGGACTTTGATGAATTTCCAGTTTGTGAATCTTGTTTGGAGGGCAAAATGACCAAACGACCTTTTAATGCAAAAGGTAGAAGAGCCCAAGAGTTGCTTGAATTAGTTCATACGGATATTTGTGGTCCTATGTCAACCCAAGCAAAAGGAGGTTATGAGTACTTCATCACTTTTACCGATGATTACTCAAGATATGGTTATGTGTACCTAATGAGACGGAAGTCCGAAGCCTTTGAAAAGTTCAAAGAGTTTAGGGCTGAAGTTGAGAATCAATTAGGTAAACGCATAAAAGCCATTCGATCTGATCGTGGTGGCGAATACCTTCTTGGGGATTTCAAGGATTACTTAATTCAAAATGGGATCATATCCCAATTAACTGCACCTGGAACTCCCCAACAGAATGATGTAGCAGAAAGAAGGAATAGGACTCTTTTAGAAATGGTTAGGTCCATGATGAGTTACTCAACTTTACTAGTTTCTTTTTGGGGATATGCACTAAAAACTGCAATCCACATTTTGAATTTAGTTCCATCAAAATCTGTTCCTAACACACCTAAGGAATTGTGGAGTGGGCGTAAGCCTAGTATGAAATATCTCCACAGTTGGGGATGTCCAGCACATGTGTTGAAAAGGAAGTCTGATAAGTTGGAATCTAAAATCGAAGTATGCATGTTTTTAGGGTATTCAAAAGAAACAAAGGGTTATTTATTCTATAATCATAAAGATAACAAAGTGTTTGTTAGCACACATGCCAAATTTTTGGAAGATGATTATATGAATAATTTTGATCCTAGAAATAAAGTTGTTTTAGCTGAAATGAATGAACCTGTAGTTGAACAACCAATAGATGAAACTAGGGATGATGTGGTTGTATTGGATACACCACAAGATACTACTCATGAGATGTCTAGTACATCGGTGCCTTGTCGTAGTGGGAGGATTGTTAGGCCACCTATAAAGTTTATAGGTCTTGGAGAAACTTATGAAGCTATCTCAGAAGAGGCTGAAACCGATCCTTACACTTACGAAGAAGCAATGAATGACATAGATGCACATCATTGGGTTAAAGCTATGAAATCTGAATTAGATTCCTTGTATTCCAATCAAGTTTGGGATCTTGTAAAGGCGCCTAACAGCATTAAACCTGTTGGTTGCAAATGGGTTTATAAGAGGAAGAGAGGGATAGATGGAAAGGTTGAAACCTTTAAAGCAAGGCTAGTGGCGAAAGGGTATACTCAAAAAGAAGGTATTGATTATGAAGAAACCTTTTCACCAGTAGCAATGCTTAAATCTATCAGAATTCTCTTATCCATTGCTGCTCATTATGATTATGAGATTTGGTAAATGGATGTCAAGACTGCATTTCTTAATGGCAATCTTGAAGAGGAAATCTATATGATGCAACCAGAAGGTTTCGTAGCAAAGAACCAAGAGCATATGGTATGCAAGTTGAATAGGTCCATTTATGGACTTAAGCAAGCATCTAGGTCATGGAACATCAGATTTGATCAAGCAATCAAGTCATTTGGTTTTGAACAAAATCTTGATGAACCATGTGTATACAAAAGACATCGAGATAAAGTAGTAATGTTCCTAGTACTTTATGTTGATGATATTCTACTCATTGGAAATGATGTAGGGGTAATGTCATCAGTAAAGGTTTGGTTGTCTAGCCAATTTGATATGAAGGACTTGGGTGAGGCTAACTTTATTCTAGGGATCAAGCTTTGGCGAGATCACAAGAATAAGATGTTAGGCTTATCACAAGCTGGATATATAGATAAGGTTCTAGAACAGTTTAGCATGCAAAACTCCAAGAAAGGATTACTTCCTTTTAGACATGGAGTTCCTTTGTCTGATGACCAAAGGCCTAAGACTCAAGAGGAAGTAGATATAATAAGACAAGTTCCTTATGCTTCTGCAGTAGGAAGTCTCATGTATGCCATGCTTTGTACTAGGCTAGATATTTGTTATTCAATTGGCATGGTCAGTCGATATCAATCAAATCCAAGACCAAAACATTGGCAAGCTGTAAAGCATATTCTTAAGTATCTACGGAGAACGAGAGATTATATGTTTGTTTACCGTTGTGAGGATTTGATTCCCATTGGCTATACAGATTCAGATTTTCAATCGGATCTAGATTTCAGAAAGTCCACATCAGGATGTGTTTTCACCTTGGGAGGTGGAGCCATAACATGGAGGAGTGTCAAGCAATCTTGTATTGCAGACTCCACCATGGAAGCAGAATATGTTGCTGCTTGTGAAGCAGCAAAAGAAGCTGTATGGCTTAAGAAATTCCTTTCTGACCTTAGTGTAATGAGAATGGAACAAGTTCCCATCACATTGTTTTGCGACAATAGTGGTGCAGTTGCACAGTCAAAAGATCCAAGGAATCACAAGAAAGAAAAGCACATTGAGAGAAAAATATCACATCATTCGAGACATCATTACTCATGGAGATATAGTGGTTGCAAAGATTGAAAGTGCAAATAATCTAGCAGATCCCTTTACCAAATCCTTGCCTCAAAGGACTTTCGAGTCGCATTTGGAGGGAATGGAAGTTAGATTAGTGCACAATAGTCTTTAGAGCAAGTGGGAGATTGTTGGGATTAGTGCCCTAGAATCCTATTGTATGATGTTATGTATGATATTATGTATGACATTATGTTTGACATGATGTATGACTTAATATTGTAATTAATAAAGTTGTTTTATTATTATCTAAAATAATGGTAACATGAATATTCGGACATTATCATTTAGTCCATGAGATGCATAGCATGTGATTTATGTGATTTAGTCACAGAAGATATAAGTCACAAGTCCTTTGTAAACTCAGAATCTTAGTTCGTAGTCGGTGATGAAATTGGGCGTTTCATCTGCAAAGACTATAACATATCAACTAAGATGATTTGTCTTGATCATGGAAGTGGAGACTTCTAGTTGATATGTTGATATGTTTTAAGAGTTAAGACATATTGAACTGGACCGCTGTGGGATTTATTATTCTCCTAATGACTGTCAATTGAATAATAAATCTCACGACTTATATTTGCATGAACTCTTAATCCTGAGAGAATAATGAACCTGATCATGAAGTGTAGGTTGCTTTGATATATCAGGAGTGAGATCTAAAGTAACGGTCAAAACCTCAGTATGTTAGGCAACCACATTTAGTGTTGATGGAACATATATTCTCAAGATGGAATTCCTAGTCTCTTAACGGAGATATAAAATATTCCATTGAGATAAGTTTAATGGGTTCAGTTATTCAGAGAGTTAGGCCTAACCACTTTAGTAAGAAATTACTAAAGTATATATTTATGAAATTGGATTTCATAAATATATGGTGAATAACTTAAAAGGATTAAACCGGGTACTCAAGGATTAAGATGTAGTAATCTTCAAAGTGGCAGTCTATATTCATGACTTTGAATTACTACGAATATTTTATGAAGGGGTTGTATGCATAATAAAGTCTTGGGATATAATTTATCAATAAGGCCTAGAGTGCAATTATATTTATATAGTGGTATTAAATATAATTAATGGTAACTTTGGACTTGTCAAGAGTTGACAGAAAAGCCCAAGGCCCATTGGAGCTAGTGTCTTATTGGTCCCTTTTGGTCCCAGTCCAAGCCACATACTAAAGCCCAATTGGAAAGGCCCAAAAAGGCTAGCACAATTAGACAATCAGTTATTAGGAGAGAACATACAGAATTTTATAACACACAACAAGTTTGTGAAATGGTGTATGTGTGAGCGAAGCCACTCAATTACTCTCCCTTGGAAATTGATTAAGAGACCACACATCTTGGGCGATAGTGGAATTGGAGTGAAGATTGAAAGTGTTCCTGAGAAATTCTGATCTTTGGTTTTAAAATTCACTACACCAAGGTACACTCTCTTGTTCTATATTCTGAAACTTACTTAATGCATGTTATCAATTCTGAATGAAGTAAATCCGTTAATTTTCCACTGCGTATATGCATATTTCCAACAATCATGTTCGCAGTTTTGCATGTGCTCCTTAACACCTTGCCATTGAATAATACACTGTCGAGTCATATCATCTTTATTCACGTGAATACTTACCCTTACATATATTCACATCCACGTGAATACTTGCCCTTGTAAAACCCCTATATAAAGTCTCATTTACATCTACCCTTGCAAAACATCTACACATACCGATCTAAAGTCACATTTTCCAATGTCAATGCGCAATTGGATGCTTTGTCATTTTCCAGATAACTATAGAAAGGAAAGAGATTCCGACGAGAGGGAATACTATGCCGAATTGCAACAGGAGTGGGACTTTCGTGTGAACGAGTCCAACGCTCTGCACGATGATCTCCTACGACTCGGAGCGCCTCTTGTCGACGGTAGCTCGCTCGCACTGCCATGGCGAAACATGCACCAATATGAGCGTGCAGTTACTAAAATAAATATTAAAAAAAAAAAAAAAAAACAATCTTATGATACTCCGTAGGTCCAGGTATCACATGCTACAACTGGTGGAGGAGCCGGCCGCCGCAACGAACAGGCAACTCACTCTGGCGGAACGTAACAATGTCCTCAACTATGAGGACTACCTGTCAGAATGAATGCCTATGTGGTGTATGTTATGTCTAGTGTTAAGTTAATAATGTTAGTGTAAGTTATTTTAAGTTTTCTGTGTTATGTCGTAGGTGCTTATTGAAAAACATAATGTGTGGGAATATTTAACTTTTATGCGTTATGTGAGAATAATCTAGATTACGAATAACACGCATGCTCCTCACAATCAATAATAAGGTTTACATAGTACAAATGCAACAACAACGGTGACACACATACATATAAAACATAGTTAAGCAAAATAGTTCTCCAATAAAATCTAATAACACCACGACACGATTACTCTTCATCTAACATCTCCACGTCTGACTGATAAATGGGATCAGCAAGAAGTGATTGCATGAACTGTGCGTGCTCGTACCACCCTCCCTCCACTGACTCTCGAATCTCGACTTGGGTCCGATATCGATTAAGACGTATCTTCATTCGATTATTTTCTTCTCTTATGTGGTTCAATGCTTTAGAAGTTCGTCGATCGTGTCTCTAGGCATCTGCGATGCGAGTCGCCGAGGCACTGGCAACTTAAAACCAACCAGCTCATCATAAAACATTTGCTATTCACGAAATAACCAAGCTCACTCCTATCTCATGGTATTGTGAACATAAGCACTATTTCGCAGATTCAGATTGATTGGATAGCTGAACTCATCTTCCAATACCCAACAACAACCCATAACAGTGAACACATCATGAGACCTATAGAGTTGTAGGTTGCCAGAACCAGACATTGATGCTGAATACAATAACACCAAATGATCAAGTTAACAGTGTGCATCAACTGTTGGTAAATAATGTAATGCTGCATAAGATGGTACACGACAAAGACATTCATAAATTTGTGTACTATTACATGCTAAAAATGAAATACTAACACTAACATTAACACTAACATTTGACCATGTGCAAACACATTGTTGTTAATGTCTACACATAGTGTTCAATACAAAATGTTGTTGTAAATGTTTGACCAATGATGATTATGTGCAATACAAAATGTTGCCATAGTAAAGATTTCATTCTCTTGTGACCAACGTTTACTACAACAAACAACCAAAATCACACCAATGTACTTACTTCACACTCATTCAACCAAAAAAATAAAAATTCAGTACAATATCAAATGAAAATACCATTGCCCTAAAATTCTGGTGTGATTTTTTTACCTGAGGTGACACAAATTTCAGTTGAGTCTGAAAGCAGCTACTGATCTGAGCAGAGTGGAATTCAGTTCAGCGGAAAGCAAGACACTCTGAATGGGAGGGGGTGTGGAGAAATTATACGAGAATAACTCGATTTTACGGAGTTCGAGTATACTTTATAACTCGATATTAAAGTAATCGAGTTATATTAAAAGCCATATATCCGTACGCCTGACACAAAGACAGTCTGAAAACAGGTTTAATAAAAGCATAACTCGATATCTGAATAGTCGGTTACATAACTCGATTAATATAAAATCGAGTTATTTAGGGATTGGAAAAAGAAAATGCCATGCTGGACGTCCAGCGTGGTACAAAGCTGAAGCTAACTCGATTATAGAATAATCGAGTTATTCACATAACTCGATTTTAGTATTATCGAGTTACAAAATAGGGGCATTTTCCTATTTAGTTTGGGAAAGAGGGCAAAAGGATGTTTAATTTGCCCGAAAAGGGAAAAAGCCCTTTTTTCCGAAATCTCTACAACAACTTCTTACTTCATATTCATGTTATACAATTTTTATTTTATATTTTTGTTTTACCTGTTCAATTTGTTTATCTTTGACATTTTAGTTTTCTTACATCTAACATTTGTTTAACTCTATGTAAAAATAAAATAAAATAAAATAAAATAAAATAAAATAACCGAAGTTTAATATATTTACCTATGATTGTTTTAAAATAATAATAGAGTATACGCTGTAATTTTACTTCAATTACTACTTTTATATTTGTTAACTTAGTGGTTCTTTTTTGTTGTGGGACCTTTTCTCAATTTTTGTTTGGCTTCAACAAATCATATGTTTAGCAAACTGTTTCTTATTATGTGCAGCACATAATAATTTGATCTTATAGTCCAATAGACAATAAAAAACCTACCTCAAAAGTTTGATCACAAGGAAATAAAAAATCTCAAAACATGATTGGAGGTTTAATTTTTATCTGATTTTGATAATACTAAATGTGGAATTTGGTTCTTGTAGGGTTTAGGATCATTGACCCAAATACATGAGAGTTTGATAATGAAGGTTTCTTATGTGGCCAGAGACATTTCTAAGGAACTTTAACCAAAGAAAGAAAGTATTTTTCAAAACTTCCATTATTATATAGTATAGATATGTGTAGACACTGTTTTTGGTTTTTGATTCTTCATTGATTTCATTATTTAGTTTTTTTTTTTTTTTTTGCTGAGCATTATTTAATTATAAACATCTAAATTAAAGTAGATGAATATATAAAGGCAAAGTTATATGTAATATTAAAACCGCCCAAAATGAATGTGTAAAGTCAATAATCAAAACTCATTTCTTAAGGAATACTACGTTTTACTCAACTACTACTTTCATATTTTTTAATTCAATGGTTCTTTTTTGATGTGGGACCTTTCTCAATTAATGTTTTGCTTCAACAAATACTATGTTTAGCATGCTGTTTCTTATTATGTGTAGCACATAATAATTTGATCTTGCAGTCCAATAGAAAATAATAAATCTACCTCAAAAGTTTGATGGTCACAAGGAAATAGAAAATCTCAAAACATGATTGGGAGTTTAATTTTTATTTGATTTTGATAATGCTAAATGTGGAATTTGGTTCTTGCAGGGTTTAGGAACATTGATCCAGATACATGAAAGTTTGATAATGAAGATTTCTTAAGTGGCCAGAGACATTTCTAAGAAACTTTAAGAGAATAAAGAAAAATTTTTCGTCATTTTGAGCTAGGCCAATTCGGACCAAATGGAAAAATTGACCATTTGAGGCATGACATGTGTGTTCTAATGATGGCATTAGGAAAGCTTAGAGAGCAGTAGTAAACTACAAGAGCATAACAAAAGCTAAAAGGGACTAAAAGAAGAAGAAGCAACAAATGATGTCCTTAGCAAGAGTAATGCACAACGTAGCAAATGAGTCCAATAAATTATTGTTTGTGGTTTTTGAAACAATAAGACAAAAAAAACTAAGTTCACCATCATTATTTTGATACTGGTTCATTTACAAGTGATTCAAATATTTGATTCACACTTATCCTTCTTCGATAATTCATAATTAGCTCAAAACAAATGTTACAACCTGAAATGCTATTCCCAAAATAGGGAAAATAGCAATATTCAATTCATTGAATCAAACAACCTAATTCTGTACAAAGCAAATTGAAAATATAAATACTATCTAAGTTTTTTTTCAATAGTTATAACAAGTAAGGAGGATTTGAACCATGAATGTTATGGACACACCAAGAGATGACAACCATTTGAGTTGCAACGCTCTTGGCTAATTGCTATCTAACTAGATAACATTAGATTGATACAATTTAATTATAATTAAAACAATTTTGACTCCCAACTGCTGCATCAATAACAGAACCTCAATCGGCAACCATTTAGACCATGCAAATTGAAACCTGCCAAATAATCACTTCACAATCACCCATAACTTCAATTAGATTCTAAAACCCAATCTTAATGATTCTAAAATTTTATTCCTTTGTCTTGACTACTCTACCATAAAGCATACTCTTTCTTTGAATTCAGAAGTGGCAAATTGTTGCTCACAATGCCACTTTGCAAAGAGAAGTTCTAAAACAATTTAGGCTTGCACGCTGAGTTTATTTCACTTCACATTCCTATGCACCTTTCTTTTTAAAAAATAAATAAATAAATAAAAACAATAAGCCTATACTCCTATTCGTTTGATTTCTAAGAAAATGAAGTAAATTTTAAATAAATAAAACAAGTCTTGAGACCTTTGTTGGTAGCTTTATTGTTGTTTACTAATTGTTCAATTTTTGTTCAAGTTCTACGAAAAAGGTGATTATTATCTCTCTCTCTCCGCTTTAGATTGATGAATTTTTTTTTTTTTTTTTTGGTATCTCTCACCTAGGTGGTGTGTTTTTTGAGTCCCCGTCACATGCACTCTCTCTCTCCCTCTTAGTTTTAGTTTGAGTTATTCCTTAGATATTTTGGAAGTGAGAATTTGAGTTTATATCAAAATACAATCTACATAGCTATGTATTTGAATATGCCTATTAATTGTACATTTGTGATGAGGTTTTATTATCATGATAACCTTCTTAAGAGAATGAGAAATTTGAATAATTAATTTGAAATTTAAAAAAGTTTAGTTGTACCCAAAGAAAAGGAAAACATAAAAACACTATAACAAAAGTTTGAAGAATATAGACCACTTCAAATATATATATATATCAGTCAAGCAACCTCGAGTTTCTAAAAAAACCCAAAATAATAGAACGGAAATGGATAATACTTTTAAAAATAGTTCAATTTTTAAGAAAAACAAAGTATATTCAATATTTTTTAGAGAATTAATAAATTATACATTATATCATATTACAAAATAATTATATATTCTCACGCATCGTGTGGGTCTGCAACTATTAAAAATAATGATAGAGAAAACAAAATTTACGAGGAAAACTTTCCTAGTGCCTGAACTAGTGATGAATATATTTACCTAGAAAAGTCTATGTAATGTACAATAGTATTGCTTTTATGCTTGAAGAATTCTTTCAACCAAAGAGTCTTGTAACTTAATTAGTACATCATAGTGTTCCAAAGGAGATTGGCATTTGGGGTTTCTCCAAGATATGTATTTAGTGATGATTGGCAAATGTATAAACCTTGAATGAGAATGGGTGAAGAAAAAAAAAAAAACTCTAAGCATGTGCATATTCTCATGGAAAAGACTGTGAGATTCTAGTATGTGTATTTTGAATAAAATAATTTTTCATTTAACTTTTCACCTCATATTCTTTGCACAATTCTCCTAAAAAGAAAATGGGCAAGGTCCTTTTATTCTTATTCTATTCAACTCATATTCTTTGCACAATTCTCCTAAAAAGAAAATGGGCAAGGTCCTTTTATTCTTATTCTATTCAACTCATATTCTTTGCACAATTCTCCTAAAAAGAAAATGGGCAAGGTCCTTTTATTCTTATTCTATTCAAATTAACCGAAGCTTTCCTAAAAGACCATTCTTGTTTCTTGAGCATGCCCAAGTCCATCTCTAATATTATCCACAATATGGACCCCAGGTTGAGAAAGAAACACGCTAGTCTTTTGGAGCTTTCTACGGATACATTGTTCACCTCCTTCGAAAACAACACTTCACAATTTTTTTTCTTTTTCTTTTTTGGATAATTAAGAAAATAACTTTAAGGGTATGTTTAGATGGAGGGAGGAGATAGTCTTTACAATCTTAAATTGTTGAACATTTCAAGCGATAAGCGCTGAAGATTAAAAGATTTGAGAGTTTGGTCTTTTGGTATTCAATGCAGTCACTTCTTCATTTTATGTCTTTCAATTATAAAATAAACTTAACACAACATAACTATATCTAATTGCTCAATTCCCTTTTTTTAACTTCTTGGATTATTCTTTCTCAAAAAAAAAAAAAAAAAAAAAAACCTTCTTGGATTCTTGTTTCTCAAAAAAATAAAAATAAAATTCTTGGATTCTTCCACTCCTAATTTCTTTGGATTTTGAAATGAAAGGATTTTCTCTAATCAATGTTAGATTTGCATGTTATAATACCTGTTATTTAAAACATTTTGATTTCACAAAATATGAGAGAGCCTTTTTTTTTTTTTTTTTTTTATAAGGAAAAGAGCATAAATTAGAGGCTATATGTGAAATTCTAGTTGATGAATGTGGATATTTTTAGATCCCTTAAAACACAAGTTGTTTAACCTAGTAATTTAGTCAAGTGATTACTTAGATAAATTTTCCAGATCTAGGTTAACACATTCAAATCATATCATGTAAGTAATGCAGAAATATGAAGAACACACAATATGATAACACAGGAAAACCAAATCGGTAAAAACCTAGGGAGGATTTAACCTAGCTATCCTCAAGGTAAAACAAATCCATTATGAAAGAATTGAAGTTTGTACAATAAGACTTAGAACACTAACATCCTATTACTACATCGAGTAGAAAACTTACTACCACGACCACGTGACAGCTCTGAGTCCACGGACTACTTCTTTCCTTGATCCACTGCAACCACAAGTACTCCCATTTGTGACTTTGAGACTTCACTCAAAGGTTTCAGATCTTCTTTAAGTTCTTTATGCAGCAACTAAAGCAATCAACAAGTTCTTGACATGAACCTTGATCTTGATAACCCTAAGTGTGTATGAAGGTAAACACCTCTAGATCTCACAAGAGATTCAACACACAGCACATCAAAGACTTCTAAAATGTAGCTAGGGTTTTTCCTTTTATACTTCCTTTTATACTTGGAGTAAAACATAAAACCCTACACGTTAAACGGGCTTGGGATGAGTTGGAAATTCTGCAGAAAAATTAATCTGCACAAGGTTCAATTGATTGAGTCTAATTTTCGATTAATCGAGCCTCGTAGATTTAGACTAATAAATCCTACAATCACTCGATTCCAACTTTTACAAATAAACACTCTTTGAGCAAGTCTAAACCTAGACTTTATGTTTTGATCATGGTTTGCCAACATAATACATAATAAAGTTCTAATACATTTAGTTCCTAAAGTCTTAGAACCTAACAGAATATTTGGCAATCCAAATCATTGGAAATATGATAAAGATGAAAAATAAATAAATAAAGACCAGGCACCAGCTAAAAGAGGGAGAAGGTCTCTTTTCAACCCAAAAAACTGAAGAAGAAGAAGAAAAAAGTACAAAATTAGCTTTGTTTTAGGGTGTCTGATTGAAACTTCTCAAACACATTGTCACATCATTCCCTTTTTTTGCCTTGTGCATGTGTATGTGTTTCTTAAAATATATATATATATATATATATATATATACAAAAACAATCATAAATTCATAATAATTAAATACATTTTAATAATTATTGTAATTATCAAATTTCATAACACTAATTAATAATTATCATAATTATCAAATTTTATATTTAGACAATAAATAAAATAGAGAAAAAAAATATTTTTTTTTTAATTTCTTGTGTGTTGTACAAGTTACCAACAAGACATTTAAAATTGATGTAGAACACAATTTACTATTTAATTATTGTAATTTATTATTTTTTGGTATTTTTATGTAAAAAACGTTATTTTAGGTTTGGGGTTATTATTTCCTTGTTTTTAGGTGCTTCTAATGCTTTTTTAGGTCAAATTTGATTCCTGTTATAGGTAGGTATTAATTAGGAGTTATTTTATAATATATTTTCTTGTCTATCATGTTGTACAGAGTCCTTAAATATGTCTCTAAGTCTGTACACGTTTTTTAACAATTATTCAATCAATAAAATTCAAACTTTTACCTTTCTATTTTCTGGTGGATTTCAGACCATTTATCCTTGTGGATTCAAGGAACCCTCGTGGATTCAAGATTATTTTCAAAAGCAAATGTGTTTTGTTTCTTGTTTTCTAGAAGTGGACTTGTTCTATTTCTTAACACTTCTGCTTCCCACATCAGTTGGTATCAAAACCTTAACTTATCCTAGTCTATTGGCTAACGTATGAGATGGTTGCAATTTCGGTGACAGAAAACTTAACAAGTATTACATGACGTACAGCTAGCACTCACAAATATCTTTGCTAGGATGCTGTTGTTGGAGCATGGAAACTATAGGGATAACTATCGCGAAGACATAACTCACAAGCAACTTATTGGTAAGCAAATTTCATATAGACCTTATAGAAAAATTGCAAGTTTTAATGGTTATTTTTATAAAGAAGATTTTCTTGATTGGTTACTTGATCTAGAGGATTTATTTGACTATGAGAAAAAAGTTGGACTTGCTTTGTATAAACTTAGTAAGTATGCCTTACGTTGGTGGGAACGAGTACAATCTGATAGAATCCAACAAGGTAAAAAAAAAATTCGTTCATGGCCAAGGATGAAAAAGATGCTTGCTATCAAATTTTATCCTTTGGATTGTGAAGAAATCTTGTCATATACAATACAAGATTGTTATTGGCCAAGAAGTTCATACTAGAAATATTTTGAAGAGCCAAATATTTCACTATTAAAGGAAGAATTGGATGTTGAAGAAAATATTGTTCTTGAAGAATATGTAGAAGTCAAAGAAGAAAATATAGAGATTTTTGAGGAAATTAGTGAAGGCCTTATTATAGAAGAAGAACCTAAAATCAAGATTGTGGAGGAGATTAATGAAGACCCTATTATAGAAAAAACTCTTGAGGTCGAGATAGTAGAAACCATTAAAGAAGAAATTATAGAGGAAGTTGTCAATGATTCTATACGGTATGAGGCTCCCCCGAGCCCGTTTGGGCCTTGCGCCTTGAATTTCAACTTTACGACTTGGCCCATGGGCCCAACTTACTCATCTAAAACCAAGCCTCATGACATTAAGCTCGACCCAAAACTTGTCAAGCTAGTCATTACAATACATATACGCCACCACCCATTGTTTGGGAATTGCCCGGCAAGATACACCCCGGGCGGAAGCATGATTGCTCGAAGGAAGATGCACCCGGTTATTCGGTGATACGTTGTCGAACATCTCTCCTGAAATGGGGAGCCAATTCCAATGCCACTAGCACCACGCCCCACTCCCACCTAAACACCCACTTATGATTAATGATATTGGACCTCCTATTGCACTGACCTTGAAGGCAATCATAATCCCTCCATTAATTTTGGGCTATAAATATGAGAAGCTAAGGAGAGAAAAGGGTTGGTTGGGAGACCAAGAGAACTACTTAGAGTTGAGAGTGGTAGAGCTATAAGGGAGAGGGAAGATATGAAAGTTTGAGAGTTACTACTGAGTCTTCAAGAAAGAATCACCCAGAGTAGGAAACCCAAAACCCACATTATAAATAGATTGCGAGCCCAAGACAGAGATAGCCCTTTAAGCCCTCTCTGGGTGCGCACAATCTCGATGAAGCCAAGTTAGATGATTGCAATGTTCACGCTCCTATTATTTTGGTGGGAGACATCAAAACAAAGTTTATTAATTTTATTGGGGTGGAAAGATTTGATTTGATTATTGACTCTTATTTGGTGAATTTTATTAATTGCATGAAGATCAAGGGACAAGAAGTTCAAGTTGCTCAATTGATGACTTTCAAGTTTGGTAAGAAGACAAGGAAGATGAAGTATTCAAAGTAATTGTTCTCTTGGCATGGAAGATTTCAGATTTCAAAGATAAACTCGAGGACGAGTTTGTTTCAAGTGGAGGGGTCTGATGTAGGACACAATTTACTATTTAATTACTGTAATTTATTATTTTTTGGTATTTTTATGTAAAGAACGTTATTTTAGGTTTAAGGTTATTATTTCCTTGTTTTTAGGTGCTTTTAATGCTTTTTAGGTCAAATTTGGATCCTGTTATGGTTAAATATTAATTAGGAGTTATTTTAGAATATATTTTCTTGCCTGTAAAGTTTTACGGAGCCCTTAAATAGGCCTCTAAGTCTATACACGTTTTTTAATAATTATTCAATCAATAAAATTCAGACTTTTGTCTTTCTATTTTCTAGTAAATTTCAGACCCTTTCTCCTTGTGGATTCAAAAAACCTTCGTGGATTCGAGGTTTTTTTTCAGAAGTAAACATGTTTTGTTTCTTATTTTCTAGAAGTAGACGTGTTCTGTTTCTTGACGCTTCTGCTTCCCACATCAAATATTATGATTAAGTAAGACGTTCTTCACAGACCGTACTGCAATGCACTGGAAGGTCAAAACCAAGCTTCTATATATGACTATCTGCGACATTATCTACAGAGTGCTCTTTCTCAACTACAGAGATTTCACGTGTAAAGAGAAGGCAATATTCCAACATGTATATAAGCTGACTAATAAGTTTGCCAAAGATATCCAGGACTTTGTTACCTGGTTAGAAGAGTCTCCTCATTTTCTTTAATCTGATCAAATTCATGATGTAGAACTTATCATTACATTAATAAAAATTCTTTATATTCCCATTAAAATAAAAAATAAAAATAAAAAACACCTTACCATGACTTGGAATTAGATGACTTCAACTCCTCAATCCTCATAAGAGACAAGCGAAGAAAAGAAAGAGCAAAACCTTCTTTTATTTTATTTTTTTGAGAATTAAACTGTAGCCGTTTTAGTAATAAAAGATGCTTTCACAGCTTCTCCAACAGTCAAGAAGACCCTTTCTCCAATTTTGCTCACAAAGTTGGCTAATTGTAGCTTGTTAATCAAGTGCCATCTGGGGTTGGCAATTGCTAACTGAGAGAGACAGAAAGAGATGTTCAAATTAGAACAAGTGAAAATGATTTTTCGTCAAAAGAAATGAAAAGGAAAAAAAAAAAAAGTTTTAACTGCTTTATATACCTCCGTTCCATGTGAGACCAGATTCTTATGAAGTTCCTCTAGAGAAGCTATTCCCGATGTGTCAATGTTCATCAAACCTACATGAATTTGTATTAACAAAAGAAAGTCAAAATCACCAACCTCTTGAAAGCCAAATTTTGTAAAGTATGTTATATATATATATATATATATATATATGTGTGTGTGTATATATATGTATATATATAAGAACTGATGGTCCATTAGTTGAATAGCTAATGCAAATTGTAATGACTGACAAACCAAAAGTTATTAAGTCCCATGAAAGGAATGGATAAGTAATAAGTTCAAAATTTGTCGGACCGTGTGCCTTACCAATCCATCCAACCACCAATTGGTGAAGGATGAGGGGGCACAAATCTTTTATAGCATTCGATCGCAGACCAAGCTCATTGGTATTGGAGCGAATTGTGAAATCCCTCACAATCCCTCCCTCACAATGCGGCTCCAACAACTCGAACCTATGACCTTAGCTCTGATACCACTTGAAAGCTCGAAAATGTGTTGAAAACACAAGAGCTGTTTAGACCCTCAATTAAAATTACGGCTCGATAGATTTTATACTAACTTAATACTAAGTGCGGAATAGTGTAAATGCGAGTGGATGAACACAAAGCTACTCTAATCCATAAACTAAGAACCACAGCAGTATAATGGAATATAAAAGAGCAGGGAAGAGAGATGCAAACACAGAAAACACCGAGACGTGTTTTCGAAGAGGAAACCGAAGAACTCGGCGAAAAACCTCTCCGCCGCCCTCCAAGCGGAAATTGATCCACTAGACAATCAGTTGGGATACATGGGTTAGCAAGAGACCCTCCAAGCCTAATCTACCCGATGCACCTAAGCCCTCCAAGCTCCTACTCCAACAAGACTTCTCGGAACCGTGTCTTGTCTAGCTCTCCGGATCCCGCAACAAGCTCCATGTTGCATCTGCCATTCCAGGCTTCTTCCAATGCTTCCCAGCAGCACCAAAACGTCACTCAACACTCTCAAAAGATGTGGTAAGTGTTTGGGCTATCAACCTCTCAATGGTATGGAAATGGAGAGGGAAGGGTTGAGGAGATACCACAAGCAAGTATATAGAGAAAGTGGGGATGACAATCTCTAATTCCCAATGTGTTTGGCTAGGATTTTCTCTCTGAAGCATTCCTCAACATTTGTGGGTAATGAGGGTATATATAGGATAGGTGCAAAAAGTGTGAGTCAGTCAGTATAGGCTGGCAGAACAGATTGTCTCGCGGGTGTCTCGCAGGAAGGCTTTACCCGCGAAATACTCGCGAGACACAGTTGTCTCCACCTGGCCCGACTCTTCGCATTCCAGCATGTGCATGGCACATGTTTCACTTCGCGGGAAGCTAAGTCGCGACATACCCGCGAAAATCCTTCAGCCTCCAAATGCTTGAGTCTTCACACACTCTCTCTATCACACAACCCTTACAACAAATCCCACAATAAATACAGGATATAAACGATTGAAAATAATTACAATCAAAATTGGCACGGAATAAAAGCCAACAAATACATAGTTGTAAATAACAACTTTACAATTTTCTTCAATGGGTTTTTTTGTAACTTTGTAGGTTTGGATTAATTTTTTCTTTTTAAAAAATATTTATTTATTTGTTGAAAAAAAAAAGAGGCAATCCAAACACTAGTTTGACACTAGTTTTTCAGTCATCATGAACCTTAATGGGAAACCAATAATCTTTGCCTTTTCACTCAAACACTTACTGGACATGTCAAGAATTACATGTTTGATTGTCCTTTCGATCTTTCCTTCCGCGTCCACCTCTTCATTTTCAGTTACCCATCCCATGATCCTTGAACAAATGCATGTAATTTACACGTTAAAAAAGAAGTAGAAAAAAGATAGTTCTGCAAATACAGTTCTTTCTTAATTTGTGCATGAATACTAGCATGTCTGATAGAATACCTTTCTCTGACAGAATTGGAATTTGCAAAACAAAGCCAGGCAGATTTGACACGGATTATTAGGACCCCAGGAATCTTAACAGCCATTGGATATTGATCAACATCACAAAATGTATCAGTTCCTGGAAGTCTTCTGAGGTTCTCTATGCCTGGCTGAATCGAGACGAGAATGGTCTTCAAAAATGATATTGTTACCTGCAATTGACTCAATTCTTATTGGCACATATTAGCATCTCAATGGATTTGTCAATTGGTTGCATATACGTTTTATTTTCTTAATTTTTTTAGTCCTAAGAGTAATGTTAGGGGAATAGCATAAAATAGAGCAATGTTAGGGATAATAAATACAAATTTTACTACATAAATCCTGCAAATTAATGTATTAATATTTAAACACAAAAATGAAAAAGTAATTAACAAATCTTTTTTTTTTTTTTTAATAATTAGATAGTTAGGTGTGAAGGAATTACAACTTAGATTTCTTTATTGGAAATACCAAGAGGTTTCAATTGAGCTACAAAACTTTAGCAAAGAAATCTATTTATTATATTGTAGATGTGCCAACAATTGGAATTTTATATCACATTAATTTGTAAGCTTTTAAAAAAAATGGTAGTACCTATAGCATTTTCTATTGTTAGCTTAATTAGGATAAGAAGTAGTGGATCCTTGTAAAAGTAATGATTCATCAATTATAGTCGCACATCTCATCAAGTTGTTGCAAAACTTTCAGCAAAGTGTGTGGTCGTAGAAGAAATGTATGCCTAATGGGGTGAGATGTCGCAATGTTAAACTTGGCAACCTTTAAATCCTTTTTTTTTTTTTTTTTTGTGTAACACAAAACATAAGGTAAGATGTCAAGCCTTAGTGCGATGACAAGTTCTTACCACCAAAAGCGACAAATCAAGGGTGGTATGAGTCTAGAAATCAATCTCTCTAAAAAATTGGAAGTAAGACTGTTTATTATTACCTCTCTCAAGCCTTATAAAAATAAAAGTTTTGTGCACTGTGTAGGTCAAAACATAAGGTAACATATGATTTTTTTTTTTTTTTTTTTTTTGATAATAAGTAAGGGAGGAATCAGATCCAAAATTTTTCTTATTGGGAGAATTGGACAATATGACTGGCTCATTTTACATAATTTTAAGGTTATAGTATTGTATATATTTAGTTTAAAGGCTTTGAGCCCAAAATCCTCTTCTTATGGCCCATCATTTGTTTCAACTGACTAGTACTACAGTCAATTATGCATACAAAGTCAAAAGACAAAAATGAACGTTACCGCAACTAGAAGGCCAACCTCCACGAATGAGAACAATACGCCAAAGAAGGCCCCAATGCAAGCAAGGAAGTCTAGCTTATCAACTTTCCAAATATTCCTTGCTTCACTGAGGTTGATGAGTCGTGGAATTGCAGCAATCACTGCCATTGGAGTATAATACATGAGGCTTGTAAACAATATCAACGATATCATAACAGTAACTGCCATCACTGCATTTGACATTAAGGATTCACCACCAGCGTTGAAATTTACTGCTGTCCGTGAGAAAGAACCTGCACTGTTTTTGGTTAGTAAAACATTTAACTATAAGTCAATTCAATTAGATTTTTTAAGGAAAAAGGCTTTTGAAGAGGGTCACTGGCCATTTTTGGCTTTCTCAAATTTCATGCAAGATGAAAAGTCATCCTGCTTGTATTTTTCTAAATTAAAACATATTATTAGGAAAAATATTTGCAGAGAGTCAGAGAAGCTTACTTACCTGTTGCAATATAGCAAGAGGTCATAGACCCTATTATGTTCATGAAGCCTAAGGATACCATTTCTTTGTTTGCATTAATGTGGTATCCTTTTAAGGAAGCAAAAGATCGACCTACTGCCATTGTTTCCTAATTATCCATAAGAAGACAATTGCAACTAAGTTAGTAAACGATGCAAATAAAAATCTTCTGTCCCAACCTAATATCTTCTACTGTATGCCCTATCAACTGCAATCTATTAGGTACGTGACATGTTGTAACTGATGAAGTATAAAGTGAAACATTCCACAGATAATTGTAATATTCATTTGTTACTATTGCAAATGGACTTGAAAAATTGGACACCAACCGTGAGTGCAACAACAGCAACAATGAAACCAATCTTAGCCACTCCACCGACATATGGACCATCAAACTGTAACTGACGCACCGAGCTTGGATTCAAGCCTTCTTGGACTTGTTTCACTATGTCAATACCGTGGTCTTTGGCATTTGTCAGATAAACAATAAGAGTTGACAAAATAAATGACAGGAGAGGGGCAATGACCGGCAACCATAAGAGTTTCTTGTTCCTTGTACCCTGATGGAATAAGCAATTTCATTGTTAACGTGTATAGTGTCATAGGCTTTAGGCCCAACTAGATTACTTGTATAGCGTACATTCTAGTACTACACTCTTACTTGTACTGCACTCATATGTCTCATATATAAAAGCACTCATGTATATTTTTTCACTGAGAAATACAATACAATTATTCAGTATTTCTTACATGGTATCAGAGCCACTGCTCTGACCTTTTCTTAGCAATCTTGTCTTTATTGGTGTTACTCCATTCTCAGCATCACTTCCGCCATCATAGCAGCCACCGCAACCTTTCGCCGTTGAACCTCTGACGTCTTCTAGCCGTAGTCTTTGGGTTCCGAACCTGCAGCCGCTATCGTTGAGGAGTTTCACACTGCAAAGACCACTGCCCTTTGCAACACCACCGCGAATATTGCTTCGATTAATTTTCTGCAGGTACCACTGAGATCGTCTTGCACCGATCTACAAACTCATGGAAGCCTCGAAGCCATCAGAGACCGCACACGCCCCCACACACCGCTCAAAGGATTTGTTCTGCTGCTCACGAGCCACTGCATATCTGGGTTGTTTCTCCACGCACTCCTACACGCTACGTCTTCAAGTCATGCGCCTTAACCCTCCTGTTGACGTCATTACTGACGTCATTCTGCCACATCAACCCTATTACGTCATCACTGATGTCACTTGCTTGCGTTAGTCGCTGACGTCATTGTTTGACTTCTAGAGGTTTGACCGTTGACTTTCAGCTAGGTTGACCGTTGACTTTTTCCCATAGTTAACTTTTTGCAGTCCAAGTGCTCCTTACCCAATTTTTCACATAGATTTCATTTTTACAGTCCATTTTTGCATATTTTGCTTCTAAATGAAGAATAAGGACAAGTCTTCTTCCTTTTGCAATAATCGTCGCCAACAATCCAACAAACGTTTTTGCAATTTTTGCAAATGTTTTAGCCATAAAATTGAGACTTGCTATCAACGCAACAAATCAGTTGTTTCCATTTCTGCTGCTACAGTTACTAACACTGAGAATGTTCAACCCATGGCTCCCGTCTCTGCATAATCTCAGTCTTCTGGATCCACTTTCACCAACTCCAGAGATGACCTTATAAACATCATCGCTAATGTCATTCATATGGTTGGTAATGCATCTTATTCCTCTTCTCTTTCAGTTTTATCTGGTATGTCTCCTACCTCTTGGCTTATGGATTCTGCTTGTTGCAATCACATGACACCTCACTCATCCTTATTTTCTGACCTTAAACCTACACCGCACCCTCTTAATATTTGCACAGCAAATGGTTCCATAATGTTTGGTCATAATATAGGTTCCGTTTCAACCTCCAACCTCTCGGTTCCTAGGGTCTTTAATGTTCTTGACCTTTCTTACAATTTATTTTCTGTGGGACAATTAGCTGAGTTGGGTTATCGCATTGTCTTTCATTATTCTAGGTGTATTGTGCAATATCCGAGGACGGGATAGAAGCTTGGGACCGGTCCCAGAGTTGGGCGTATGTTTCCCGTGGACAATCTTCGTCTTCCACTTGTTGCTCCTGTTTCTATTGCTGCAGCTACTACAATTTCTTCAATTCCTTCCCTTGCACTTTGGCATGCTCGACTTGGTCACGCATCTTCCTCTCAGGTACAACAATTGGCTTCTAGAGGTTTGTTTGGTTCAGTATCTACAGAAAATTTTGATTGTGTTTCATGTTAGTTAGGAAAACAACCAACTTTGCCTTTCAATACTAGTGAATCAATATCCACTGATATCTTTGACCTTATTCATTTTGATGTTTGGGGGCCTTCCTCTATCTCTAGTATTGGTGTGTTAGGTTCTAAAGATTTAGGATTTTATGTATTTAGAACTCTAATGTGTAATGTTGGCAAACCATGATCAAAACAATGTGTTTAATCTTGTTTAGGCTTGCTCAAAGTTGATAAAATATTGTAAAGTTGGAATCGAGTGACTGCATATGCATTGGGGCATTTCGGTCTGGCTTGATCGATCGAAGGAAAGGCTCGATCGATCGAATATCGGACCAGATGCGTTTTCTGCAGAATTTCCAACTCAGCCCTAACTCATTAAACGTTTTGGGTTTTCTATTTTTATCCTAGGTATATAAAGAAAAACCCTAGCCACGTTTTTAGAGTTACTCCAGTTGTATTGTTGCTCATACATTGCTGTTTTGTGTAAATCTTTTGTGAGATCTAGAGGAGCTTTCCTTTACACAAAGCTTAGGGTTTTCAAGGTGGAGATATTATCAAAACCTTGATGATCATTCAGTTGCAGATTCAAGAACTTAAAGATACATAAACGGGGGTGCTTGTACTTGATTGAAGAGTCCAAGAAAGAAGGAGTCCGTGGATTCGGAGCTTGCACGTGGTCATGTCAGTAAGTTCTACTGGTGGGTAGCATTAGGAAGTCGAGCGGGGAGCTTGTAAGTCCTTTTGTATGAACTTCGATTCTTTCATAGTGGATTCAGGTTTGCCTTGAGGATCGGTGGGTCAAATCCTCCCCAGGTTTTTACCGTGTGGTTTCCTGGGTGATCATATCATTGTGTTATTTATTATTCCGCTGCTATATATTCTTGATATGATTGTTTGATTGTTTTAACCTAGAATTGCTTAATTTGACTAAGTAACAACTTGGCTAATTAACTAGGCTAACCAATCTGGTTGTTTTTAAGGGGTCTAAAACCGTTCATGGTGGATCTCGATATTTTGTTGTCTTTGTTGATGATTACGCTCGCTATAGTTGGATTTTTAATATGAAACATCGTTCTAAATTATTACAAGTATATTCTAATTTTGCAAAAATGGTTGAAACTCAGTTTTTCAAACGCATCAAAATTTTTCGATCTGATAATGCTCTTGAATACACTCAATATTCTTTCCAAGCTGTTTTGCATTCCTATGGCACTATTCATCAACTAACTTGTCTAGGTACCTCTCACCAAAATGGTAGAGCCGAACGAAAATTTCGTCATATTCTTGACACTATTCGTGCTCTCCTTCTCTACGCCAAAGTTCCTGCTCATTTTTGGGGCGAAGCTGCTCTTCATACTGTTCATGCTATTAATCGCATTCCAAGTCCTGTTATCCAAAATCAAACTCCATATGAGCGCCTTTTTGGGTCACCTCCAGACTATCACCACCTTCGCTCCTTCGGTTTTGCTTGTTTCGTTCTTCTTCAGCCACATGAGCATAACAAACTTAAGCCTCGATCAAGGTTTTGTTGTTTTCTTGGCTATGGCAAAACTCAAAAGGGGTATCGGTGTTATGATCCTGTGTCTCATCGTCTTCGTATCTCCCGCAATGTTGTCTTTTGGGAACATCGCCTCTTTGTCGAGCTCTCTCACTTCCGTGCCTCCCTATCTTCCTCCTCTATCTTAGATCTTTTTCCAGATGAGGCACATATTCCTTCTGTAGCTGCTCCTGATCCTCCTGTAGTTGCTCCTGATTCTCCTGTAGACTTCTCTGTCCAACCACCAGATATCATTGATCCCTTTCCTAGTTCACCCTTTAATGAACAGGTGGAAGATGAACAGGTCAAAGACGAGCTACCCAACCCCAACCCTGAGCTTGGGTCCCCTGCTCCTACTCCGCCTGAAGATCTTGCACAAGACATTCCACCTCGTCACTCAACTCGGGTAAGATCCATTCCTGCACATTTACTTGACTATCATTGTTACACTGCCCTTGCTACACTACACGAGCCTCACACCTATCGTGAGGCTTCCACTGACCCTTTATGGCAGATTGCAATGAAAGAGGAACTTGATGCATTATCTAAAAACCATACTTGGGATTTGGTGACACTCCCCCCTGGGAAATCTGTGGTTGGTTGTAAGTGGATCTACAAGATTAAGACTCGCTCTGATGGGTCCATTGAGCACTACAAAGCTCGTCTTGTTGCAAAAAGTTTTACACAGGAGTATGGGATTGATTATGAAGAGACCTTTGCTCCGGTTGCTCGTATCTCATCTGTTCGTGCCCTCTTAGCTGTTGCTACTACAGTAAATGGGACCTTTTTCAGATGAATGTCAAAAATGCATTCTTTAATGGGGATTTAAGTGAAGAAGTTTATATGCAACATCCTCCTGGTCTCTCTGTTGATTCAAATAAGGTTTGTCACCTTCGACGTGCACTTTATGGCCTTAAACAAGTTCCACGAACTTGGTTTTCCAAATTCAGCTCTACCATCTCTCGCTTAGGTTACATGGCCAGTCATTATGATTCTGCCTTATTTCTTCGTCACACTGACAAAGGCACAATTTTACTTCTCCTGTATGTGGATGATATGACCATAACTGGTGATGACTTCAGTGACATTCAAGAACTCAAGGATTTTCTCAGTCAGCTGTTTGAAATGAAAGATCTTGGACATCTTAGCTACTTCTTGGGTCTTGAAATCACTCATTCTACAGATAGACTTTATATTACTCAAGCCAAGTATGCCTCTGAACTCTTGTCTCGAGCTGGACTCACTAATAGCAAGACTGTTGACACTCCAGTTGAGCTTAATGCGCATCTGAGTCCCTCAGGGGGGGAAGCATTGTCTAATCCCTCTCTTTACAGACGCTTGGTTGGCAGCCTAGTTTATCTCATTGTCACTCGTCTAGACATTTCCTATGCTATTCACTAGGTGAGCCAGTATCTGCTCCGCGATCAACTTACTATGCTGCTGTTCTACACATTCTTCGATACCTAAAGGGCACTCTCTTCCATGGTCTTTTTTACTCTACTCAGTCTCCCTTTATTCTCTGTGCATTTTCTGATGCTAATTGGGCAGGAGATCCCACTGATCCCAAGTCCACCACTGGTTATTGCTTTCTTCTTGGTTCTTCTCTGATTTCTTGGTGAAGCAAGAAACAAACCCATGTGGCCCGCTCTAGTACTAAAGCAAAATATCATGCCCTTTTTGATACCACATCTAAGCTCCTTTAGCTACGATGGCTTCTCAAAGACTTAGGTGTGTCTACATCCTCTGCTACTCCTCTTTATTGTGACAACCAAAGTGTCATTCATATTACTCACAATGATGTCTTCCATGAACGGACTAAACACATCGAGATTGATTGTCATTTTATCCGTTATCATCTTGTCCATGGTGCTCTCAAGCTGACCTCAGTCTTCTCTAAAGATCAACTTGCAAATATCTTCACCAAGTCACATCCTAAGAGACGCCTTCGTACTTTGGTTGACAACCTCAAGTTGATCTTACATCCACTTTGAGTTTAAGGGGGGCTGTTAACGTGTATAGTGCTGTGGGCTTTAGGCCCAACTAAATTACTTGTATAGCACACATTCTTATACTACACTCTTCCTTGTACTGCACTCATATGCCTCTTATATAAAGGCACTCATGTATATTCTTTCACTGAGAAATATAATACAATTATTCAGTATTTCTAACATTCATGAGAGGCAATTTGGATCGATTATGAACAATCTATGATCACTACTAATAGCACTTACTAGAAATCTAGTACTTAATTAGGATGAAACTCAAGCATCAGAACCCAAGGATAAGATTAGGATAGTGCCACTATAAAACAAAGAAACACAAAGGATAAGCCAACAGCTTATTCCAGACAAAAAAGTTCCAACTATAAGCAACTGCAACTCAAAAGATTATTCATATATAGTTTTAATCAGATGTGTTATTTAAAATTCATTTAACTTATTTAAACAGATTAATGAATAATATGATTTAATACACACGGATAATCATTGCATGAATGACTATGATCAGTAACACGAATATGACTTTACCTGGTTATGATTAATTAAGTCCTCTAAAAACGGATATCATGACGGATATAATATCAGTATTATGGGTGAAGTTAGCGATCCCAAGTAGTCCCTTCAGCTGCTGAAGACCAATGATGATAGCGGCACCTGCCATGAACCCAACAATAGCAGCATGGGAGAGAAAATCGACAAGAAATCCCAACCTGTAAAATCGGGGTGGCAATCAAAGATTGGTAAGAGATAAAGGGAAAGAAAAACCTATCATTGATAAGAAAAAATTTTCAGTTGTGAGAACATACCAAGAACAGTAACAAGAAGGTATTAATACCCACCTGAAGATTCCAAAGGCAACTTGAAATACACCAGCAAAGAAAGTTGCAGTAAAAACAAGCCTCTTGTAAGCCTTTAAACCAGTACTAGGATCTATCAGTTTTTGAATCATTGAGGATAGAAGCAGCGAATCCACAGCTACAGGTCCAATCACTATGTCCCTTGAAGTTCCCAGTGCAGCATAAATAAGAGGTGGGACAGCACTTGTATCTGATTAAAACATAGAGAAGCACTTGCATTTATAGTTTCATACAACATAAAATCAACATGTTCACGTCTATATGTAAACATCTTGATATCACAAGTTCAATAAAGCAACTTACATAGTCCATATTGTGGTTCAAGCTTTGCCATATATAAGTGCATATCCAATACTCTGCATGCAGCTCAAACTTTAGTTAAATGGAGATATTAATTGATTACTATACATCACAAGTTTTGTCCATAATTATTAGAAGCCTCTCCATTTAAAATGAATATATTTCATAGTTTAGATTTTGTCTATAATTATTAGGATCATCTCAATTTAATAAAATGTGACACTTTATATACTGTCAAATCTAAATTCACATAATTTAAAATTTAAAATAATGTGACACTTTATATACTGTCAAATCTAGAAAATAAAATCTTGACTGTGAAATGTATTTCTCTTCAATGAAGAAGATCCTTTTTATGTTTAACTTGTGTTTACCTGGGGAATGCTGAGGCTTGCAAGAGTTAAACCAGCAATAAAATCAGCTTTGATTTTTGTTATATTGTAGTTTTGAATCCAACTAAGAATTGGAAATGCTAGTTGCAAGGCTGAGACCAAGCGTTTAGGCCTAAGTTGATTCTTGAGAGCTGAGAACATGTTACCTTGGGGTAACACAGTTTCCCTCATGGAATATATCATATATGAGCAATGGCACCCCTAAATTTTTAAAAAAATATATTATTATTATTATTATTAGTATTATTATTATATATATGTGTGTGTACTAATTTTAGCAATTTTATTCTATAAAATTACATTTTTTTCCTTAAACAATATCATTGGTTCTTTTAAAAGTAATCTTATACTCACAAACTTTTTTATAATATTTTTACAAACTGTTTTGGTAGCAAATTCTTATTGGTTGCATATGAACCCACCACTCACATCATTTTTTTACTTACTAGTAACCACTTATTACATCAATAATTTATAAAAAAAGTTTATAACGCAAGTATTTTCCTCATTTTAGTGACTATAAAAAAATTTATAGATCTAAAATTTAAAACAAAATATACAAGCCCCAAAAAAATAGCTCAACAATAAAAATTACTAATAGTAAAACTTTAAAAAAAAATTAAGCTCAATTAACCAATTTTATTTAAAATAAACAACCTTGTCATTTAAAAAATTCTAAACAAAAACAATTTTGTTCTTACCGACACACCAAAAAAAAAATCTCAACAACAAAGTAGTAGCAGAATTAAAGGTTGAAACTGCTACACACAACCAACAGTAAAGCCGCCCCCTTGACTCAAAGCTTTGACTCCATCCCTAGACTTGGTGCTCAGGACCATTCAACACCCACTTAGCCCTCTCACTTGGGCCATTCTTCTCCATGTCAAGCAGTTCATCAAACCTGCAAGGGGCCACTACTGAAACAACCATAGTCATAATTCTTTGAAGAGTTTGTGAGAACCTGGAGAGATATATCTCTCTTTCTAGTGAGAAGAGTATGCCGTGGTGCTAAAATGCACGGAAAATAGGTCCTTATAAGCACAAAGAAAAGGTCACTCCAATGTTTAAAATTTCTTCTAATTTCTTGCCTCAACAGAAACCTATTACACTCTTTAGTACTTTTTTTTTTCTTTTTTTTCTTTTTCTTTTTTTTCTTTTTTTTGACATAGACACTCTTTAGTACTTGAATTCAATAAAGTAATTGCAGTCTTTATTGAAAGAAAGCTTTGAGCGGGCCAATTTAACTCCAAAATTATTAGTTTAAGTGAATATATGTGCTTCCTTCGTATCATTGAAAAAGAAGCTAGATTGAAATATACACTTTCTTCCGTAAATTTTGACTTTATTTCCCTTTTTTTAACTTAAATAGCTTATTTTGTATATATATATATATATATATATATAAACCTTAAAAGGCTTATTTAAAAAGCACAAAATTAGGAATTTTCCGTAACCGAATAATAGATGTGGCAAACAGAAAAACCAACTAACATACCATATTCCTAATTTCCTTTAGCAATGTTAGGAAGACGACATTTTTCTTTTCTTTTCATAATTTATTGCTTCAACAAATCATAAAAAATAAAAATAAAAATGCTTGAAATAAGTTATGTACATAATTTTAAATATATATATATATATATATTATATAATATATGCCAAAATACCCACCATAGAATTCCTTGAACTCTGACCAACTCCACAAGTACCATGGACCATGGTCTCATGTATTGGGCTTGGCGGCCAAGCCCAATACTTCACACCATATTGCCATGTCTAAACTTTAAGTGTAAATGACAAATTGTCCACCAGCCTTTCGTTGCCCACAGGGTTAAATTTGATGGGCTCATTTCAGTTGAAAATAAATACTCTTCCCTTGAAAAAAAATAACAACAAATATTGTGAAAAATGCTTATTCATCTTAAAAAAGAATATTAAAAATACTTTTTATTTTAGAATAGGATAGTGAAGCTTGCCTACTCTTTCGTAACTAAATATATTTTATTAATTTTCAGAGTATATTGTCTCTTTCAAATCTGGGGAGCCTTATTTAACAAAATTTGGGAATTTTTAAAATTGGTTTATTGAGATTTGAGAGGTAAAGCTGCCTGTTAAAGGACTAAGGAGACAAAATAAATCTCCAAGCCCATTTTCCACTTGATACTGTATATTCCAAATAATATTTTCAGTTGAATCCTGAATCTTGATAAAGAATTGAATGACATAAATCTTTTTCCATGACAAATACATAAATATTTTTTATTAGAGCCAATGGATTTTCTGAATCTATATGAGCTTAGGGTCGTGTAATAAGTGGAACAGAGGTTATTTATTCGATGATCAAGTTAGTGTGAGGACAAAATGTTAGATTAACACATTTGTGCAAGTAGCATTTGTTTATTCATCACGCTTTTACACCTCCAAATTATGTAAGTAAGAAAATATGGAGTTAATAGTTCGTTCTTTCAATTATAATAACAAGCACACGATGATACGAATAAAAAATTTGTGCAAGTAGCACTTCTCATTCATCATGCATTCCAACCTCCAAATTACGTAAT
The DNA here is from genome assembly GCA_019022515.1 of Quercus aquifolioides. NCBI lineage: Eukaryota > Viridiplantae > Streptophyta > Magnoliopsida > Fagales > Fagaceae > Quercus > Quercus aquifolioides. The sequence goes on along the minus strand of CM032334.1, from coordinate 54,350,516 downwards.
TAAGAATTTATGGAGGTAATGGTAGTAGATTCTCTTTAAAATTTAAATTATAATAAGGAATATTTCGAAGCAATGTGTTTGGATTTATTGCATATATGATTACCACAACTCAGCAAAAGACAAAAGAAAAGATCTAACCACTAATTCCACAGTTTGTTTTGCCCTAGTCTTAATAATACCAATACAATAATTTTCACGACAATTAATTTTTATTTGGGCCTATCACGGTATTAACATCATGTTTTCTTACTTACCATCAACAATTTACCACCTTAAGAGCACTAGTTTTGGAGGTGTAAAAACCCCCCTAGTTACTATTTCAGCAACTAGACCCTTAAAATCATGCTCCGTGTGGGTACGTAACCTTACTGTTCATGGGGTTGTAAAGAAAAAAAATACTTTTTTAATCTCTCACACTCTCTCTCTTCCTCTCACACTCTCTCTTTTCTTACTTTTTTTTTTTTTTTTTCAGTTAGATAGTTTATATTATTTTATTGGGTTGTATGTAAAAATAAAAACTTGGATATTGGGTGTATTGTTGGATGAGTTGGTAAAATAAATAAAGTAGATAAAATAATGTTTGAGAATGTAAAATAAGTATTTTTTTGACATCCCCGTTGCTAGTGATCTAACAGTTGTGAATTTTTTTATATCTATAGACTTGCATGAAATTAGGTGAAATACAATTTCTGCAATTACTAGTCAGTTGCACTACTAATAAATTCCTAATCATTTAAAACAATATACATCTCAACTCCAATTCAATATGTTGATGCGTCAAACTAATTTTTTATATACTTTCTTTATACCCAAACAATATAAATATTCCTTGCTTTTCCTTGTAACTAAACACCCTAAGAGTGAAGATTTGATCCATGTGCATCACATTGTGTCCAATATATGCACTGATGCACTAAACAATTCACTTCCATTGCCCATGACTCATAAACTAGATATGCTGATCATCACAACCACTGAACCTATAACTACTGTCTAAAAAGCAAAACAAATAAGGAATAAATTCTCAATCCCAACCCCAAGAATCGAATGGTCAGGGTGCACTTAATCGAGGGAGCAAAAAATATTTGCTAGGTCCATAGGACTAGATTGGCAAACTGTGACTTTGTGTAATCTTTTAGTATCTTATTGTGTCTTGTGTTAGTATTGAAGATATGTTCAAAGTGCAAGGTAAGTCAGGATTCAAGCTATAAAAGGCCTGAGAGAACCAAATTTTCGACTACAACTCGATCCATTTAGTTATTATATGCTTGACTAAATCAATTGATGTAGAATCTTGACTGATTGAGATTCATGCAGATTTGGTAATGATGCGTTTTCCTTCAACTGTTTGATCTAGGATTTGTGGATTACAAGACAAGTATAAAAGCAACCCTAAAAGCACGTTTTTCAATACTTTATGAGAAGTATTATTGTACACAAATATTGGAGTTTTCCATCTATCTAGAAGCATCAACCGAAGATCTACTTCCAAGCTAAAGATTTGGTGGCAAATTTATTCTATTGATGCAAATTTCCTTCAAGCACTTCAAATCAACCCACGAGTCTTCTACTTGGGTGTTTGAGAGAGTTGTGCATGTTGATAAATGTAGAAGGTTTATAATCATGGTTTTGAAACCCGGACCATTCAATGAACCGTAAAATAGAGAGGTTCAAGATTTTTAAGGTTGGACCGAGATTGAACCGTAATAACGTCATAATTAATTTTATAATTATTTAAAATATAAATAAATATATTAAATTAGTAAAAAATGAAAAAAATGACTAAAATAGTCCAAGTAATATAGAGTTCTATCTTTCAAATATATTTTTTTATATCATAACTTTCATAAGATAAATAAAAAATAAGAAATCCTGAGCAAATATAATAAACAAAACATATAACAATATCATAGTTGATCTACTAATTATCAAAAAGAAAATTATTAATTTACATTGTAATATTTACATTATAAACTAAATAAACATATATAATATTATATTTTTTTTATGTAAATATATTCAATATTGTACCCTTTATATAAATGTGCAATCAATTGATTACAATATCAACCAATAATTATTTAGCAAAAGAAACATGGTTGATTTATCAAAACTACTGTTGAAGTAAACAAATAATAAGCCACTTGTATCAAATTTAATTCTAATATAAAATATTACTAAAATATTAAAGAGGTTAGTTGATGAAGTCAAAAGCTGCCGCGGTACACATATATCAACAAAACTAATAATTAAATATAACAAATATTAGTGAGAATTTATGTGGTCTTGATATACAGTGTGGTACACAAAGTGGCAGGCCTCGTTTCTTAAGCTAGAAAGTGGAAACTATTTTTTACCAAAGAGATAGATAGGCTTCAAGTCTTCAACAAACAAATGACAATGAAATGAGAGTCCTCAGCAAAAAAATAAGAACAGTGAGAGAAAGAGAGATCCCAGCATCATTGCTCACTGGTCGTTGACTGGAGGCTGCAGAAGACAAGGACTGAAGCTGTGACTGGCGTCGATCGGACGACTTGTACGTGGAGGCAAACTTTTGAGTTATTACCGTGTGGACACTACGGCTGTGTAAGAGAAAATTTTAGTTTTTTCTTTTTCTATTTGGAGGGATCTTGTAGAAAGTTTTTTTTTTTTTTTTTTAAGAAAGATTATTGATTCATTGAAGGTTAAGTTATTCTTATACTCTATTTCTTTTTGGTTCTGTGTATCAATTGATTCTTCTTTTGCCTTCTCGGATTTTCTTAACAATGGCGAGGTATTGTAATTTTTATTTTTTTTGCTTTTTTAAGCTCTGATCTGAACCGTGAGAACCGTGACTATAATTAGTGTGTGTAGCATTTTGAAGATGACTGAAGAGATTGGTGTGTATGAATGAAGTGCTTGAGGAGTGAATATAGACTAATGTTGTTGGGAACGATTAGCTTAAAGAGAGGGATGTTGCATGAAGCAATCTAATGTCTCTCTTAAGCTTCAGAAGAAATTTCTGCAAAACTTCCATAATTTGAAAAATGGGGTGAAATTCCCCTTAAAAGTCCTTTAATTTGATGAAGGGAGGTTGAGTTAAATGGATTAAAGTGTTTAAATTTTCCTCCTTTCCATCCCTCTAGGAGCTTTTATGCATGTTTAAAATGAATTTTGAGCTAATAATAGGCTCCAAAATTTGAATATGGCAAAATACTAAACACAAATGTTTTCCATGAGCCCTTGTGTTTTGGGCAGCTTTGGCTCTAATTTTGAATTTTGTGCGATTTTAGCTCGATTCTTTGATTTGTTTGAAGATAAATAAGAGTTTAAAAACTCTATTTAGGCATTTATAATTAGAATTTTCTCCAAATAATTTTAAATTTTTTTTTTAACAATGAATAAAAATACAAAATACAAAAAATTAAATTATCTTGTAAGATTTATTTTATTACTTTAAATCATTATATTGTCTTAATAATTATAACAATGAAATTTTGACATGTCAAGAGTCTTGTAACTCAATTGTTTAACACATTAAAAATAATCAAAAGTAGTGAATTTATGTAAATAAAAGTGAGCAAAAAGTGTCCACCACTCACAATCATATACATTGGCATATTGTGAAATTTAGTATAAAATTGAACATGTCTTTAGAATTATTCTTTTGGAAATGTTGTTAAGATCGCCATGGCAGCGATATTGGTTAAAATGCAGAGGCATTTTCTTTGAAGTATATATATATATATATATATTTTAATACACAAAATAAAAAAGACTGACATCAAAATGAAATAAACGTTAATGGCAATGATTGGGAAAAATAAAAATAAAAAGGACACAATGTGACATGTTTTGAGGGCTGAAGTTGGCCCAGTACAAAATATCAAAGTCTGCCTAGGCTTTAGTTCGAGTCCAATATTATTCAGAAGCTCGAACCATTATGTATGTTTGTTTCTACAAAAATAATAATAATAATAAATAAAAAAAAAATTTTAAAAAAAAATACAACTTCTGGTCCATATCTCCAAAAAACTAGCCCGAAGCTTAATGGGCCTCCAATAGCCACGCTGGGCAGAGAGGAATTTGGGGCGTGGGTGATCCTGGTAGTCCGCTTGGGGTGAAGCTAAGACGGCTTTCGTGGCAGTGTTTTTGTGCTTATGAGAAGAATTAATGGGCCTCCCTAACTTATAGTTGTAATTATCAAATTACTTAAATAATAATAATAATTAAATTAAATTAAAAAATTGATGACCAATCTAATAAACATTCAATATTAGACTCAATATATGCTTATGAAATATACACTCATACAATTCAATGAATTCATCCTTATCAAAAAAAATCAAAGAATTCAATTCATCATAAACCTTGTAATCACGCATGTTATTCAGAGGGGAAAAAAAAAGTTAAAATAAAAAATTTTCTTCTACATGTATCTGTTGTAAGCTACTATTAGCATTCAGTGTATATTCTTGAATAATCTCATTTTTCAATTATTCAACCATTTTATTTTACCAAGTTCAATGTTAGTCAGATTAGTCAACATTTATATGTTTTGATACAACAACAAGATATTATTTATAACAAGTAGTTTTGTTGGTTGGTTAATTGGTCACATTTTATTTATGAATTTTTGGCTTGGATTGGTATTAATTTGGATACAGTAAAATAATTCTATTAGATTTAATGGACAATCCAAATAGTATTTTGTATCTCTTAATTTTCAAATAAATAATATTCATAAATATTTTTATTCAATCTCTTTTTATATTATTTTCATTATTATTGTGTGTGCACCAACAATATCCATACTTTTTTCCTCTTTATTCAGATGTGAGACCTTCTCTTTATGTAGGGACGAAACCAAAATTCGGAAATGGCGGAACCAAAGTATAAATGAAAAAAAGTTGGTATATACCAAACTTAACAAAAGCTTGTTCAATTTCATTGTGTAAATTATCGTCATAATTATATTTGTGGTAATTTTAGATTATTTTGTAATGAACTATTACCAATTTTATCAATAGTGATTTTTCAAAAATTTGTTTGATGAATTTTAGAAATTGGGACATCAAACTAGATGTTGATCGGTTTTAGACTCCTTAAAACAACCAGATTAACCTAGTTAATTAGCCAAGTGATTAACTTAGTCAAATTATGCAATTCTAGGTTATCACAAACAAACAATCATATCAAAAATATAAAGCAACAGAAATATAAATAACACAATGATATGATCACCCAGGAAACCACACGGTAAAAACTTGGGGAGGATTTGACCTAGCTATTCTCAAGGTAAACCTGAATCCACTATGCGAAAGAATCGAAGTTCATACAAAAGGACTTACAAGCTCCCCGCTTAACTTCCTAATACTACCCACCAGTAGAACTTACTGACATGACCACATGCAAGCTCCGAATCCACGGACTCCTTCTTTCTTAGATTCTCCAATCAGCTACAAGCACGCACGCTTATTATTCTTTAAGCTCCAATGACAGCAACCGAGTTGATCATCAAGATGTTGAATTAATCTCTACCTTGAAAACCCTAAGTTTATGTGAAAGAAAGCTCCTCAATGATCTCACAAGAGGTTCACACAAACCGCAATGTATGAGCAACAATACAACAAGAGCAATTCTCAAAACGTGGCTAGGGTTTTGCCTTTTATACCTAGGGTAAAAACAAAAAACCCAAAACGTTTAATAAGGTAGGGCTGAGTTGGAAAATTCTGCAGAAAAACATTCTGGCCGACTTTCGATCGATCGAGTCTAACTTTCGATCGATCGAGCCAGGCTGAAATGCACCAATGCATCTGCAGCCTCTCGATTCCAACTTTACATAAAATATATAACTTTGAGCAAGCCTAAACAAGACTAAACATATTGTTTTGATCATGGTTTGCCAATATTACACATTAGAGTTCTAAATACACAAATTCTTAAATCTTTAGAACCTAACAGATGTTAACTGCACTGTATTTTCAATATGAGTTTCTAAATTATTTTAAATTTTTCTTAATAAAAAATCAAAATTGAACATTATTTTTCCATTATCTTAAAAAAAAAATGCAACAAGGAATTTATCCTCCATCTACCTAATCTACCCAACCATTTTATGCTAACTTGTTATGTGCTAAAACCGCAGTTTAAATTTTTAATTGAAGACCCTTGTTTTATCATGATGTCATTGTCCTCGTCACTTTTGTTTTTTTGGCTGAATCATTGTCCTTGTCACCTTAAAATCCTTCCAAGCGGTTCCTGCAGTATTCAGCGGCCAAATCAAAACCCATTTGCATTTCTATTTTTATATTTCTTTCATTGTGTGACACAACTTTTTTCTTTTTCTTTGCATAATCAAATCAAATTCTTTGAAGTTATGCTATAAATCCACTTGATTTTTATATTATTATGCCACAATAAGATCCCACTATCTCGTAATTTTAAAGTTAATTGAGAAATCCTAATACCCATGGTAATAATTATAACAATAATGTTGATCTTAGGCTTTAGTTTCTGGGGTAAAGGAACTGCAATGGCCATGTTCATGTAAGATAGTCCCCGTCACTTTTTTTTTTTATTAAAAAAAAAAAAAAGTCAGGAAAAGAAAAACAATAATATTGTTCATGATAAGAAGAAATGGAAGAAAAAAAAAATGCTATGACTTTCAAAATGTGTCTCCGTTCATGAAGTTCACTATGTAATGTCAAATGTGGCATCTTCTTTAGGGAAAACTGGGAAAGTCAGTGATTTGTTGGATTTTGAAAGAAGAAAGAGAAGGGGATAGGAAGATGGTAATTTTCATTTTCGTGGTGTCTTTTGAAATTGTGATCTATTGGATTTTGAAAGAAAGAAAGAGGAGAGGAGAGGAAGAGGGTTATTTCTATAGGGTAAATTATACAAACCTTCGTAAACTTAAGTAGAAGGACACGCGCTTCCCTCGAGAGTTGGGAAATCAACATGTATATTAGTTATTCAGTTAATTACAACAATAACAAAATATTTCAAATTTTGAAAAGATTCACTTGACCAAACCTTAGAACATTCTTATTAAGAGTTTTAAATGCTAAAAGATACTTTTTTTTAGCATTTTTGACCCAAAAATTTTCTCCATCAAGAGTCTCAAATGCCAAAAATTTTGGCATTGATGAACAGTGCGGTTTCATATTTGAAACCGCACTGTTCACCAAATGGTAAAATGCATATTATTTTTTTATTCAATTGGGGCCCACTTTTTTTATTCAATTGAGAAAGAGAGAGACAAAGGAGAGAGAAGGAAAAATAAAAAAATGATAAAGAAAGAATATTTAAATGGAATGTTAAAAAAAATAAAAGTTTTGATGGGGGAGATGTTGTAAAGTGGGGGAGATGTTGTAAAGTGGGGTGTTATATGTTATAAAATTGGGATTTGAGATAGTAAATGCTAAATTTTTTACCAACCTTGATAAGAATGCTCTTACTCATGGTTAATAAAAGTCTTTTCCATTTTTTGGAATAAATATTGTTTCTTGTCACCAAGCTTCTTAAAACAATGGTGGGAAGGGGGAAAATGCTAAAAGACCCATAGGGTTTGGGTCAGTTACTAACTGACTCCTATACCATCAATTTTGTATTATTGACTCTCAAGTTCTAAGAATTGTTCAGATTGACTTATTCATTTAAATTTTGCTAATTGTAATTGACAGAAAATTAAATGATCGTGTGAATATTATTTTAAAAATGAATTTTTTTTAGTAGTAAAGAGGTCACATGCACACCACATGACCATTTTCTCTCAATTATAGTTAACAAAAATTAAGATGGAGTGATTAATTTGGACAATTCTTAAACCTTATAAGTCAATAGTTCAAAATTAATTTAAAAAGGAAAAGTAAATGGCTAAAAAAGGGAGGGAAAAAAACAATTAAGGGTGTATTCATATAAGCTATTATGAATGACTTAAAATTGATCTAATGTCAGGCTCACCTTTAAAATGATACAAGAATATAAAGGTGTGTTCATATAATTAAGCTGTTGTGAAACAGCGTTTTGGGTTTAAAATAAACATTTGTAAAAAGAACTATGAAAAATCACAATTGCAAAATGATGGTTTGAGTTTTAAAAACGCGTTTTTAGACTTCTAAATTACCTAACCAAGCAAACTTTAAGAACTTAATTTCAAGGAGAAATGAAGATGAATTCCTCCCAAGTCATAATTTAATATGGAGCTAGCATTTTCTACAATAATCACTAAATGATATTTGTCATGATTCAAAGAAAAAAAAAAATCACTTTTAAGAGTATTGTAATTGAGTGGTATTACTTCTTCATGAGAAGAATTTTGGTTCAAATTTTTCCTCTCATATTATTGCAAGTTGCAACTATCGAATTAACCACACAAAAAAAATAAATAAATAAAATAAGAGAGCAATCTGTAATCTAATTAACGTTTCAATATGAGACTCTATGTTGATTATGGAATATACGTACACTCATACAATTCATATAATCTAGGGTATCGCACATCTTATAAAAGCAAAAAAAAAAAAAAAATGTTATAAATGACAAATCTTCTTTCTACATGTATCCATATTTCTTCTTCTCCATTCGGACCTGAGACCTTTTCTTTAGTCCATAGAGTTGGCTTTCCCAAACTTCCTTGGGAAATTTGGACTTCCTTTCCTCCATACAAACTCCAGATCCCATTGACTTAACCAAACGCAACTGGTAATCATACATTTCACGTGAGATTGGATCAGAGAGCGTTTCATAAGCCTTTTGAAGCTCAACAAATCGTCTTGTGGATTCTTCTTTTGCAGAGGGAGGACAAACATCAGGGTGATATTGAAGAGCCATGCTTCTGTATGCCTTCTTTATCTCATCGAAACCAACATCCTCAGAACCAAGAGAAAGAACTTGATAAAAGTTTGTGTTCTTTTTTTGCATGGTCAACTCATTAGCTCTACAAAATACGGTTTTGATCTCATAACCATTTCTCCTAGACCTTGTTTTATGTAGCTTTGGAACCATTGTTGCAATCTTCGGATTCATTCTCAAAGAAATCTCCATGGTGTGTGTTGAGAGAGAGAGAGAGAGAGAGAGAGACCTAATTAAGTGTGGATGGATTGGTCTCAAACCAATATTTATAGCTGTATTAGCTTGCATTTCTCTATGTTACACTAACGTATTATATCCTGGTGGATTCCAATTAGCTCAACTGATAAAGTTTCTAATGGTTGTATAAGAGATCTATAGTTCAATCCCTGCCTACATTAAAAACTGATTGATGTCTTGGTCTGATAATAAAGAACAATCATTAGAAACAGACGCCATATATTGAAACTCTCTAAAAAAAAAACTTATTATATCCCTAAACAATGGTTTAAATTTCAAATAGAAGACCCTTGTTTTGTCATGATTTCATTGCCCTCGTCTCTTTTAACTATTAAGTCCTTCCTGGCCATTGCTGCTGTTTGCGTGCCGAAACTATTTCTTATTTGCTTTGCTAATATATTATACATTTTTCATTGTGGCAAATCAAATTTTTTGATATTATATATGTTTCTCAAAAAAAAAAAAAAAATTTGATATTATAATAAATCCTATTCATTATAATATGATTAGGCCACAATAAGATCCTATTGTCTCACATAATTTTTAAGTAAATTGAAAATTCCTATTACTAGTAGTAATGAATAATGATAACAATAATGTTGATGATAAGAAGAAGAAGAAAGCCAAAAAAAAAAAGCTATAACTTTCATCAATAGTGGCTCCATTATTGATAGTAATACTTGTGTGATATAGAATGGCTCTACCAAAATCAAATAAGCTTTCTTCTCTCTTTTTTTATTATTTTTTTCCCGAAAAAGAAGGTTTCTTACATAATGGATGATGTTGATTTCAACCATATTCAGATAAATTACGAATTATGCACCAATAGAATTCATCTAATTAAAGTCAAACGAAACCAACAAGTTGATAAAGTGGTCATGCAGGACAAAGATTATAAATTATAAATCAGAATTAGGCCTTGCTGCGTGCACCTTATTCAGAATTAGGCCCCGCATATAGAGACATTGCTAACACCAAGATTAATTAAATAACCTAACTTAGATCTTTGAAATTAACCAGGTGCGAAGGACTGGAGGAGTAAATAAATAGTTTTCCAGCATTTCCCATATATCACGTTTGTAGTTACCAACAAGTAACAGACATTTCTTATAGTTATGTGTTTGGACCAGAATTTTATTCAACTTATTCAAAGTGGTGTTCGACTTTTTTCTTTATGTTCATTGTCCCATTTCATGATCCTTTACTAGATCTTTGGTATAGATTTCACGTGTTTCTATCTGCCGGCTATCATTTTTATCAAATTTTTTATATTCAAAGTAATCTTGACTGATGTGAGCATTATCTTCGTGGCAACTTCATCCATTGTGGTTAAATATTCATAAGGTTAGAATCTTATCTTTTTACATTGCATTTATATTAATTTAGCCCCCAAAAATCCAAGAGAGAGCAGCTGCTCACTAATTAGCAAGATCTCTCTGTGTCTTTGAGATTTTTTTTAAGGAGATATTCCATAAAATGACAAAACTAGAATTAAAGAATTTAATTTAGTTTAATTAATTCTAACCAATTGGTAAGAATGGTTTCTGTTGCCCTGTCTTCGGGATAGATAGGCCCACATATTATGTTTTATTAAAAAATAAATTATAAAAAAAGGACCAACCAATGGGCAATGGACTAAAGATATTTAAGAGTGATTCTAAACGTATAAAATAATGTTTTCAGTGAATAAAGATATGAAATTGATCCACCAGATAGTCCAACAATCATGTGAAATAAGTACTTATTTATTTTGGAATTCATCTCATTCAACAGCCGGCGGGGCCAATTGACTCAGCCAGGCAGCATTTTAATCATATTTTTCTTAATACGCAAGATTTATCAATTTTTGAATGTTGCTTAGTCCAAAACACAGAATTCTACTCTTATATTATATTTTTTTTCTCATATACCTTCAAAGCTGGTAAAATTTCAATACAATAGAGATTGATAATGATTTCTTCTATAAAATATTTAAATTTTATTTTTTAAATATTAAAATTATCCATAAAAAATAAGTTCATGGATTGAATAGATAATATCATCCAATAAACATGAAACTTAGAGCCTGTTTGGATGAGTGCAATTTTGGATCATATCACTCATAACTCATAACTGAGTTCTCAAAACAAGTGGGAACCACAAATTTTTTTTTGTTTGGCTTGGTTTTCAACCCTTGTTTCCATCATTCAAAACTCAAAAATTTGAGTTAGAGTGATGGAAACGGGAAACAGCTAAATGATGTTTTCAAAAACTGAGATATGAAACTCAGTGGCACTAATGTAAATATTTGGACTCTGTGGGGCCCATAGGCTTTTGTGTTGTCATGTTAGTTTAGAGCTGTTTGATATTACCGTTGCAAATTCAAGGCAAAAACCATTTCTCACTTCCCTCAAAATATTTCAGCCAAAATTTTCCCCCTTTCTCACTTCCCTCTCTTCGTTTTCTCTCACATTTCATTACTCCATCAAATCTCAGCCTCCAGCAATCTAAACTGAAGCACGAAGTGGGTTTGAAGTCATTTCTCTACACCTGGGTCTGAACTGAAGTGGGTTTGAAGTCATTTCTCTGTCCGTTGCAAAAACCATTTGAAGGCATTTCTGTGATCTTCTCCCAAGTACGGTGTATATCTCTATCTCCCCCTCCGTTGTCAATGACCATTGTATGATTTGGGCATTGTGGTATAATTTCTGTTTTATTAATTTTTGCCCACAGGTATTGGTGAGTGTGTTGAAGTAGGTTTTTCTCCATGGACTCATCTTCGATCTTTCTTTCTTTTTATAATTTCTGTTTTATTGATCTGCACCTGGGTCTTTCTTTTCATTATTTGTGTTTTATTGAAGTGTGTCTTTCTTTCTTTCTTTCTTGTGGTATGAAATTTATGTGACCCATTTGTTTAATTGATGAATTGAAATTGCCATTTGTTTAATTTATTTTCCTGCCTTTAGAGATTCTTTCACCATCTACAACAAATAAGATATCAAACCTTGAACACACCAGTAACAAGTACCTCAATCTAGAAGTCAAAAGAGTTCACTACTTGAACACGATGTTAAGGTTTGATAGGGAATACTTTTTTTCTTTATTGGATAAGTAGAATTACAGGACATACTAAAGATTCCATCATAGTTTCAGATTTGGGCCCTAGATAATATGTTTAAGCATAAGATGAAATCCCTGGTTGCACATCAGTTAAAGCACATACCAATTATTAAAAAAATGTTAAACAAAACCAAAAAAAACCCACTAATTATCTTCACTCTCAAAAATTGAAGGGAACTTATCTCTTTTTCTTTTCTTTTTTTATTTTCCTTTTATTATTATTTAGTGGATTTAGCCTATCTAAGAAGAAACAAGAATTCCTCCTCCCTGATGTAGCTCTCTCCTTTTATTAGGTTTAAATAGACTGCTGCAGAGGACTTAGAGCAGAACATTTTAAGTATAGGGCATATATGCTTTTGTTGAACATGATTTGATGATATTGAGTTCTATAACCTACTTTGAGAAACTATGATTTGTAATGTTAACTTGTTTCTTTACTAACCATATAAATATTGGAATAAGAAATGGAATTCATTAACCTTCAAAATGGCTGATCTTTAAACTTTGTTCATTGAGTTGTTGGCTCATTGTTGGATTCAGATATGCTTTAGTGCTTGAATTCACATTGTGCAATTCAAAACGTAATTGAACAAGCTCTTTGCTAAGCTTAATATTAAGCTAAATATTATCTTCTTTAGCACTCTACTCGAACAGCCTCAAGTTTAATTAGTGGAGCAAATACATTTTCACATTGCAAAAGAAAGGTAATACCATCAATGTAATTACTTGCTCTATGTGAAAATCGGCAGGAAAATAAACTCAAATCAGTCCAACTTATATTTCTATCCTTGCATATCCTGTGTTTGATTAGGTAGAAATGAAAAATCATTTATCAAAAAAACATTAAGAAATGAAAACTTCAGTAAAATACTGTCTAGGTTCCTCTACCAATAGAAATGAAGTGACCAATTCATAGAACTATATATATTAACATCTCCGCAATTGTGTTAGGATATTTGTATTAGATGGCACATGAATCTCAAAATGCTAAAGACAAATTGTGGCCTCCCCACATTGAAAAAATCTTCCTTGACATTATGGTGGATGAACAACAAAAGTGGAATATGGAACATGGTATTTTTAAGGCTCCAACTTGGCTATCAATTACGAATGCCCTAAATGAGCAAATGAGGAAGAGTTTTCGCCCTAAGCAAGTGATTCAAAAGCATAATAGGCTTAGGCAAAGGGAGAGAAAGTGGAGCCAGCTTTTGAGCCATACCGGGTTGGGGTGGGATGAGACAACCCAAATGGTTACTGCTTTTGAGGAGGTGTGGGCGAACGTGGTTGCGGTATGTTATATTTACTACCCTAATTTCTTGATAAAATGTTTGTAATTTTCTATTTTGTATTAGTTTGATTTTGAAGTACATCTTGTCATTTCATGCTGATTCTAAAGCAAATGCATTACGGAAGAGTGGATGTCCTAGCTATGACAAACTGCGACAGTTGTTTGCTGCTAATGCTGCAACCGGTGCCTTTCAAATTTCATCAAACACACCAGCCCCAAATAGTGATGAAGAGCGTGCCCTAAAGGAGGAAATTGCCAATGAGGCTCGTCGTACCCAGTTAGGTACCGATGATTGCTACAATCTTGACATGGAGGGCATAACCCAAAATGATCCCCTTGCTATGGAGCAAACCCAACGTGCGGACAAACATCCCATTGAAGAGCCTACTGGCAAGGGGAAGAAGGTTGCCAAGAAAGCGGATAAGGCTAGTGACATGACCATTGCTCTTCAAGAGTACACTGCATTGGCAAGGGAACGGTTTAACAAGAAAAAAGGCAACTCTATGGGTAGCTCCGACCATGTTGCACGATCTGCTAGTGGTGGCAATCCTTGCTCCCTTGGGAGGGCTTTAGAGGTGTTGAACCAATACAATGATCTTGATGATGACACCTATATTAACATCTCCGAGGTTCTCCCAAAAAAAAAGACGGGTGGTGTTCATGGGCATGCCAAAACATAGGAGGAGGAGGTGGATAGAGCACTATGCTCACGGCCCAGAAAATTAATGGAGACTTATTATTTCAATTTATGTTGGTTATTGTGATTCGAATGTGAATCACTTAGTTGTAGCTTTTAAGGACTTTATGTGTGTGCGTAGACAATCTTCGACTTTTGGTTGTATTTGCCTTATTCAGCTGAACACTTTTACTTAAACATGTTTTTGTTGTAATGGTAATTGTTGTGAACTATGCATGTGGATTTGACATAATTAGCACATGTTAGTATGTGAGCTTTCTCACTTGGTGATCTCTACTTGATGCAATTTACATTAGTATGTGGGTTTAGTAATTGCTATTATGTACTTGGTGTTTTTTATAGTATTGTATCATTTCTATGGTAATTGTTTTTAGTACTTACATTATAAGAAGAGTTGTGCTAACATTATTGCAGCATCTTCAGTACCACTTATTAATGTGTCAGTTTACATATTGCAATGAATTGGTACTGATGCTTTGGTTTTTGTAGGGTATATGGTACAATGGTCTCCCCGAATGATCCTTTTTGGACCTTCAATTTTGACGATGCTTACTTTGACTCTGACGATGATGACATGGAGAGTTTTGGATGTGGTGATGATATGGATGTCAGTGACTGTGATCATGACATGGACATTGGTGCAGACACAAATTCAGACTATGACAACGAAGAGGAAGAGTTTTGGATTGTATTTCCACTCATTGGCGAGATGGTGGCTTATTTCCAGCGGCATTACGACAAGCACCCAATGCGTACTAGCATTTTGAGTGGGAAAGATTACATGGCTGAAGTGAGGGATGGCAATCCTACCAATTGTCATGACATGTTCCGCATGACATTGGACTTGTTCTATCATTTGGTGGATGAGCTGAAACAGCATGGGTACTTGAAGGAAGGGAAGGGGTATGTGGAAGTGCAAGAGTCCGTTGCCATATTCTTGTACATTGTCGGCCATAATACTCGGATGCAACCTGTGGGTGACAGATTCCAACATTCCATTGAAACTGTTAGCCGCAAGTTCCGTAGGGTGTTGCGGGCTGTCCACACCTATGGCCAACATTTAATCAAGCCCGATTCGAATGTAGTAGGCCTTCCAAAGTATATGCGGTCAAACAACAAATACTACCCTTGGTTTGAGGTAAATCATTTAATAATACAAGTTCTTTCAATGAGTATGTTTGTACATATTATTATTTTGTATTCTGTCATTCACATATAGAGATGATGTTTACAAATAATTGGCTCTCTTCAATGTAGAGAAGCATAGGAGCTACTGATGGAACGCATATTAGTGCTCGGCCTCCAAGTGAGAGAACCTAGTCTCATAGGAGTTGCAAGAGCGATATTACAACCAACGTTATGTGCACATGCGACCATGATATGAAGTTTACATATGTCCAATCTGGTTGGGAAGGAAGTGCCCACAATTTAAAGGTGTTCGAACAAGCTATTAAAGACCCGAAGCATGGATTCCCATGGCCACTGGAAGGTATGCGTCTTCATGTTTTTAGTCTTTTTCAATCATATGCTTCTGTTTATCTGGCTGTTTGAAGTCTGTTGTTTGTTTAGTTCTGTTACAAGTCTGTTTATTGCTGGTAGTTGGTTGCCTATTTAATTCTATTTTCCTAATTTTTTCTGTGCTGAATTCTATTCTAATTCTATTCTATTCTAGTTCTGTTTGTTGTTTTTTCATTCTGTTTTTTGTTCTGTTCTATTCTAATTCTGATTATGTTCTGTTCTGTTCTAATTCTGCATTTTTACACATGTACCTAATCTGCTCACAACAAATACTAATTCTCCATTCTGCATTCTAATTCTGCATACTGCATTCTAATTCTGCATTTTGCATTTTAATTCTGCATTCTGCATTCTAATTCTGCATTCTACATAATGGGAAATAAAATGGAGCATCCAAATGGGAAATCAAACAAAATTCAGAAGATCAGCATATAGAATTAAGTCCTGGATACAGCTTCATGAAATGCTTAACTTGATGTCTTTCTTCATATGTTGCTTAGTAATAGTAATTTAATGGATCATATATTTAGGTTCTCCCCTACATTTGTGCCATGTTTCCTGTTTCTCTGCTAAGTTGCTACCATTTCCTCTTAATTTCATTTGAGGACTAAGAAAATGAAATCCCTCACAAGTTGCAAAGAACTTTGTTTTGCAAAGAGTTCAGAGCCTTTATACGGACATTGATTCAAGAATTTGTCTCATACAATGAATTGAATTATACTTTCTACAAACTTGATCATTCCATTATATACTCTAGCAAGCACTAGTTGAACTAAAGGAATAAACAGCTCCTGTAGAACACACAAAACATCACCCTTGTAGCCTTAACTGATAAGCCTATCTAGAGTAGTTACCTTTCGGCCAACCTCCACCACTATACAATCTAGAGTAGTTACCTTTCCACATGATAGCACCAGGATTACAATGTATAGTTTTGATTACTTCTTCATTCTCAATGTATAGTTTTAAAAAAATTACTTCTTCATTCTCAATGTATAGTTTTGAGAAAAAGCAAGAGACGAATTTGTCTTGGTATCCTTTTGTCTAGCTATTCTACAATTATGACAATTTCTAAGTACTTTACCTCATTGGAAAATACCAAAACTTAAGGTCATGAATTGTTGAGATCAAGTTTCTCTTTGGTTTTCTCAACAATATCCTATTGGTTTTTTTCCCCCTTATTGTTTCTTAAAATTTTATATTGAACATTGATAACCTTTTTAATTTATGATTATGTCTTATTCTTTATATCCCATTTATTGAGGATAACTGCTTCAGTTCGCAGTTTTTAGTCAAGACTGAAATTAAATTAACAAGACTTAAACTTCTATAGCTAATGTGAGTGTTTGGTGTTGATTTCAACGTAGCTATTGAGTTGTTCTTTGTTTGTTTGGATACAAGGGAAGTGAGTCATGTGTATTTGTAAAGTGTGTTTACTAAGTGAAGAGTTGTTGGGCTTTTTTGTGGGTCTTGGTGGTTGGAAAAGATTAGGATTGGTTATTCTGTAATTAAGAATTTGAATTTAAAACATGCATTCACTATACCTTGCACTTGCAATAGCCTTTGAGAATATTTTACCTGAACACTTTATGTGGTAGCTTTTTATTCCTTTTGTCTTCTTTTGTCTTATTTTCCTTTATGTATGTTAGGTTCTAAAGGTTTAGGAATTTATGTATTTAGAACTCTAATTTGTAATATTGGCAAACCATGATCAAAACAATATGTTTAGTCTTGTTTAGGCTTGCTCAAAGTTGATTAATAATTGTAAAGTTGGAATCGAGAAACTACAGATGCATTGGGGAATTTCGGTCTGGCTCAATCGATCGAATAATAGACTCGATCGATCGAAAGTCGGCCAAATTGCGTTTTCTGCAGTTTTTCCAACTCAGCCCTAACTCATTAAACGTTTAGGGTTTTATGTTTTTGCCCTAGGTATATAAGGCAAAACCCTAGCCACGTTTTTAGAGTTGCTCATGTTGTATTGTTGCTCATACATTGCTGTTTTGTGTAAATCTCTTGTGAGATCTAGAGGAGCTTTCCTTTACACAAAGCTTAGGGTTTTCAAGGTAGAGATTATTTGAATATCTTGATGATCAACTCGGTTGCTGCCATTGGAGCTTAAAGAATAACAAGCGTGGGTGCTTGTAGCTGATTGGAGAATCCAAGAAAGAAGGAGTCCATGGATTCGGAGCTTGCACGGGGTCGTGTCAGTAAGTTCTACTGGTAGGTAGCATTAGGAAGTCAAGCAGGGAGCTTGTAAGTCCTTTTGTATGAACTTCGATTCTTTCATAGTGGATTCAGGTTTGCCTTGAGGATCGGTGGGTCAAATCCTCCCCAGGTTTTTACCGGTGTGGTTTCCTGGGTGATCATATCATTGTGTTCTTTATTATTCCGCTGCTTTATATTATTGATATGATTGTTTGATTGTTTCAACCTAGAATTGCATAATTTGATTAAGTAACAACTTGGCTAATTAACTAGGCTAATCAATCTGGTTGGTTTAAGGGGTCTAAAAACCGTTCAATGTAGGCTCCTATTACTAATTGAGATATGTTATTCTTGTAGGGTTCTATTACTTGGTTGATTCGGGGTACCCCATTGGTGCATCGTTTCTTCAAACACACAAGGCCACCCGATATCATGCTCGGGAATTCAAGAGGAGCAACAGGCAACCGGCATCGGGGAAAGAGTTGTTTAACTATAGACACTCTTCATTGCACATGGTAACTGAGAGGTGCTTTGGAGTCTTTAAGGCTCGCTTTCCCATCTTGAGTTGCATGGCGAACTATAAGCAATTTCATCAATGTTTGGTTGTTTCTACGTGTTGTGCGTTACACAATTTTATACGCATCAATAATCGTAGAGATGAAATGTTTAACTCATGGGAGAACGTTGACGTTAATAGAGATGATGTACAAGCTAGGAACAATGGGAATTCTCCTGAGTCAAGTGCAAGTGCTGAAAGGATGCATGTGAGGGAGATGTCTGATGCAGCGAAGAGGGCAATGGGTGAGTTTAGGGATGATGTGACTGCCCGCATGTGGGAGGAGTGCACGAAACGACGAGGTTGATGGTGGGCACATATACAGATTCACCGCTTTTTGTTGGGAATTGTTGTATAGAGTTATTACCTCCGCCTATGACTTTTTGTGGGGACTTTTGTATAAAATTAGGTATTGTGAGTAGAAGTCCCTTAGATACATGGTGCATCTTTTTTGCAAATTTACATTAACTGTGAACAATGATTACATGTTATGGCTTAATGTCAATAACCCATTGACATTTCTAATGTAATTCCTTTTGGCAATGTAAAAATAGGTGTATCTAATACCTATTGGTAATGTAAGTACGGGTGGACATGCTTATATGCAATTGCATGTACTTCCTTTTCGCAATATTTTGGAACAGCTGGAATTCAAGAATCTTAACTATTAGCTACAAGGTCAGTGAATAACATGTTAATTTTATTATAAAAAAATTTATTTATATTTAAGGAGAGCATTTACAACTCATACAAAATCAGTCTTGCCTGAACTGAACTAATTGCAAAGTCCTTTAACTTGATTTACCTGAACTGAACTATTCAATACTTTGCAATGAGTAATCAACTATTACTCATTCCCCCCTAGCCATTCATCCAAGGAAAACAAAATACATTCCCATCTTGAATAAAGTTGAACACTCTCAACATATTATAGAAGTACAATGTCATACATACCATAAATTTTTATACTTACACTACAAAAATGGGTACATGAAGTTGTACCATTATAATACAAATGATCTCCAATTTTCAAAATACAAGTCTAGCTTATTACGCACATAACCAACTCATCTAGGCAAATACATTTACCTCCTTCTAACATCCCCAAACCTAGTAGACAAAATAAGTAGTACTCCAAACATCACCCGTGATATTACTAGAGCTATCTTAAACTTCTCTGCTTTCTCTTTGGAAATCCAGCATGCAACCTTGGCTCTTTCAGCCCTTCATTTTGCAGCTTCTCCCATGGCACGTGCTTGCTTCAACTCTTCATTAGCAAGTTCCACCTCGTGCTCCAATCGTCAGAATTTTGCTAACACAATAGGTGTTGTGGATATGCCACGCATGCAAGTGTTGGTGTCAAACCATTTGAAGAACTTACATGCACGGTCATTACCCTGTACAATCAAATAAAGCACTTAAATAGCGTTTCAACAAATTGGTGACTTAATGCACATAATCAATGTTTTACTAATTCTGGATGTGGTACTTACTGGTGACTAATAGCAACAGCCATAAAACCTCCTACCAAAAGTATGAAGTTTCAGGGACGTCCTAAGGGTGCAATGGTCTAGGTCACACAAATGCCCACTGGTACTGGAGTAATAATTACTTGTTTCCGACATTGGTAAGAACTTGCCTCTATATCAATCACCAATACAAGAATACTTGAAACATTCTATACAAACAGTCTATAAAATCAATGACCAATACAATCTATACAAAATTTTTATACAAGCATGAATAAAGCAATCCAAATCCACAGTAATATGTTCTCCAATCAAATTGGGCTTACATGAACAGAGAGCCAAACGATTATTAAAATGTTTTCTCTAACTAAAAACTTCTTAATAAATAGAAATAGCTGTTGTCTTCCTCTACTAGCTTTTCTGTCCAAAAATCAAATTCTAATACACCTTTATACCAGATTGCAATAATATGACACAACAAATCAATGTCAGGAGGTTCCAAATTCAGTGGTATTGCTGTAAGGAGGTTCCAAATTCCTACCCCACTTGTTGTAAGAAGGAAAATTCACATGGGGCGAGGCATATAGAGAAAATGGAAACTTAGAACTTCAAAACTGAATTTTACAAAACCATGCAAGTTTAATATATTATGTTTGACAGGAATTTCTGCAACCAAAGAGAATTAGGTAACAAAATTATTAGTTTGTTTTTGTGATTTTTTTTTTTCTTGACTTGTTATATGGAATTTTGATAGAATGCCCTTGGAAATTGGAGTTTGAAACTTTATGCCATATCCTTGCTTACTTCTAGTCAGAGTTATGTTACTTAGTCTAGGTCACATAGCCACTTAGTCCCACTTGAAAAGGGATGAAACCATCCATTGTAAAAGATGCCACAGCTGACAACAGAGATGTTAAAGTCTAAACAATCTAGAAGAACAAAATAAATGTAATCCTTGAAAACCCAAATTGCAATCCAAACCTCCCAGTAGCCACAACCATGCCATTGTCAAACCCAATCACATTTGACCTACCAATACACCCTAACCCCAAAAGAATTTCCAAAACACAATTACCAGATTCAGCAATCCACACATCCACTCATATACATGGTTTTCTAATTGTTAATGTCAATTTCAGAAATTTAATTCAATTCAATTTAAAGACCCAGAATTGGATTTAATAGGTGATATAGAAACACAAAATCCCATAACTAATCCAAGCAAATAATTTTGATAAAAACAAAAGACAACAAACAAAAACTCAAAATGTAGCTTCAGTAACCAATTGGGAGATTAGATTTTGACATATGAGGTCTGGATCGTTTGCCTATATTTCCAACAAAGAATTCAAGCATAATGACTCTATACTTCTGTATCTATCCAAAAAAACACATAACAACAAAAGGAGATTAGATTTTGACATATGAGGTCTGGATCATTTACCTATTTGCTACACCCCATGGATTTTGTACGTAAGAGATGAGATCCTTTAGATTACAAGTTCACCAAGTGAAAAAAACCAAAAACAATCTCTCAAAAATTGACAAAAGCAAGAGACGAAAAAATAGACCGAAACAGAGCAGGGGAGACAGAGAGACAAAGCGAAGAGCATTAGAGAAAAATACCTACTTTGTTGTGGGTGTGCGTCGATGTGGGCTGTATCGATGTGGGAGGCAAGAGGCGAGAGGCGAGAGGCAGAACACGATGACTACACTTTCAGTGAGAGAAGTAAAAGAAGAAGATGGGCTTCCATGGTGACTCAGTGGGAGAAGTAAAGCAGAAGGAGATTTTTTTGTTAATGAGACGCAGGTAGCAACAATAGGCAACACTGGGTAGTGTCAGTGGTGGGGTCCACGGTTTTTGGGAAAAGTTGTAGAGATATGTAACTGAGAACTAAGTCCAAACATGGGTTTTTCAATTTTAGAGTGAATGTGAGGTTTGAGTAGGGAGTTATGAATTTTGGGTTTAAGTTATGGGTTTTGAAAACTGAGTTATGAAAACTGAGTTATCTCTAAACCAAACGGGCTCTTAGTGTGCGTGTTTATAATATTGAGAACATATTATCTAACAATGATATTTTTGATAGTTATTAAGCAATGTATATTAACAAAAAGTTATAACAACTTTGACCTGATGGTATTCCTCTCTCTCTCTCTCTCTCTCTCTCTCTCTCTCTCTCTATATATATATATATATAAAATATTCGGAGAAATTTAGGGGAAAATGTTAATGAAAAATGTCAAACAGTTGTTGAATTGAGTGGCCAAAAAACCTCAATGTGCAATGGTTTTAAAAATCATTTAAAAGATTGCACAGCATTATTATTTAATCAATTATTCAAATATTTAGAGATAATGCAAAGTGCATGTTTGGCTATGATTGTTTTTGTGATGTTTGATGTAGTTAAAAATGCATGTTGAAGTGCTAATTAGCAAGTACCTAACCCCGTCGAGAGTGAGGGGTGGAGCAAGGAGGCAGCCTGCTTCTCGCATTTAGAAGGCCTATAAGGAAGGGGGTATTATTTTTAACAAAGGTTTAAAATGGTCCATTGTTAATGGTGAAAATGTGAGTGCCTGGGAAGACTTTTGGCTCCCTTTTAGGCCACTCCAGAAGCAGATTGAAGGCCTTCTATCTAAAGGACAGGATAGAATATCTATGAAGATGTTGTTATCTAATGTGGAGGGGATTTCTTTTAATCTCCCAAACGGAATCTTACAAGAAATGAAAGGCATTCCTATTGCAGCTAATCCCAACCAGGAGGACATTCTTATCTGGGCACTTTCGAAGGATAGTTCCTTTTCCCTCAAATTAGCCTATCTCATCACAAAAGGATTTAACATCTTGAACCTTGATACTAGTCCTCATCAGTGGGTGTGGAAAGCTAGCACATCTCCTAGAATTAATTTTCTTTGGCTGTGCAAACATTGCAGCATTCCTGCAAAGGAGGTTCTTGGTTCAAGAGGGTTAAATCTTAACCCGACTTATGAGTTATGCCGAAGGGGTCCTGAATCAATCCTCCACACCCTTAAAGATTGCAAGGTGGCAAGAACAGTGTGGAGAGATTTGGGAATTGAGGAATCCAATCAGGAATTCTATGGTCTGCCCCTTGAGGCTTAGCTGGAAAAAAATTGCAGAGATTCCAATATGTTCCCAAGACCCCGTATCCCCTCGAAAATCTTGTTCCCTCAAGTCATTTGGGCTATCTAGCCTCAAAGAACTGGGAGAGTGGAAGAAGGCACGAGTTCTCGCTGTGTAAAAAAGGGAGTGGAGTTTTATGCCATAGTCACTTATGGCCCAAACAAACCAAGCAGGATTCAAATCCAAGTGAAATGGATCAAACCTCCAATGGGATAGGTGAAACTAAACACGAATGGGTCTGTGTTTGGGAATCCGATTAAGGCAGGCGGGGGTGGTATCCTGAGGTGCAACAATGGAGATTGGATTGCTGGGTTTGCTACGAAGCTCAGAAACATAACAAGCACCGTGGCAGAACTATGGGCTTTAAGGGAT
This sequence comes from Quercus aquifolioides, assembly GCA_019022515.1. Taxonomy (NCBI): domain Eukaryota; kingdom Viridiplantae; phylum Streptophyta; class Magnoliopsida; order Fagales; family Fagaceae; genus Quercus; species Quercus aquifolioides. The sequence goes on along the minus strand of CM032334.1, from coordinate 54,327,098 downwards.
GGCCTTAACGTGGCCAAGTAGTTGGGGATAGAGAACATTTGTATAGAAATGGATGCTGAATTTCTAGTATATCTCGTATCAAATCCTTCTGTGGTTAATCTAATGCTTGAACCTCTCTTAACTGATTGCAGGAACTTGATAAAGACCTTCTCTAATTCCTCAATGGCGCTTGTGTTTAGAGAAGCTAATAGCTGTGCTGACAGGTTAGCTAGGATGGGAGCAGAGTTTACATCTGACTTCCTAACTTTGTATAACCCACCGAATGTGGTGGCTAAGCTGCTGGCTAGAGAGAAAGCCGGCATTGTTTGTTGTAACAAACTTATTGTTTAGTAGTTTTAATTCCAAGCGTCGTTAACCCAAAAAAAAAAAAAAGTGCTTCCTGTTTTCATAGATATAATAAAGTTGTGAGTGAGAGGGTGGATAAAAGGATAGTAATGTTTAAATTGTAATGGTTAGAAACTAAAATAAACATTAAGAATATAGAGATAAGAGGATTAGCAATAAGGTAGTCAAAATAACATTTAATAAATAAAAAAAACCTAGCTAAACCCAATTAAAAGCTGCATGCAACAGGCTCAACATTTTAGTGTGCAAAACTAACAGAAGAACAGTGCCTCAATACCTCTATTAAGTTACTGTTCATCACTACACCAAAGAAAACTATTATTCTCTTAGATCCTTCAGTGACAAAAGTTGTCTTGCCATAAGATCAATGATATGTGATAGATCCTTAGAAATCAGTGGGCTGAAAGTCTCCGGGCTTGATGATCTTGAAGGCTAAGTCCTGTAAAATCAGACAAAATCAGAGAAAGACCGGTGGAGGCCGGTCCAGAATCCTCCGATGGTAAAGTCAGTGGGTTGAAGTAGAAAGGAAAATACTTCTCAAGACTTCACTATTTTGTTAGAAAAATGTCTGAATATCCTTACCTTCTACATAAAAGAATGCTTATATAGGGCACCTTGAGCAGTTATTTATTGTAATAACCGCCCCTATTGTTAAGGAGTCCAGAGAATTCAGAATTAACTTCCATAACTTCCGTGGAAGTTACTTGTTTGGACCGGTGCTTCATTGCGGTTAATGGGGGCTTTGGTTCGTTTGGTATGTTGAGTTTAAAGTGATCGTCCGTCCATTGTTGTGGACGAACGAGGTTACCCCGTCATCATCAGGGAAGGATGAGGTCACGTCCATCCTTTATTAAGGAGGGACGAGATTTACCTCTAGGACCAGTATAGGATGGACGAAAAAATGAGGGACGAGTGTAAGAGACTCGTCCCTTCCTTTACACTTTGTCACGGACGGCCCATATGGACGATACGAAACTAGCGCATTTTCCTTGCACCATCAGTTGCCCCCTCGTCCATGGGTCGTCCTAGAATATATAGAGATATAGTTCCCTGGACGGACGAGCTCTTTTCATCAATTAGGTGTGCCACGTGTTATAATTTAGATGGTGGCCCGTCTCGTCGATTCAGTTTTTCGAGGCAGAGACCACGTGTCATCATCTGATTGGTTGTGTCGCTTCGTATGCCCAGGTCAGCTATCTATAAATAGTGGAATGCCTCCACTACCCTTCACACTACAGAGATTTTCCTTCCTTGACATTCATCGTCTAGAGCTTCGTCTAGGAGTTTCCTCACGTCCATAGTCTCTGTCGTCCTAGAGCCAGGTATTTCCTCTTCTCTCGTCTTTTAGGTTTCCTCAAATTTTTTTTTGAAAAATGGCAGAAATAGCTATTTCCTCGTCTAGCGATAGTACAGAGAAACTCATAGACGAGTATTATGACGAGAGTAGTGACGGCTCTAGTGATTCTAGTAGTAGTGGGGGAAACACCACGGACGAGGAGTATGTCTCAGGCGTCCCTGGGTTTCCTGTAGAAGAAGTTCAAGAACAGCTTAGGAAAGCTTCAGGGTCCCAGGCTGGCACCTCGTCCTTCGTTCCTCCGTCTAGTCCTTTAGACGAGGCGGAGATAACTGTGTATAGCTGTGCCATAGATATCCCTTCTAAGACGGACGAGCAAAGGCTAAACAATCTTAGGGAGTGGTATCAGATCCCAAGCGAATTTAATCCTAGGTTGCCCGTTCGTGGAGAGTGGTGTTGTAACCCTCATTTTGGGATAGGCGTTTATGAGGCTTATCTTTTGGGGGGTCTCAGGTTTCCTTTAAATGCTTTTACTAGAGAACTATTAGTTAGGTTAGGTTTAGGAGTATGCCAATTTAACCCAAATGCATGGAGATTGATTATCTCTATGCAAATTTTGTGGAGGGAAGTGTTTGGAGGGGATCGTCCTCTTACCGTGGACGAGTTCCTCTATTGTTATAAACCTTCAGAGATTCACCAATCCGCTGGCTTTTATCAATTCACAGCCAGAGGTAGAGATTGTAGACTGGTGAAATCCTTGGCCTCGTCTGACAGAAAGTGGAAGACGGAGTTTTTCTTCGTCTCTGGCTTCTGGGCTGGAAATCCCATGGACGTTGGCCGGGATACATTTGGTCGTTACGCTGGGGACCTAGGGAACCTTCGTCCTGAGGGTAAGTCCCTTAGCTTTCCCCTTCTCCCTTTCTATCTATTATCACGATTTATTTATTCATTATTATTTTATAACCTTCTGATTGTTTTCTTACAGCCGTTGAACGACCTTCTTTGAGCAAGTTGCTTTGTGACCACGTCCACAGGGCTCGTCTATATTCAGACAGGGATTTTCACTCCCTGGTTAACCTTAGACGACTCGCCAAGTGGGGATTAGGTCCTAAACCGTCTGAAAAGGCACTTGCACACGAAGTTACTGTGAGAAAAAGTAGGTTTAAAACTTCTAACATTCCCTGCACCAAAAAAATTTTATTATTTTTATTTTTATTTTTGCTAAAGAAAACTTTCATCGCTCCCCTTTTTTTTTTTTTTTTTTTTTTTTTTTAAGGAATGGCAACCATGAAAGGAAACAAGGGAAAAGAAGCAACTGGTGAGGGGGCTCATCTTAAGGTTGAATCTCAGGCTCGTCCGTTGGCTGGGGATAAAAGGAAGACTTTGTCCAAGAACTTAGACTTGGAAAATCTCCCTAGCCGACGAAGCAAGAAAACCAAGCATGGCTCGTCTCAAGTAGTCAAACCTAATCCTCCCTCGTCCCACTAGCCTGCCAAAGTGTTTGACGTTGACTCGTCCACTCCTGTTGAAACCACTCCGTCTAAGACTCCTTCGTCTAAAGTAGCTGTTTCTACCTCGTCCCAACCTTCCCAAAAGGTTTCTTCACATATTCTTGACAATGAAGATCTGGCTTGGGAACGTTTCAAGAATGCTATTTCTGATGAAGATATAAATGCTTGCTATGACATGTCCCTCAAAGATTTTGAACACTCTGGTGTTCATGATCTTTTTAAGGTAAAGTCTCTAGCTCGTCTTGACCAAAAAATTTCTTTCTCTCCTCTCCTTTCTTTAACTTTCATTTGTCGTTGGCATGTTTTGTTTGTTTTTGTAGGCCATGTCAAAGTTTATGGCAGCGTCTAGGCAGGCCACAGGGTTGGACAAGACGAGGGTCTTGTTATAGAGGAGGATTCAGGAGGTGAAGGACGAGGCAAAGAAATGGGCTGAAGTGGCTGCCAAAGCTGAGAACAAGGTGAAGAAGCTACAAACTTCTGTTGAGGAGTTGAAGACCAGCGCTGCGGAGAAAAATGCTCGTCTTGAAGACCTACAGAAAAAGAATGACGAGCAAAGTGTTCTTCTTTTCAAGGCGAAGGAAGACGCAGTGGCTGAATTCAAAGTGTCCAAACAATATACTGATGTTCTGGACACTAACTACGCAGCGGGCTTTGAGGATTTCAGAATGGAAGCTATATAGAAGTTCCCTGGCGTGGACTTCAGCTCCATTATACTTAATTTGAATGCTGCTGCCACTAGTTCTCTTCTTCGCACCGGTTCCGAGGATGCCAATATAGAGGACGATGCTACGACCTTGCCTCAGGACGACCCCAACGTCGATGCTCCTCCAGTTTAAGAAACATTTCAATGTTTGTACTTATTATTTTATGTAACCCAAGTACATTAGGCTCGACTATGTTTAAGGACGAGTTTTTATAAAATTAGTTTTGGGTGTTTGGACGTTAGTCGTCTGCCCTTGAAACAATTGAATGAATGCTGTTTCTCTTATATATGTATGGACGATTTTTTGTTTTTATATACAGGATTTCTTGTTTAGCTCGTCTACATTCCATACATATATACTTTAACCATTTTCATTGGAATTTTACTGTGTAATTCATCCATGTGAAATGGTAGTTACCAGCGTTACCCGTCCTTAGACTTGGCTGATTCTCGTGTTTAAAGAATAAAAGATTGTATTTTGCTCGTCCATGGACGACTTTTTAGCAGATTTAACAAGTTCAAAACGTCTATGCTTTTCCTCGTCCATGGTACGACTAGGTATTATGTTTACCTTGCCCATCCTATGGACGAGCATGCCTTAGGCATTGACCTTACCTTGCCCACCCTATGGACGAGCATACCTTGCCCATCCTATGGACTTCTTTGTAACTTGCTCTTAGGTATTGGCTTTACCTCGTCCTTTGATTTGGACAAGTGTGCCTTGATTTCGCTTTCTAGGAAAGCTTGAGATTACATCTCCGCGTCCAGAGAATTTTCTCATCTTGAGCTTTTCAGCTTTTTTTTTTTTTTTTTCAAGAGTTAATATAAACAAAAATCGATGGAAAACATGGATTTACACAACATTATGTACATTCCACAAACATTGTTCATAACATAGATATTGTTCATAGACGAGGCATGCACCTTAGAGGCTAATGCCTTTATTAGAACAAATACAAACCAAACCATAATTTCGTCCATACGTTTAATAAAATAACAAAGCCACACTAAAAACATATAAATAAATAAGTTTTTATGTAATCTCTGGGCTCGTCCAGAGTCATGCTCCCCTAGGCTGGCAATTTACTGATAGTATCTCCTCAAGTGCTCCACATTCCTAGGATGCTCCAGCTTCCTTCCATCAAGGGCTTCCAAGTAATAGGATCCCTGTCTTTTGCAGTTTACAACTCTGTAGGGGCCTTCCCAGTTAGGTCCCAACTTCCCATGAGCTGGGTTCTTTGTTGCTAAGGAAACCCTTTTCAGGACGAGGTCCCCTATGTTGAATCGCCTTGGTTTTACCATTGCGTCATATTGCCTAGCCATCAGGTTTTTATACCTCGCCATCCTTTGCTCAGCGTCCGTCCTTACCTCGTCTATTAAATCGAGGTTCACACGGAGTTGCATTCATTAGCTTCATCCTGATAGGTTGCCACCCAATGACTGGCCATGTGCACTTCTGCAGGTATGACTGCTTCAGTTCCATAGGCTAGCCTAAAAGGAGTTTCTCCTGTAGGAGTTCTCGCTGTCGTCCTATATGCCCACAGAACACCTGGTAGCTCATCTGGCCATACTCCCTTTGCCCCCTTAAGCCGAGTCTTGATTATCTTTAACAAGGATTGGTTTGCAACTTCAGCCTGGCCATTAGCTTGTGGGTGGGTTGGCGAGGAGTAATGATTTTGAATCCCAAAGTGTATGCAAAAGTCTTTGAAGAGTGCATTGTCAAATTGTCGTCTGTTGTCAGATATCAGCACCCTGGGCACCCCAAATCTACACACAATGTTCTTCCATACGAAGTTTTTGACATTTTGTTGTGTGATGTTGGCTAAGGGTTCTGCTTCTACCCACTTGGTAAAATAATCAATACCAACCACGAGAAACTTCATCTGCCTTATACCTAACGGAAAAAGACCCAGGATATCTAGCCCCCACTATGCGAAGGGCCATGGGGCCGTCATTGGAGTTAAGTACTCTGATGGTTGCCTGGGGACGTTGCTAAACCTTTGGCACTGATCGCAGACCTTGACGTAGGCCTTAGCATCAGCTTGCATGTTTGGCCAGTAATATCCTGCTCGGACGACTTTGTGGATGAGTGACCTGGCTCCTGAGTGGTTCCCACATGCTCATTCATGAATTTCTCTTAATATGTAGTTTGCTTCGTTTGGAGCCAAGCACCTGAGATAAGGCTGGGGAAAACCTCTTTTGTAGAGAATCTCGTCCAAAAGAACGTACCTGGCTGCTCTTACCCTCAACTTCCTGGCCTCATCTTTTTCTTCTGGGAGTCGTCCGTCTCTTAAGTATGACACGATTGGAGCCATCCAGTTTCCTCTACTTTCCACCTGTTGTACTTCTGGGATGTCTATACTTGGAATGTACTGAATCTCATCGAACTTATCCACGGCTTCATTCGCTGAGGCTTCTTTTGCCAAGGTGTCGGCTTCCACGTTCTCCTCCCTTGGGATTTGAATGAAGTTGACTTCTTCAAAATTTTTTATAAGGCGCATCACCCTGTTAAGATACTTCTTCATTCTTTCTTCCTTAGCCTCATATGTTCCATTCACTTGGCCCATGATCAATTGAGAATCTCCCAGGACGAGGAGTGACTTCGCTTCTACAGACTTAGCCAATTCCAGCCCTTTGAGAAGAGTTTCGTACTCAACTTCGTTATTAGTTGCTTGGTACTGCAAACGAACTCTGTGTTTCAGTTTGTCCCCCTCTGGAGATTGCAAGACCACACCTATTCCTCCTGCGTACTGTGTGGATGAACCATCCACATGGACGATCCACTTCTTACTGTCTTCCATCTCACCTACATCGTCAGAATTTAGTGTAAACTCTGCAATGAAGTCTGCTAGAGCCTGAGCTTTTATGGCATGCCTTGGTTGGTACTTTATGTCAAACTCACTGAGCTCGACGGCCCACTGAATCAAGCGCCCTGCAGCCTCTAACTTGTTCATTGCCTTCTTGAGTGGGTGATCCGTCATGACGTTGATGACATGAGCCTGGAAATAATGCCTTAGTTTCCTGGAGGCTGTTATCAATGCAAAAGCCAACTTCTCCATTAATGGATATCGTCTTTCTGCTCCCCTCAGTGCTTTGCTCGTGTAGTATACAGGTCTTTGTGCCTTGCCTTCTTCTCTCACTAGTGCTGAACTCACTGCATGTGGGGTGACTGCCAAATATAAATACAACTCTTCTCCTTGGACGAACGGGCTCAATAAAGGAGCCATGGTGAGATATGTCTTCAAATCTTCGAAAGCTTTCTGACACTCGTCGGTCCATTCAAATGCTTTTTTAAGAACCTTAAAAAATGGCAAACATTTGTCAGTAGCTTTAGAAACAAACCTGTTGAGGGCAGCAACTCGTCCGGTGAGTGACTGGACTTCCTTAACATTGTTCGGAGGCTTCATATCCAATATTGCTTGAATTTTATCAGGGTTTGCTTCAATTCCTCTGTAGGAGACCATGAATCCTAGGAATTTTCCCGATGATACTCCAAAAGCACATTTGCTAGGATTCAACTTCATGTGGTACTGTCTTAGTATGTCAAACGTCTCCTACAGGTCGTCCAGATGCCTCTCCTCGTCCTGAGTTTTCACCAACATATCATCTATGTAGACTTCCATATTCCGCCCGATCTGTGGACGAAACATGTGATTGACCAGACGTTGGTATGTTGCCCCAGCATTTTTCAAACCGAAAGGCATTACTTCATAACAGAATAATCCCTGACTGGTAACAAAGGACGTCTTCTCTTGGTCTGCTTCATCCATCTTGATCTGATTATATCCAGAGAAAGCATCTAGGAAACTGAGCAACTTGTGGCTCGCAGTAGAATCTACCAACTGATCAATGCGTGGCAATGGGTAACTATCCTTGGGGCAAGCCTTGTTTAGATCAGTGAAATCAACACACATTCTCCATTTGCCATTTGCCTTCTTGACCATTACCACATTGGCTAACCAGTCAGGATAGTATACTTCTCGAATGAACTTCGCCACGATTAACTTCTGAACTTCCTCTTTGATGGCATTATCTCTCTCAGGGGCGAACACCCTCTTCTTTTGTCGCACTGGCTTTGAGGAAGGGCATATGCTTAGACAGTGGGTAATGACACCAGGATCTATACCCGGCATGTCTTCATGACTCCAAGCAAACACATCTCTATTTTTCTTTCAAAAACAAATGAGGTCCTCCTTAACCTTTTCTTCCAGGTCTGCCCCAACCCTGGTACACCTTTCAGGGTTATTCTCATCTAGGGGAATATCTTCCAACACTTCAATGGGTTCTGCCACAACTCTCCTTTCTTCGATATTCATTGCTTGAACTTGCTCGTCTGTAGCCAACATGGCCAGATAACACTCTCTTGCTGCTAGTTGGTCTCCCTGTACTTGCCCTACCCCATGCTCCGTCGGGAACTTCACTGACAGGTGGTATGTAGACGTAACTGCCTTCCACCTATTTAGGGTCGGCCTTCCAATTATGGCATTGTAAGAGGACGAGCAATCTACTACTAGGAAATTCACATTGGTAGTCAACTGTTGTGGGTATACTCCCACCACCACTGGCAATGTAACAGTACCTACAGGCTGCACCTTCATTCCTCCGAAACCTACTAAAGGCGAGTGTACTGGACGAAGCTGGTCTCGTCCGACCCTCATCTGCTGAAAGGCAGGATAATACAGAATGTCCGCTGAACTTCCGTTGTCTACCAACACTCTTCTGGTTGTGTAATCGGCAATAAGCAGGGCGATAACAATAGCGTCATCGTGAGGATGGTGGATTCTCTCAGCTTCCTCGTCCGTGAAGGTAATCGCCTGCTCGTCCATGGGCTTTGCCCTTGGTGATCGTCCAGAAAGTTGGACGCTCTGCACTTCCTTCAGGTATGCTTTCTTTGTTTTGGACGATTGCCCAGTTATACTTCCCCCTATGATGACTCTTATTTCTCCGAGCGGTGGTCGTGATGATTCCTCTACCTTCCCTTTCAATTTCTCGTCCTTATGGTCCCGTCCAAGGAAATTTCTCAGCTTCCCTTGCCTGATAAGATTCTCAATCTGCTGCTTCAAATCAAAGCACTCATCCGTGTCATGCCCATGGTCTCTATGGAAGCGACAATACTTATTCCGATTGCGCTTGTTGGGATCTCCCTTCATCTGCTCCGGCCACTTCAAGGAAGGCTCGTCCTTGATTTGCATAAGGACTTGCTCAAGTGGCACATTCAAAGGGGTGTATTGTTGATTCCGCGCTGAAGGGCCTGCCTTCTTCTCTCGGTCTTTTCTCTCTTCTGTTCGACCCTTCTTAGGACGAGGACCTTGTTCCGATTGACGCATTGGGTTGGCTTCCACTCTCTCAACCCTCTTCCTCTTCTTGGCTATGATAGCATCCTCCGCATTCATAAAGTTCTGGGCTGAATGGACTAGTTCAGCCATGGTCTGAGGCGCCTGTTCATATAACTTGTGGATGAACAAATCAGAGTGAACCCCATTATGGAATGCTGCCAGAAGGAGCTTATCATCCACCTCGTCCACTGCCAAGGCGTCCCTGTTGAACCGCGTGATGAAGGACCGCAAACTTTCATTCTTTCCTTGCTCTATGGTCAGCAAGCTAGACGAAGAGCGTTTGTGCCTCTGCCCTCCGATAAAATTATTAACGAACAACTTGCTTAACTCCTCGAAGGACGTCACTGTGTTAGGGGGTATTTTGCTAAACCACACTCGTGCGGGCCCTTTGAGGGTGGTGGGGAAGGCTTTACACATTATCTCATCAGGAACCCCCTGAAGGAGCATGGTAGTCTTGAAAGTGGCGATATGGTCAAAAGGGTCTCGCGTTCCATCATACGAATCCAAGGAAGGCATCTTGAATTTCGAAGGCAGGGGATGGCCGTTGATAGAGGATGTGAAGGGAGAGTCAGTTCGGTGAACTAGGTCTTCTACAGGGTTAGTTCTCCTCATGTTCTCCCTCATCTCATCCATAACTTTCCTCATCTGATCCATTTCCTTTTCCAAATGTGGTACCCTTCTAGGAATGGTACCCTTTGATTAGCTCTCCGGTTCTGCAGATCTTCCATCCCCTTGACTCTGTCCGAGGTCTTCTCCATAGGCCTTATGCCGTTGCCTTTTAAGGGTAATCTCTCTCCTCAATTCTTGATTCTGGCGATTCAACTCTGCCATAGCGACAGCCATTGCTTGCACGTGTTGGCCAGGTGGGGGTTGCATGGCTGGTGCAGATTGTTGGGCGCGATGAGGGTTGCTGGAAGCGTCTCTACTCTCTTGAGGGCCCGGACTGGTAGCCCTTGATCTAGTCCGAACCATTTCAGCCCTTTGTTGGAGAAAGAAATCACGGAACTCAACAAATGAAGTTCAAGTGTGAAATAACTTTCCCACAGACGGCGCCAACTGATAGATCCTTAGAAATCAGTGGGCTGAAAGTCTCCGGGCTTGATGATCTTGAAGGCTAAGTCCTGTAAAATCAGACAAAATCAGAGAAAGACCGGTGGAGGCCGGTCCAGAATCCTCCGATGGTAAAGTCAGTGGGTTGAAGTAGAAAGGAAAATACTTCTCAAGACTTCACTATTTTGTTAGAAAAATGTCTGAATATCCTTACCTTCTACATAGAAGAATGCTTATATAGGACACCTTGAGCAGTTATTTATTGTAATAACCGCCCCTATTGTTAAGGAGTCCAGAGAATTCAGAGTTAACTTCCATAACTTCCGTGGAAGTTACTTGTTTGGACCGGTGCTTCATTGCGGTTAATGGGGGCTTTGGTTTGTTTGGTATGTTGAGTTTAAAGTGATCGTCCGTCCATTGTCGTGGACGGACGAGGTTACCCCGTCATCATCAGGGAAGGATGAGGTCTCGTCCGTCCATTACTAAGGATGGACGAGATTTACCTCTAGGACCAGTATAGGATGGACGAAAAAATGAGGGACGAGTGTAAGAGACTCGTCCCTTCCTTTACACTTTGTCACGGACGGCCCATATGGACGATACGAAACTAGCGCATTTTCCTTGCACCATCAATATGCTCTTAGTTGTAACATCAACACGTGAGACTCCCTTGGCTATGACGAGGAGTAGGGGTTTTTTTGCTTGGTCATCCATGCTCATCAACGCATGCAATGAGAGTCGTGGAGGATGAAAAGGGCTTTGTTGGAGCTCGGCGAGCATGGTAGAGAGGGAATAGATAGAGGATTGGCGTTATAGATCTGGAGTCATCTTTTGTGGTGGTATGTGCAATTGGGTTTGTTAAAGTTATGGTCAGTTTAGATGGAGGGAGAGGGAGAGTAGAGTTAGCCCAAAATTAGCCTATTTTCAGCCAATTCTACTGTACTCTACTCTTCTCCACTCTCCCTCTTTCTCCCCTCAATCCAAACAGGCCCTTAAAGTCTATGTGATTGGGGTAAAGGCATGTGTGGTGATTTATGATGATTTATTATAGCACTACTAGGAAGTTTTCATTGAAAATGGGGAAAGGTGAAGGAGGTTAGAGAGAGAAAAAATATATATAAAATAAAGTAAAGAAAAAAATGTTGATTATGATGAGGTTTATGTAAATATATGTTTGCAAAAATAGAAAAAGTGGAATTTTTTAGATCAATTTAACTAAAATCGTGTTGAGCCTGATATGAATGCTCTAAGTAAATAATCACACTAAAAAAATTGTAAGTATTGGAGGAAAATATACAGCTACTTAACCCTTTTTATTAAATCTCTCTCCCATTTTCTCTTTCTACTATATTAAACATTCTTTGCTTTATTTCGTCGCTATTTCTAACTTTTTTGTTACGAATTATGATTTTGTCGCTAAAGCTGCCAGTTTATATGCATTGGACTTTTGGCGACGATTTAGTTTCGTCACTAATACTATTCAAAGCAACATCTATATCAACGAAATATTTCGTCACTATAGATTAATTAAGTTCGCGCCTAGTTTTTCCCCGTTGGCGCCCTTGTTTCAAATCAACAATAACAACGAAAATTACTTTTTGTTGCTAAATGTTATAATTTTTTTTCATTATTAGCGACAAAATCCATATTGGATTTCGTCGCTAAATCTGTAATTTTAGCGACAAAAAATATTTCCTCACTAAGTTTCATCGCTAAAAATACATTTTGTTGTAATGGTTGAAAGGAAATATTGCATATTATGATTCGCCAAATGTTCAGATTTGTAAAGCATCTGAGCATTAATGCAGCAACCCAAGTGATTGATGAAGACGATTGAGAATGTAGTGGCAAAAGACTAACGTGACAAATTTGCATGAAAAAAATTGCAATGAGTCATTGGTTTCTGATTGGAAAGTTGGCTTGCAAATCTTTTTGACACGTGGAAAAGGAAGTGATAAAGGCTTTGTCATTGTGAGCATGAAGCCGCAGTTTGGAGCAATTGCAAATTTGCAAGTGTCCTGCTACTGTTAGAAATTAGAACCATGATTACAAAAAGATTAGATAGGGATCTCATACAAATCAATACCATATAGTCATGACTCAAGAGATAGGAATAATGTCAGATGGGACATCATGTCGAGGTATTGCAATTTGAAACGTATAAGAATGCTTTGGAAAGATGAAATATTGCATCCAAGTTCATTTTATGTAATGCAAGCAATTCTTTGTTTTCTTCTTTTCCACACTTGTTAAGTATAGTTTTGAGTTAATCCCATGCATATATACATTATTCCCAAAAGTGAAAGAAACTGAAAACTATTTGCTATCATGTCATGTATCCAGTCCTCCCAAAAGAGTACTATGGGCTGTGCAGTGCAGAACATTGATTCAAACACAATTGTAAGTCCCACTTCCTAAATGTTCACTTTTAAAGTTTTTGGTCCACTCTTTTTGTTTATTTTTTTGAGTACTAGTTAAACAAAGGGTCCACTCTTTGAGAAGAGGAAAATGCAATGACATTTTGTTCTCAAAGCTGAAAGAGAAGTGTAAACAACTAAATACCATATATATGGGCTTTGATGACAACAATGCTCTTAACCAAACACTGCCCCAGAACTAGATATCACTTCAGTTTAAAATCTGAATCATGGATGACGAGGCTAGCTAGAATAGCAATTTGCCACTGTTAGAGATATCATGGCCTTAGGCCGATGTAATTAGGGGGAAAAATTAATAATGATAACTAGTTTACAAAATTTTCGCCTTTACAGGATATGGGTATCCTTATCCCTAAATTTCATATTTTTATTTTATTGATAGGTTGATTCTTGATTGGCTAAAACTTATTACACACATGTGTTTTATAATTAAAAACTTAGGTTGAACCCATGATTTTTGTGGGTTCAACCTACGGTTTTAGTTATAAAACACATACGTAACAAATAGTGATCTTCTTAATTAGACTAAAACTAGCGAGCTGTCAACTTATTGAAATTTTTTTGAGCTCCTAGATGCCAACCAAGTCATTTCTAGTGATAATATGATAATCATATCATCAAGAGGATAAGAAATTTAAACTAGTAATAAAGGGCACTCAATTTTTTTTTTTTTTTTTTTTTTTTTTTTTTGATAAAAATAAAGGGCACTCAATGTACTATAGTAATTTGTCATTTTAATATCAGTGTACCTAATGGAATTATTTTTCAGGGCAACACCAGACTGAAGATGCAGCATAAGATGGTTTAACTTTTAAGTTAGTGGGTTATTTTTTCGACCATCTCATTCTTTTGTTTCTTTCTATGAACAATGAGAACTGGCTTGCTCTCAGCCTTAACATGGGTGTATTTTTCAGATTTACAAAGTTGTTTATCATTTTTTTTTTTTTTTGAGATAGTTATTTATCAATTTGATCCAAACTGAAGTGCACCAGGACTATAGAGACGGTCACTATTTAAAAATCAAAACTGGACTTGGCCTCTTTTTTATTTCCCTATCAAAATGCATAGCCGCCTTGATTTTTCAGTATTAAACAATTATAACATTGAGACTATGCCAGTGACAGAATTGCCCAGAAGAAAAGGTAAATAATATATACACGTAGTCTAACTTTTGGGACAAAAAACTTTGAAGGAAAACCAATTAATTTATTGGGGTCCAGAACTTTGTTCTACAATGATGTATACCAAACTTTTGCGCAGAACACATGCTATAAATTATACATGAAAGCTCCTTTACTTGTCTACACTATAAACTAAAACGATATTGTTTTCGAAAAGAACCAGAGCCTTCCTTGTCACATGCGCTTAATTTTATAGAATAGTCAAGTAATATGGCCCATTGAGTGTTAGGCCCGAGATTTCTATTTATATATGATAATATTATTAAATTAAGCCCTTGTAAATTCCAACTTAGTATTTATCATGAATTTAGAATTAGCCAAAAAGCCTTTTGATCTAGTGGCATAATCTAGTATTTACTATGAGGAGGTACTGCATCGGATCGTCTTCATTTGAAATTAATTCATCTTGTGGTTCATATTAAATTTTGTAAATCTAAAAACGCATCTAATATTAGATTTATGAAATACTAAAATTTTAACTGTGAAATATATATAATCCAACTAATAGTGAAGAAAAAAAATTCAATACAGAATTTAGGTGACGAAAATTTTCAAAATAAATGACTAAGGATAATTGTTTTAAAATAATTCGGCCTCTGCTTTAACAAAAAACTTGAGTCTACTTTAATTTCAAACATTATTTTTTAAAATGATTTTATCATAAATTCTCGAAGAACAAATAAAAAATAAAAGAAGAAGATGATATTAGACCATTTAGTGATATTTGATGATATTAGATTATGTGACCAACCATAACTATTTTTTTGAAGATCCATTATTGATCTCAAAATTTTGAGACTAAGTTTACGATTTAGCAAAATTGCAACAAAACAAAAACAAAAACAAAACCAAACAAAACAAAATTTTAAATTTTGAAACTAAAACTTTATCGTTATTATATTGGTATTTTTTTTTTTTTTTTGGAGAAAGATTATTATAGTGGTATATATTTAGGGTTTAAGTTTAGGGCTATTTCATACTCAGTTCATACCCATAAGCAGTTCGAATGCTATGGGACTTACAAAAGACCAAAAACAGTCCCAAACAAGTTTGAGAACAAACAAGAAGTTTCTAAAAGCTGTCTTCTGAAAATTTTCCAACATCAAAATGTACTGATTTTCTACTTTCTTAGTTTTGGTTTTTGTTATGAAAAAACAATTTCAGAACAATTTTATGAGAACAGTGCCAAACATGTTCTAAAATAGTAATGCAGAGCCAGCTAATTAGCGGAGAATGACGTTTTAACAAAAGAAAAAAAAAGTACTAATAATTGGACTGAAAATGAGATTCACGACGAAACTGTACTAGAGCCAAAAAAGAAAAATAAAAATAAAGATACCATAGAATATACACCTGATTCTATTTCTAATTCTACCTAACCAAAGTAAGTGGAAATCAAGCTTATAAAGAAAATGACAATAAAGAACAAACACATCCTACTCTTTCGGTTTCCTACTTCAACCATATAAACATAAACTTCCAAAGCACTTTTTGAAAAGTTTTTTCGCTGAAAAATAAAAAATGTCACCTCCTTCAAAATTGGTTCATGTTGTGACTTTTAATTGAGGTAAGCTGCATAATGCAGACTGCAGACAGGGAATGCCCTTTGGACGTGAAGTAACAATTATAATAGCATTTCATCTTGTTCTAGATACCCTAAATCCTGGATAAAAGACCCAACAAAGGAGTGTTGTCAATAGTGCTAAATCACGGTAATCAAAAGAGTGTTGTCAGTGGTGCCAGATCATGGTGAAGCGCGCGGTTCTAATGGATAGAAATGTACAGGTCTGTTCTCATGGATGAGCGTGTAGGGTTGACACATGGTTTTCATGGATGGCACATGAAAGGCTCATGGATTATGCGCTGGAGATGGAAAAAACTCATAGCTAAAGAATGTGCTAGTAGGATTTGGTCAAAGCTTACAAAGATGCAGAGACTCACACTGTCACACATGAGGCGGAGATTGTTGGATATACAAGTATGAGCGAAGTCCCACGTTAAATAATGATAAGAAGAATAAGTGGTTTATATAACATAGTTGAGCTCATACTTATTGGGCTTAGGCCTTTTGGGTTAAATGTATTTTTATATATTATATTAACTACTGAATGAGTCTCCTTAAGGTCTTATTAACCTTCAGAGTGGCAAAAAACCTCATTTTTAGCATGCATGAAAATTTTTTTATGAGATATTTATATATATGATTTAGAATCTAATTGGATTTGGACTTTTCGGTTTTTGCACTCAATAATTTACTTGCCACAAAAATTTTAAAAAAAATAGATGGAACATGTGACGCAAAATTGGACTCCAATTTAGAATCTATGTAAATTTTCTCGTAGCTTTAGCTTTAATTATCTGCTTTAATTATATACTAGTTTGTAACTCATGCTTACGCACATGGAAACATTCAATGACAACATGATGAGGTGGTCTTATCTAGTTGAAATAAAATGATCACCTGGTTTTGCTGTAAGTAAATGGATGGGTTACTGGGTACTAAAATTAAAAAAATTAGTATTTTAAGTGTTGTAAAATGGTATATACTACATCCACACATACATAAACAACCACCATTATCAAGAAATTAAAAACTTGAAAACTCATTCAACCACAAAGTTTCTATTGAATTTTTCTTATAATGGGGGAATTAAAAAATCTTACTCCATGTCAGGCAATATCAAATTACGTGGCAGTAAACAACATTTGTATTACATTTGGTTTAAAAAGGTTTGGCACTAATTGTTTTTTTCCCCCCTAAAATTCTTTAAGGTAAATTATACTTGGAAACAAGCATTACATTTTTTTTTTTTTTTTTTTTTTTTGTGAGGGAGAGAAATAACCATTACATGGAATCAGTTCCAGCCACAAAATTTTATGCTACAATATTACTTATAAAGTAATAACAATTTTGCCACTTCAATTCTTGAGAATGAGCCATCAAGGGACTAATTACAAAATTTTCTTTCACATTGTTATGATCCTTTTTAAGTTTTTACTTTTAGCTTATCAATGTATCAAATAAAAGATATATTCCAAATGGCTAAACAAAGTACAAATGTAAAACTAAAATAGCAAACCATAAAGCTTTATATTTACACACTTACCATCTTAATCTTAACCCTCCATTCTCACTTCATTATGATCTATCGGCTAACATAAAGTCACTAACTATATTTACACACTTATTATCTTAATATCATCCTCCATTTCCACTGCACTTTCATCAAATGGTAAAAACACGATAACTTTGATTCATTCCTAATTTTTGATAGCCCTAATTATCATCTTCCATTCCCACTTCACTCTCTCATCCAACAACAAACATTTACTTTGATTCATTTTTGTAATTTTCAAAACTAGCTTCAGCCTTCTAAAAGCAAATGTAAACACTTTTAACAATCAGGGTTTGGTCACTTTGCACATATATATTTAGAGTATAATACTCTATGAAGCACACAGGAAAATCGCCATAGCCACACCTTGTATCATCACAATCACAGATGCTGACCTCAGCCTAAACCTCTTAGAGCCACCACCGACACTTAAGCAGATCACTCTCTTCATTTTTGCTTCGCCTACAATAGGGATGGCAATTTTGTCCCACCCCGCTTAACCCGCCCCTCCCCGCTTCGCCCCGCGCGGGTTTTCCCCACCCCGCAAAGGTGGTGGGGTAGGGATGGGGCAAGATTTTAGCCCCGCATCACAGGGCGGGGTGGGGATATGTTTAGACTTTTTAGACCCACCCCTCCCCATCCCCACCCCGCCCCGTCTAAGGGGTTATAATTGTAAATTTTTCATAATCTAAAACCCTACTATTTAAACAAATATATCAATATTAGCTTATTTTATTCTATCCAATATAGTTCTCTACCTTTATTTTGTTATGTGCTATACTATGAGATTTTTTTTTTTTTTTTTTTTTTTTGTGATTGTCTTGTTAAACACTTGGATAAATTATTCAATTTTTTCTAAAAATTGATTTGATTTGATGGGATAAATTTAGTTGTAATTTCAAGTATATTTTTATTAATGAAGTAGGTTTCATTAAAAAAATTGTACTAGTTGTAGGGCAAATGAACAAAAAGTAGAGTTTTACGGGGTGGGGCGGGGCCTCGTGGGGCCCCAAGGGGCGGGGATGGGGTGAGAAAGTTTTTCCCGTCATGCAGGGCGGGGCGGGGATGGGGCAAGACAAAACCATTCGGAGCGGGGACAAAGACCCCATCCTTCGGCCCCACCCCATTGCCATCCCTAGCCTACGACTCTCTTCCTCTCAATGCCTTACGAATCTCTCTCCATCCCTCGATTTCAATATATATATATATATATATATATATATATTAAAAAGA
Source organism: Quercus aquifolioides (assembly GCA_019022515.1). Lineage (NCBI taxonomy): Eukaryota > Viridiplantae > Streptophyta > Magnoliopsida > Fagales > Fagaceae > Quercus > Quercus aquifolioides. The sequence continues at coordinate 54,308,891 of CM032334.1, read as the reverse complement.
AAGTGAGACGGTGCATTTGATCCTTCCACAAATGTGAATCCAAGTTAAATAAATTATAAGTGTTATTATCTCTTTGGTTTTCAAGCTTGCCACAATTATTGTGGTTTTCTTAATTTCCATGCTAGGTGTTAATGCATGCACAAAAGTTTAAAATTTTAGATAGGACACATGGCGTAAAATTAGCTATCCAATTTAGAATCTAAATTAGATTTTCTCTCAGCTTTGGCTTTAATTATATACATAGATTAGATTTCTTAATTTTTGTGCAAGTATTTATCACTCATTCAACAATTGAAGATTTTGTTAGGTTTATTTTAAATGTAAGCCCATTTTCAATAAGTTTATATTTTTTAAAATATATAAATTCTATAGCATATTGAACTTTTATTTTTAATTTCATTTTTAGACAACCAAACAACTTTTTGTTGTTTTTCAAAGAACCTTATCATTTGAATAAGGGGGTATTATTTTGAATTTGAATTGAGTAAAACAATTCAAGAATAAAATCTTTCAAAAACTATAATTAAAAAAATTAGGGATAAAAACATTTTCCTCCCTTGACATCCGATTGACCAAAATTAGTTAAATTAATATTAAAAATGTTATGTACTAACCTGTCCTTTGTTTAAGGGCAAGTTTCAAAATTTATCATCCATTTCAAAATTAAAATTCATTGCATTAAATTTTAAATTGAAGTGTATTTTAAAATATTAAGTATGATTTTTTTTTCTTTTTTTTTTCTTTTTTCAATGGGTTATGGAGAGATTTGCCATTGTAAGTGTTTTGATACTTGATAAATTTTACATTTTACATTTTTTTTATTCTTAATTTATCGTTGTAAAGAGATTCTTGTAGAAATTTAGAATGTTTCGTTACTAATATAAACAAAAGGGGGGAGTGTTAATTTTTAAAATCTCAAGGGAGGGGAGTGTCTTTTCCATTCAGGTTTGGGGTTGGGTGACAATTCCCTCAAATCTCAAGAGAGGGGAATGTAATTAGCCCAAAAATCTAATTTGTAATTTATTGCACCAGAAATAACAAAAATGAAGTTCAAAAGTAAAATAATCTTTTTAAGAATAAAATATACAAGCACAAACAATTTGCATTTTCTACTAAATAAAATTCTTATAGTACCTTTTTAAGAGTAACAAATTATAATAATGATCATTGTGGGAGGGAAGGATTTGAATACAACATAGAGCCCTAGGCCTAGTCCAAGGATAGGCAAAGGCCCATTCGTGCACCAATCTAGACCCGACACGTGGACTAAAGTCCGAGGAGGGAAGACATTGAGACCACACTAATCCGACCTAACATGTGGACTAAGGTCCGAGGATGGAAAGTGGACGGACCCGTCGTCTAAGGAGCCTGAGGAACGAATGCACCTCGAGAATGCCTCAATTGGCCACCTGCACCAAAAGGCAAGGCACCGTAGAAGACATCAAAGACGTGCAAGTAAAGAAGAGAGGAAATATCTAGGGAACGTAGCCATCACCTCCACATTCAATGCTCTGCACCAACTTAGCTGGTCACATTAATGAGGAAAAGACCCCTAAACAATAGTTCCACAACTCACAACACTCTCTACCACCTTCAGCAGGGTCCTGATGGGACAAGCATCCCAATTGCTACCCAAAGACGTACAAGTAGAGGGCTTAGATGCATTAGGAGGGACTATATAAAGGAAATGAATCCCTCCAAGAAGGGGGTTGGAAGATAGAACTTGAATTAGAGAGAAGAGGGTATCAACTTATACCTAGACTTGAGCAAAAAATATATGAATTCTACCTCGTTGGACAAGGCTGAGGAAGAATTTTATACATGTTATCGATTTTTCTCTATCATATTACGAGTTTTAATTCCATTAACTTTATATTTGGATCATACAAAGTATTATAGTTGACCTAGCAAGCCCATTCTCTTATAAATTAATTGTGTTGGGCCAGAAATACCTAGCACCACTATTCTAAATGGGACTGGGGCCGTTTTTGAGCTCTTACAATCATATTTTATGTATGAATTATAAAATGCATCAAATTGCATAATTTAAATTTTCCTCAAAAAATTGCATACTTTAAATGTACTCATGCAAATGTATGGAGTTATAAGCTAGTTAATATACTGGCATAGTTAATTGACACATGAATAAATGATTAAGAGGTAAAGCCATCACTACCTTAGCAACTATTAAAAAAATATATTGATAAAAAAATTTAATGGAGAAATTTAGGGAGTCGGTTGTCTACATTTAAGGGCCAATTTTTTTTTTTTTTTAATGTATTAGGGATTTGTATCGATTTAAGGTAGGAGGGGTTTGAGGAAACCATTTTAAGTAGGCATAAATGATTAAGGGGGTAAAGCCATCACTACCTCAGCAACATAAAATAATGGTAAAAAAATTTAATGTAGAAATCTAGGGAGTCCCTTGTCTACATCTATGGGACAAAAAAATAAGAATTTTTAATGTTTTAAGGATTTTTATTCTTTTAAGGTAGGTGGGGTTTTAGTAAACCTTTTGATTAGGATAATATAATACAAAAGGTTTCCTCAAAGCCCTCCTACTTTTAAAAAAATAAAAATCCTTAATACATTAAAAATATTTTTTTTTTGGGCCCTTAGACGTTGACAAGGGACTCCCTAGATTTTTCCATTAAATTTTTTTACTATTTTTTTTTAAGGCTGTGTTTGTTTCGACTGTAAGAGGAATACGGAAAATATTTTACACCATGGGGCGTGTTTGGATTGGCTGGAAAATTCAGTCAAACGGAAAATGATTTCCGTTGACCGTAAAATATCAACCCCTATAGTGAAAAATAGTTTACACTTCTATTTTATCTTCAAACCAATTACACCCATTTTAGCTTACGTAAACCGAGAGAGAGAAAGAGCTTAAACCTGAGACCTGAAGCCCGCCACTGTCGCCCTCTAGATCGAACTCTCGTCGTCTCGATCTTGTCGCCGCCTGAAGCCTACCACCACTTGACCGATCTCGTTGTCTCGATCTCATCGCCCATGACCAATCTAGTCATCTTGATCTCATCACCCATGACCCACCCATGACCGATCTCTCTATTTCTCGATCTACCTCTCTCTTTCCCTCAGTTTTCGATCACTCTCTCTTCCCCCCTCTCTCAGTTTGACTAAATTTTTTTAGTTTAATGAATGGTTTTGTTTTGATTTTTGTTTCTTTGAGTATATATATTGAAATTTTCTATTATAAAATTTGTTTAGAAATTGAGAAAATGTGAGAAACTAATAGAAAAATAACATTTTCAGAATGCGACCAAACACTTGAAAATATTTTACACTCAGAAACATGTTGCCAAACGCAGCCTAAGTTGCGGAGGCAGTCATAGCTTTACCCCTTAATCATTCATGCCTACCCTAAAAAGGTTTCCTAAAACTCCTCCTACCTTAAAACAATAAAAATCCTTACTACATTAAAAATGATTTTTTTTTTTTTTTTGGCTTTTAAATGTAGGCAACCGACTCCCTAAATTTCCCCATTAAAATTTTTTACCATTTTTTCTAAAGTTCCTGAGGTAGTGATGGCTTTACCTCTTGACCTAGGCAAGCATGAATGATTAAGGCGTTGTTAGAAATATGTTAGACATTTCAAGGAGTTGTTAAAGATATGTTAGACACATAATATATCTCTAATAGGGGTAAAGCCATCACTACCCCAGCAACTAAAAAAATGGTAAAAAAATTTAATGGAGAAATTTAGGGAGTCAGTTGTCTACATTTAAGGGTCAAAAAAAAATCATTTCTATTTTTTTAAGGTAGGAATGGTTTGAGGAAATCTTTTGTACTTAATTGGGATGATGTATATATTTTACTATTTTGTTTTTTAGTTGTTGAGGTAGTGATGGCTTTACCCCTTAATCATTCATCCTTGCCTTGGTCAATTAACTATGTCATTATTATCAATTAGCTTATAATCTCATGCATATACATGAGTATATAAAATATTCAATTAGATGCATTTTATCATTCATATATAAGCTAAAAATGGTCATTTATATATATATATATATTGGAACCGCTGGCACCAGCTATTAGGCCGTCGACTCCGATCGCCAGCTCCGATAACTAAACTAGCGACCTAGCCACCAAATTAGGAGAGAGGGGGAATTATGTGTTTTTGTAAAAAAAAATTATTAAGTTTTTAAAAATTAATAACTTTTACAACATTTTACAAAGAATTTAGCGGAAAATTTTTAGGTTTTACCAAATTTTACATTAAAACAGACACAATAAAATGCTAAAAATGTTTTTTGTAAAATATTTTACAACAAAATAAATAGAACGTTAGAGACTAAAACTCATATAAGAAAGTCAAGGTGATTATATATAATAATTATCTTAATTTGCCCCTTGAAATGTAATAATGACATCCTGTGATAATTTTCAGACTTTAAAACCTTTCAAATATAATAAGTGCTTCATACACAACACTTTCACAACAAATTCTAGGTGTCAGGTTGTTACTAGTTTTAATCTAAACTCACTACATATGTACTTTTTGGCCACCAGAAATAACAAGTAATAACTTGCGATCTAGAATTTATTGTGAAATATTGTAAAATTGTTGTGGACACAAAATTTCTCTTCAAATATTGATTTCTCTATGGATAGAAAAGTTATAATTATGGTCATCCCTGGCTATCTAAGTATGATATAAAAGAAATAAAAAAATCCAAAATTTTTCTTTTTCTTTGATTGTAGGGGTGATGGACGGTCACATTTAATTTATTAGATAGAGAAAATCTAGGATCACAAATTGTTTTGCACAATTTCGATGTGATTGTGAGTGATGAAAAAAAAATAGTGAGTCCTTGTAAAAATGATAGGTAACCGCTAATACTCTAATGGTCTACCACATTTTGAGCACTAGCAATGGAGGATGTAAAAAAATATCTATTTTACATTCTCAAACGCTATTTTATCTATTTTATCAACCCATCTAACAATATACCCAACATCTCAGTTTTTATTTATACATACAATTCAATAAAATAATATAAACTACCTTGTCAACTCATTCTCTCTCCTCTCCCATCTATCTCTTTCATCTTTTTTGTACTTTCATGTACTTTTATATTTTCTTTTATTATGCTTAGCAACCATGAGTAGTAGGTTGTATATATACAATCTTACTATTCATGGTTGCTAAAAAATTTTAACAATCCACACTCGGATGAGCAGATGGGTTGCTAAAATAGCAACTTGGGGGGTTTTACTCCCCCAGTGAGTTAAATACAAAATTGTGAAAAAAAAAAAAAAAAAAAAGTAGTTTATGATTCTTGAATATCCATTAAACAAATGGGTGTGGATTCAAATGTTCCAATATAATTGGAAAAAGAATTGTCAATGTCACCTACAGTATTTCGTAATAAAGGTTCTATATTATTTCTGCACAATTTTTACAAAATCGTGTTTCACATATGATGTGCGAGGATTGTTTAATGTCATGGAGTATGGATTTTGGGTCAGATTTTGTAGGACCAAGGGGCACCGGACACAACACCTCCCATTTCATGTATAACTGTATAAGTGCATTCATATCACCGTCAATGAGTTTAATTATTTATCCCTTTTTTATTTTATTTTTGACATCACTCATCAAGTTCTTGAAATTGAATATCATGGTACGTAGCAATCATTCAGAAAATATATAAAAATCCATCCCAGCAACCAAATAGCTCTATATTGTACATAATTTTTTTTTTTTTTTTTAAAGCTCTATATTGGTACAATGATGTTTATGAATTAAAAATGCATTTTTTTTTCCTTATAAAATGGTGCACGTGATCCATGTATAGTGCCATTTATTTTTTATTATTTTTTCTTAATCAAAGTGCCATTTTAATTTTTAAAACATAAAGTTCACGACATTGTTATAAAATGTAACATAAAGTTCAAGATATATATATATATATATTAAAATTCGTTTTATATATGACAACTTACAAGTAAATTGTTTTATATGAAGTGATATTAAAATATGGTATATATAGAAGACTCCAGAGACTGGAGTTTTGCTTTTTCATGGACCACGCATTCTCTTCTTTCCCATGGGAACGTGTGACTTAGAGGTAAAAGGCCAAAAAGAAACAAAAACAAAAAAGAAAAGAAGACACACTTTGATTACAAAATACGACCCATAAATAGATGCATATAATTCATTGCACGAGAAAAGTAGAACTGGCAAAACCTTTCATGTGATGCATGGTCCTTTATCACAACCCTTTAGCGAAGTGGCCCCAATCAAAATGAAAGTGACTGCAATTATAGGGACCAGTGGAAGTTTTTTTCTCAATCAGAATTCAGAAAGTAAACAATATTGAAAAACAATCATGAATACCTATGTTAATATATATATATATATATGAGAGAGTCCCTTTCCTCGAGAAATGAAATCAATGTTCATCAAAAAAAGAGAAATGAAATCAATGCGGTTTATTAACAGCAAGGAATGGTGTGGGGACTCCCACTTTACATCTAGTACTTTTTATACATTATTACATGGCGATGGTGGATTGGTGGTATAGTTTTTTCTATGAACTTTTCACCGGAGGATGTCCATTGGCCACTCAATATCCACCTGTTCACATTACCACTAATCCATCTCGTGGTTGTTGGCTTTCCAATTTTCTTAGAGAGAGTCTTGTCCTTTGGATATCGCATGCAGGGTTCTGACAATAACGTACAGTGCAAGGTCTTCATGTCATGTTTCTATGTATAATTTTTGAGTAAGTCTAAGTGCCACACATTTTGGCATAATATATTTATTGTGCCAAAATATATAGCAACAGACTTATTCATAATTTTTATTTTGAAAAAGAAACAAAAAAATTTCATAACAATTTAAATTGAAAAGTTTTTACTGATTCTTATTTAAAGTGATACTCTACGTTTTTACTTATTATTAACAGTCTCTTATTATTAACAGTCTCTCGTATCAGTTTGAGTGTGAAATTTTTTTTGGTCAAATTCTCTTCCATTCCTAGCAGCCAGTCGATAGAGCAAGTCATTAGTGCACTTGTTTAACTTAATTATGACTTGCCTCAAACTTGACAACACGTTGAGGGAATTCATTTGGAGCCATTCTGTTGTGGGTCCAGCCCACGTAATAGCCCATTCAATGGGCTTGTATTAAGAATTCTACTTCAAGTAGAATTAGGAGTCAGTGAACTTCTAGGAAAGCAATACTTTTATTACTCTATTTTACCATTTCAAAAAATCATTTTATCATTATACCATTTTATTTTATAATATTTTTAGCATTCCAAATTTTTATTTTCCAATTATACTCATTAAAATAATATATCTATATAATAAAATAATATATCCCCAATTACATCATTTATTCTTTCTTTCTCGTTCTTTCTGTACAACAACCACAAATTTTACAGAAAACACCATCACCACATGCCCACCACCGCTGCACTACACCCACCTGACACCACCACCACCACCAGCCACCCATAATCTACCATCAACACCAAAAAAAAAAAATCGATCACCCAAACACCGATCTCCCACCTGCAGAAATCCACAGCCCAACGCCGATCACCTGTAGAAAAAAAAAACCCACCTGCAAAAATCCACAGCCCAACGCCGATCACCCACGCCGATCCGAACCCACGCAACCCACGGCAAACTCACAACCCAACGCCGATCTCCACACCACACCCAAACCCATCACCACACACACACAGACACAAACACAAACCATCAACAGAGCCATACACACACAAACACAAACCATCAGACCCACGGCACCACCCCGATCCATCATCAACCACGGCACCCCCCGATCTGCCACATCAAACCATGATCTCCACCAAACCATGAGACCCACGGAGGCTTGATTCAAGGGAAGAGAAAGAAAAAAAGAAAGGGAAGAGAGATCAAAGAGAGACAAAGAGGGAAGAGACCCACGCCGCCGCGACCATCTGCCATGCCGCGGCACCACCTACCCACGCCCACGCCGCGGCACCACGCCTTATGATCTAGAGATGGGCACCGATCCACACAGAGAGGGATGAGAGAGAAGGAGGGATTGAATGAGAGAAAGAATCAAAGAAAATGGTATCGGTGAGAAAGAGAGATGAGTTGAAAGAGAAAAGTAAGAGGGAATAAAATATAATTATTTTTGTTTACAATACTGCTACAGTACTATTCTACCTTTGGAATAGTACTGTAGCAATATTGCAAAAAAATTTGCAATAATGGGGTATAGCATTCCCTGATGCAAAGCATTTTTAGGCTAAAAATGCTAAATTCTCCCTAAATATGGCATTAGCATTCTCTAATGCTAATGCTCTAATCCTATTTGAAATAAGAGTATGTGTCAAATGGTTCAAAGACTCCTCATTTGACTTATATTGGGATTGCGGTGTGCGGCATGCGGCTAAGTTATGTATAAATATAGTTTGTGCTGAATAAGTGTGTGCCGTATAGTGAAGAAGAAAAAGGAAAAAGCAACACACAAGTGAATTGAGAGAGCAGCCAAGAGGGAGGCGCTTAGAGACAAGAAGACACTGTACGTGAAGAAGAAAACAAAAAGAAGAGAGCAAAGTGTTGCCGTCTTTAAAAAAGTTAATTAGTGTGTGTGAGAGCAAAAAAAATAAGAGAGATTTTTTTTTTAACCTTGATACATACACAAAAATTATTATAATTGATTTGATAATAGTGAAATTATTTGGAATTTGTCCCATGGTTTTTCTTTTCAAGAAGGGTTTTTCACGTAAATTTTGTGTTATTGTGTATGATTATTATTTTGAATTGCTAATATTGTTAATAATATTATTTGAGACCTAACACATTCTTGACTAATAAGTGATAAGTAAGAACCATACAGGCCTTATTTGAACTTGTTTACTTGAAACTCCATATTATATGCCCGCTTGGTACATCTAAGTCACTCAAAATTTATGAAATGCATAACCTTAGATGACATGCTTGCAAAACACCCCACTTGAACCAGAACAGAAACATACCTTTTAAAAAATAAATCCAATTGTTACAATTAAATAGAAAATGAGATTTGAACCTAGTTTTTTCAATTTTTAAGCTTAATCTCAAAGAAATGAACATTGTGCTCTTAAATAGTTGTAATAAATTGAAATTGCTTTAACTTGGAAGCAAGTTATGTATGTAGTGATTACAAGTCTGATGAGGTCCTGAGGGAAAAAATATACCTTGTTTTGGATACATGTATTTTCTTTCACACAGCAAGTGAGTCTCATAGATCAGTGAGATCTATCTACTATGAGAGATAAGACACATATACCTATAATAGGATATACATTATCATTGCTATGAAGTTTTTATTTGTGTAATGTCATGTCGAGGTAATAAGACAAAAGACCAATAATGAGTTCCAATTACTTAGAGCACCCACAGTAGATGTGGGATATGTGCCAAATGCTAAATATTTGGCACATATCCCACACCAACCACAAAAAACAGCTCCCCATCAGATATTGCATATGTTGTAAAATTATACCATTTGTGTCTATACCGTTGCAAATTTGCAACGGTACGGACAGATATGGTAAACCAAAAATTATTATTTTATTCGACTTTTCTCTCTCCTCTCATTTCTTTATTTGATTTTCTCTCTCCCTTCTCAGAATCTGTCTCTCTTTCTCTCCCAAGTTCCCAACCCGTTCTTCCTCTTCTCACAATCGGACGCGAGCAAGAAGAAGGTGGCGCAGAAGAAGGCGACAGCGGCGGCCAATCATCGTCATCCTCCATAACCACCACCTCAGCCAACCACAACCACCACCTCAGCAACAAAACCCAAGTCCAAAAAAACCCAACAAACCCACCACGGCACCACCATATCTTAACCCACAACCATCGGAATCCACCACTCCATCGGAACCCACCACTCCATCGGAATCCACAACCACCCCCACTACAAATCAAACTCAGCCCACAGATCCATTACTTGAGACCACAACCACAAACCAAAACCATAAACCACCGTAGACCCACGCTCTGTGGAGACCATCACCGACCATCGCCAACCACCGCGGAGACCATCGCCAACCCTCTCCTCTCTGTCCGCCTTTCACTTTGCCTCTCTCTGGTTGAGGGTTTTTTTTTTTTTTTTTTGGCTGCAATTTGGGTTGATTTGATATTGGTGAGTAATTGTGGTGGTTGGTTTGCAGTAGAGGTGTTGTTGCAGCAGTGGATATTGGTGGCCGGTGGTTGTGCCGTTGATGGTGTGGCTGTTGTTGATGATAATGGGAATGAGATAATATATTATTTTAATGTGTAGTAAATATTATTTTAATATATAGAATTGAATGATAAAACATCTGATAAATGGAATGTTGTAAAATGATGTGGTAAAATAATAAAGTAGGTCTTTGATGTGGTAAAATGACATAATTTTTACAACATCTACTACGGATGCTCTAATGCCACATTTCTGCGAAAGTCATGCTAAAAAATAATTCTAGACCTTTCAGAAGCCCTAAAGTCTGGGGGTAGAGGCAATGCATTTTTGAATTATTACTCCAATGGCCCTACCCTCCATTATCATGATCTCACGATTCTCACCTATAATGTTTGTCACTGTATATATTTGATCAGAAGGATACCACCAAAAATAGTGTTTGGGGAATGGTTTATTTCTAAATAAAGATAGGGTTTCCCAGCTATTATGGTTTGCCTGTTTAACCTCTTCATAGTACAAAATCTAAAACCGCAGCGCACATAGTTTGCCCCACTCGTTTTACACATGCCAAAAATATTAATAGGATTTGTATATTTATTAGAAATAAATTGTTATTTATTCCAATTTCAGTCTTGAAACAAGAGGGGTGAGATTAAATTCTACAATGTGAGATTAGAGTGCATTAATTCATAAAGAAGACATTAGAAAGCATATAGAAAATTACTACGCTGTTGCGCACTTTTAGAATAATTTTATAGGTACAAGTTTTTGTGAAATGAGAGGAAAATCCTAGTTCAAGTCTCTAAAAAAAAGTTTCGTATATGTAGACTTAAATTATTCTAGAATAAAATTTCGATCTCAAATTAGAAAAAAAAAAATACCACGCAATATGAATCTCTCTTCCTCTACTTCTTTTTCTTCCTCTTTTTTCTTTTCTTTTTTTATTTTTTTTTATCCAACAAAAATAAAGTTTTCGAAGAGAACAAGTTCGGACTTCGGAGTTCCTCTTAGAAGGAAAAGAAGATAAGGTTAAAGTAGTGGTCAACACAGGTACTGCACATCATTCCAAGTTATTACTACGTACCTTCCCAATGCAAAACGTATTTAATGTACAATTTTTCACGTTTTAAACACATTTACACATATTTTCACATACCTTTTTTACTCACACATATATTAAAAACACTCAAACAATATTACTCAAACTCCTCTACCAAACACTAATTTAACTATATGTAGTTAAACAACTCACTTTTTAAATTATGTAGCAAAATACTATTGTTTTTGAATTTAATATTATTGATGTCAACTTTTTGGGTCTATTTGGATTGATCTTATTGTTGCTGAAACTGAAAACTAAAAACACTATAGCAAAATAATTTTTAAATGTGTGAATAGTACCGTGAGACCCATTTTTAATATTTTTTAGTGCGTGAACAATGATGAACAGTAATTTTTGTCCTCTGCACAGTGAACCCATGTGATATTACTGTTCACGCGCAGGAAAAAAAAAAAAAAAAGGGAAATCGTGAAACGCAAACGCAGGATTCAGTTGAATCCAAACACATACTTTATTGGAACTCGTTATTAATAATATCTATTTCTATGCATATTTTTAAGTGAAAGTCAAGTTCTGCGCAAAATTTTCAAACAAATTTAAGTGATAAAATGTGCATAAAACTTGACATTGCTATTTTCTTTTTCTTTTTTTTTTCTTTTTTTTTTAATTCACCATTGCTAATGTTAAGTTCCAAAACAGAGATAGTTTGCTACATTGTTTAAAAATTAAGGTTATTTAACCATTTTTGGCCAGTAACTTAGCATATCAATAAGTGATACCAATAAGCAACAATAAAAGCATTAAAAGGTTTTGGGTTAAGTTATTTATTATCATATCACTCCTAGTAATATTACACTACACGTGTAATAATTTTTATTGAATGCTTTATTTTGACAAATGTATAATGTATTGTTGAATTACATTTTCTTTTATAATTTTTATGCTTGCAAAATTTCAAATTAAATATATATTAATAACTTTCTCATATATAAAATGTTTATAGTATAAGATTTTTGTATTTTAAAATTATACATAAAATATAATTTTATGAATTGAATAGTAAATAACATTAGATTAATACAAAATTTGACATGTATATTAAGAATAACGAGAAAGTTCACTCCCAACATTTGAATTTATTAAGTGGTGTAACAGTACCAAAGAGTTACACGAGGTATATATCTAGTGATGATTAAAATATTGATTGGATATTAGCAATTTGAAAAGTCCTAAAGTGCATTCAATAGGGAAAAATGGAAAAACCTTAAGTATCATTCCTTAGGTGTCCCAATTAAATTCAAATATCTAGTATTTTATCAATAAAATATAATAGTGTTAATTTTTTTTAGAATAATTGAATTCAATGCAGCAAAATGTTTGAATTCAATTAAGGAACCTACTTCTAAAAGCCTTGTAACTTGAATAATTGGCACCTTTTGGTATACTACATTTAAGATAATGTATTTTTTAAAAAATTTTAAATTTGATAATTACAATAGATGATGGGAGATTTGAATTTTACCCCACAAAGATAGTGTACTTCAATTTTATTATACACAAAAAACTGCACTCACCACATAAATGTACCATTATGTACCCCTTGTAATGGTATAAGCATAGTTGCTAGTATTGTATGATGCGCGATGTGTATCATGTACAAAAAATTTTATATCCTAAGTGCTCATGAATCGTCTAATACATAGGTGCGTATTGTATGAATCATACATATTGTACCTAGAGTTGTCCACGGGTCGGGCCGGGTTGGTTTTGGACCCAACCCAGACTCAACCCGTCGGCGTCGAGTAGAGGGCGAAGGAACACAAAACCGACCGTCGAAAAAATTGGCCAAGTCGGTTTCGGGTGAGGGTGAGCGCCGGTCGAGCCAGGTCGGTCGTCAAAATAAAAAACGGCATCAAAAAAAAAAAAAAAAAAAAAAAAAGGTCACTAGAATTGGGAAAATCTCACTAAAAACTAGAAAAATCCGCCGAAATCTAAAAAATCTTGCCTGAAACTGGAAAAACCTGCCAGAAAGTGGAAAAACTAGCCGAAATTTGCATTTTTTCACTAAAAATTGCTTCGATTTTTCTGGATCTGGCTAAATCCTACTAGATCTAGCTGAATCTAGCTGTTTTTGTAGGATTTGGTTGGATTTAATTACAGCTCTGGTCGGGTTCAGTTTGCTCGGGTTTTGGAGATGCAAACCCGCCACTCAACCCGTCGGCATAGATTTTTGAGAACGAGAAACCTGCCGCCGATTGACTGGACCTTTGGTTCGAGCCGGAATTGAGTCGGCATCGGGCAGTTTGGCCGGGTTATCGGGCTCCGGTCGGGTCTGGACAGCCCTAATTGTACCAATGGCAGAGCTAGGATTTGACCTTAAGGGGGGCAAAATGTATAACTAATATACATGTGTCTCCATAAACAAATACATATTGTGTATGTAGCATACAACATATGCATCATATATACAAAAATATTAACCAAACTTGACAATTAAATGCCAGTAATATGAATAGTAAGTGATCATTCAATATTGAAAGATCCCCTAAAATCATTGCATATCATTATTGTGGGGTACAAAAATTTAATCATGCCACATGTCATACCCAAGGCCGAGGAGGCCATAAAGTTCTGAGGAGTCCATACACTCAAATGGTAAGGCCGGAAAGGCGGGTCATGGCCGCGTCAATGGCACGTTACAAGAGGGGGCCACACTGTAAAGGAAGAGCTTTAGAAAGGGGGTTAGCCCTGACGTGATTGGAGGGATGGTAGCTACCACCACACTTAATGCATCTCACTAAACACCCTGGCCGCATTTATGTGGAGAAGACCCCTGAACAGTGTTGTCTTGGTTGCTGCAACTCACAGAAGACTTAGGAGGGCGTGTGATGGGACAAGCACTCCAGTTGAGGCTTGCATGATCAACAAATGGAGGACCAAGATCAGCGAAAGGAGACTATATAATGTGAGAGATCCTCCGGGGAAGGGGTTTTCATCTGAAAAATGGAGGAAACACTGTAGTACAAAGAACTGAAATTGTAATCAAGTTGAAGAAGAATATACTCCAGTATTACTCTCCTCAGACTTTGCCGAGGAAGGATTTCTTTGCATAAAACCTGTTTTCCTTTGTTTTATTTCAATCTTAAACCCATTGTGAGCGTTGTCCCATTCATTGAAGCCTAGTTTTTAGCTCACTCTCTACAAATTTATTGTATTGGGCTCTTTGGGCATTAATCCATTTACCTTTTGGGCTTAGGCTCCAAACTGCCCCCTTACAATTATATTGTGTATATTTTATTAGTTTTTTAAAAATATATAGCCAATAAAATAATCCCCTAATATATTTTATGGAATTTTTCATGTAATTGTTTCCAAATTTTATTGCTTAATACTTTTGAAAGGAATTTTTTTTTTTTTTGGGTGGTATTTTCTTCTCTTTAATTAAGACTTTTTCTTCTTTATTTAAGTTTATTTTTTATCATTGTTTTTTTTTTATATATAAATTTTGAACTTTAAAAAATATTGATAAAGTAAAAAGAGATATGAAGATATATGATAAATCAATTGAGTTTGACTTTTCAAAAAGATAGGGATATATATATACACACACACAAAAAAAAAAATGTTCGGGGTTGCTTACTGTGGCTCTGTACTTTACAATTTTATTTTGAAACGTGTAGCTGAAGGGGTTTCAATGTAGCTCAATTACTCATGCACTATTTATCATATTATCACTTCTGAGTTTAATCCATTTGAATGTATATGTTATAAAGATATGCTAATTTGATTTATTTGGTTAGCCTTGTTAAATATTATTACTGAAGTAATGATTAAATTTGTCATTAATTGAATATATTCCAAATTTATAATGAAAATATCTTATATATATATAATTTTTTATAATTTTATTAGGTATTTGTGTATCTTACGGTACACAATATGATATGATTGTTAGGACATATGTGGATATTGTTAGAGACATATGTTATGTAAATTGGCTAATTCTTTGAATGCATTTTACTTGTATTTGGGTAGATCTAGAATGAGTTTAGTACTTCAAGGAACAAGAATTCAAGTTTAGTATTGAAGTCATGCAAATCTGTCCAAGAAACAAGTGAAGAAGTGTTGTTCATTAAAACTCGACAGATGACATCTATCGAGATTTAATGCTAATGCTCGACAATAGCTCGATAGAAGCTTACTTGTATTTGGGTAGATCTATGATGAGTTTAGTACTTCAAGGAACAAGAATTCAAGTTTAGTATTGAAACCATGCAAATCTGTCCAAGAAACAAGTGAAGAAGTGTTGTTCATTAAAGCTCGACAGATGACATCTATCGAGGTTTAATGCTAATGCTTGACAGAAGCTTGATAGAAGTTGTATCTATCGAAAATTACAAAATTCAGATTTTCAAATATGATTTCACGTATATTCATGTGTAGGGTTTTTTTTCTCACAACCTTAGACATATATAAAGATTATTTTTAAGGCCGTCAAAGGTGATGCAAAGTGATGCAACTCAATGCGAATTGATTGTGCATGCAAATTGTGACCGGAGACAGAATTCGCCCTAATTCATCATATTCCTTGCATAAGCTGCTGCGTCTTTACGCCAAGAGTTTTGTAACCAAGGAGTTTCTTGATCTTCATCTTTGGATGAATTGAAGAACTTTGCAGCCAACATTTTCTCAAGTTGGTGTGTTAGTCACATACTTGAATCCGTGCATCGATTGGTTAGTCACGTACTGGGAGCCGTGCATTGAAAGGAGAGATTGTCACTACATTACAAGTCCAATTGGGTATTGGGGTAAGGGTTCAACTGTCGGTTGATATTAGGTACTGAGATTTCTTTTACTTGTAATCGCTTGTTTTGATAATAGTGGATTCTTGAGAATGGTGACCTTAAATTCACCTGGTGGGGTTTTGCCTCGGTGGTTTCCCCCATTCGTAAACAAATTATCTGTGTCAAATTTATTTTCTGCTGCATTTAACTTAATTGGTGATTTGTTTGTGCTACCACGCTTATTGCATGAAATTGAATCTAATTAATTCACTTGGCTAATTAATTGATTAATTTACCAAATGGGTCAATATATTCTTGGCCTATCAATGATACACAATACAAAAAATGAAAAAAAAAAATTACAACATGATTCACATTTTTGAGTCTTTTGACAACTACAGTATATGTATTATTTCAAACAGCCATACATAACTCATTAATTCAGTATTTAATGTATTTAATGAAAATAAAAATGTTTATAAATTATTTCACTTTATCTTTCCTTTAATTACTCTTATACTATGACAACTCATTGAACTAAATAATATTTATGACACATCCTAGAAATATATAAATAAATATTTTTAATAAAAATCTTCTTCATTTATTTTTTATAATGTTTTTAGAGAATTAGAAATACATAAATTTTTTTAGAAGAAATCATAAATGTGGATTTCATTATTAAGAGTTAAAAATTCTTTAATTTTTATTAATGTTATATATATATATATACTATATAAATACTCAGTTAAATGTAAGAAAATAGTATATGTTTAATCATGTTACAAACATATTTTATGTGTATATACAAATATATATAGGCTATTCTTTAGATTTAATTATGTATATAGCTTGGCTTAAAAAAAATTTCTAGCTCTGCCACTTCACACAATTGTGCTCCTTCAATTCACACCAATGAATGGTATATTAAGATACATTTTACTAATCAAAAATTTTTTTTGGCTGAAATTCACTAATCAAATTAATTTATATAAGCACATGAAAGATGTAGCATGGGCTCCATCTATTAGAAGAGAAAGAAAAGGAAAAAAGAAAAGTAAGAAGTATGAGAAAGGAAAAAACGAGATTCCACTAGGAGACAGAGTACAGTTAAAAACGGTCACAGTTGGACCAACATGGCAGTTAAATAATGCTACTATCGTTTTCTCAAAAAAAAAAATAATGCTACTATCGTAGTCTCGAATCTTCTACCACGTGTCTCCCAATCAACGCCACACAGACCAATAATATTTCAGCAAAAAAACTTAAAAACAATACCCTTCGGTCCCATCCACACGACTCACCGTTTTCATTCTCTCTTTCTTTCGAGTACCTTCCTAAAATCTGGACCCCACTTTGATCTCATGGAAATCCAACAAAATGGCATTGCCCTGATTGCGCCACGTGTTTCACTTTTTCGAATCCTGCATGTGTCCCACCGTCGTGCGGTCTAACGGCGTTAACAAAACTTTTTTTGTTAAGAGTGTTTCAACTTATGACATTGCTCGTGATAATAGTTTTCTATCATTAGATTAAGACACAAATCAGTTTTTGGTGTAGACGAGATTGAACTCCAAATATCTTATTCAACGATTAAAAACTTTATCAGTTAAACTAATTAAAACCAGGAATAGAGTTAGGATTTAGAGTTAGGGGCAGTTTTGCTATTGGCTATATGCGACAATCTAGCCTCCGTCTCTATTGCTTAATTAATTACTAAGAGATTTTCTATTTTTTTATTTATTACTCTCTCCGTTCCAGTTTGTTTGTCCTCTATTTCATTTTGAGATGTCTCAAAATATTGTCCTGTTTCTAAAAATAAAAATCATTAATTTACTAATGTTCCTATTATACCCTTACTTTATTTTCAAAACTATTTGAAAAGAAAATTAAAAAATATTTAAAAAATCAATCTAATTGGGGCACCTTTTTAGTTGCCTCATTAAGAATAATTCTTTAAAAAAAAAAAAAAATTGATAAATGCACTTTTGGTCCCTGCATTTTTTTAATATTATTTTAATGTCCACATCAGTATTTACTGTATCAACAGTGTATTCAGTTTGCCACATCAACAATTTTCGTTAAGTTAGTAACAGCAATGACCAAAATGAAACGCGTTTTTCATTTTAGGGACTAAAAGCGGTAAAATGAAAATGTAGGGACCAAAAGCGCATTTACGCAAAAAAAAAAAGCAGATAAATTTTTCTTTTTTCTTTTTTTGCTGAATAGTTGATAAATTTATTTAAGGTTAGTTTTGTAAACTTATGCATTTTTATAAGATAGACAAGACAATAAATGATATTCCCTTAAAAAATTTGACTTTTCAAACAAGATAAACAAATTGGAACAGATGGAGTGTTGCTGGGTAAGAACAAAATTAATTTATTTAAATTTTTTTAAAGGGTTAGTTTGTTTGTTTTGGTTAAAATTGGTTGATTAAATTTAATTGTTTTTAGCTTTATTATTGGTAATTTTTGTTGTTAGGCTAATTTTTTTTGGGCTTGTACCTATAAATATTTTTATTGCCTTTAGGAAGAGGAAAATGCTAGAGTTACAATTCTTATTTTCCAAATTATTGATATGGTAAGTGGTTATTAGTAAGTAAAAAAGTTATTTAATTGGTAGGTCTAGATTAGGGGTGTCAAATGGGTGGGTTTGAGTGGGTTTGGGGTGAGCATAATTGGGTTGAGTATATAAAACCCATCTACGCATTAAAACTCATTTAACTAATTACTTCTAACTCAAACTCAACCCAACCCAATTATTATGGGTAAACCCCAACCCACCCAATTACCCAATTATCAATATTACCAAAATACCCCTAGAATGAAAATGACCAATGCACTCTAAAATCTTCAAAAATGACCAAAATACTCCCAAACCCTAAAAATTACCCTAAAACCTACAAAATGACCAAAATACCCCCGAAATCCAAAAAATGACTAAAATACCCCCGAAACCCAAAAAATGACCAAAATACCCCGACAACCTAAAAATTACCAAAATACCCCCAAACCCAAAAAATTACCAAAATACCCCTTAAACCTAAAAAATGACCAAATACCTCTAAAACCTAAAAATGACCAAAATACCCTCCGAAACCCAAAAATGACCAAAATACCCCCCAAATCCATAAAATGACCAAAATACCCCCAAAACCTTTAAATGACAAAAATACCCCCCCCAAAACCCAAAAAATGACCAAAATACCCTTGAAACCTAAAAAATGACCAAAATACCCCCGAAACCCAAAAAATGATCAAAATACCTCCAAAACCCAAAAATGACCAAAATATCTCCTAAAACCCAAAAATTGACCAAAATACCCCCAAACCTTTAAAATTACCCAAATACTCTTGAAACCTAAAAATGACAAAAATACCCCTGAAACCCAAAAGATGACAAAAATACCCCCGAAACCTAAAAAATTACCAAAATACTTCCGAAACCTAAAAAAAAGGCCAAAATAACCCCAAGCCTAAAAATTGACTGAAATAACCCCAAAACCTAAAAATGACCAAAATACCCCCAAAACCTAAAAAATGGCCAAAATAACCCGAAGCCTAAAAATTGATCAAAATAACATAGAAATCTAAAAATGACCAAAATACCCCCCTAAACCTAAAAAATGACCAAATTACCCCTTAAACTTAAAAAATAATCGAAATATCCTCGAAACCTAAAATATAACTGAAATACCCCCGAAACCTAAAAAATGACCAAAATACCCTTGAAACCTAAATATGACCAAAATAACTCCTAAACTTTAAAACGACCAAATATCCTCGAAACCTAAAAAATGACCAAAATACCCTGAAACGTATAAAATGACAAAAATGCCCCTTAAACCTGTAAGTCGATAAAAATACACCCTAAACCTAAAAAATTACCAAAATCCCCTCTAAATCTAAAAAACGGCCAAAATACTCCCTAAAGATAAAAAATGACCAAAATACCCCCTAAACCTAAAAAATGACTAAAATACCCAGGAAACCTAAAAAATGACTAAAATATCCCCAAAACCTAAAAGTGACTAAAAGACCTCCAAAACCTAGAAAATTACCAAAAAAAACCCCAAAATCTAAAAATTAACGAAACACCCCTAAAACCTAAAAATTAGTGGCATTCCCTCGAAACCTACAAAATGACTGATATACTCTTAGAACCTTTAATTTAATGAAAATACCCTCGAAACATCCAAAATACTCCAAACCCCTATTTTGGTAATTTTAAGGGCTTCAGGTGTATTTTGTTCATCTTATAGGATTAGTGGTATGTTGGTCATTTTAGATATTTTGAGGGATATTTTGGTCGTTTTACAAGTTTAGAGCTATTTTGGTCATTTTAGAGGTTTCGGTTGTTTATGGCCATTTTAGAGATTTTGGGTTCATTTGGGTCAATTTAAAGGTTTACGGGTACTTTCGTCACTTTATAGGTTTGAGAGTATTTTGGTCATTTTTTAGGTTTCCGGGCTATTTTGGTCATTTTATAGTTTTAGGAGGTATTTTGGTCATTTTCAAGTTTTGGGGTTATTTTTGGTCAATTTTTAGGCTTCGAGGTTATTTTGGTCATTTTTTAGGTTTCAGGGGTATTTTGGTGATTTTTTGGGTTTCAGGGATATTTTGGTCGTTTTAGAGGTTTCAGGGTATTTTTGGTCATTTTAGAGGTTTCGAGGTTATTTTGGTCAATTTTTAGGCTTCGAGATTATTTTGGCAATTTTTTAGGTTTCGGAGGTATTTTGGTCATTTTTAGGTTTCATGGGTATTTTGGTCGTTTTAGAGGTTTCAGAGTATTTTTGATCAATTTTTAGGCTTCGGGGTTATTTTGGCTATTTTTTAGGTTTCGGGGGTATTTTGGTCATTTTTAGGTTTCAGGAGTATTTTGATCAATTTTTAGGCTTCGGGGTTATTTTGGCTATTTTTTAGGTTTCGGGGGTATTTTGGTCATTTTTAGGTTTCAGGAGTATTTTGGTCATTTTTTTTAGGTTTTAAGGGTATTTTAGTCATTTTTTGGATTTCAGGGGTATTTTGGTCGTTTTAGAGGTTTCAAGGTATTTTTGGTCATTTTAGAGGTTTCAGGATTATTTTGGTCAATTTTTAGGTTTCGGGGTTATTTTGACCATTTTTTAGGTTTCGGAGGTATTTTGGTCACTTTTAGGTTTCAGGGGTTTTTTGGTCTTTTTTAGGTTGGGTTTTGGGGGTATTTTGGTAATTTTGAGTTTCAGAGGTATTGTGGTCATTTTTAGGTTTCAGGGGTATTTTGATCATTCTTTAGGTTTCGGGGGTGTTTTTGGTCATTTTTTGGATTTTAGGGGTATTTTGGTCATTTTTAGGTTTCAAGGGTATTTTAGTCATTTTTTGATTTTGGGGGTATTTTAGTAATTTTGGGTTCCGGAGGTATTTTGGCCATTTTTTAGGTTTCAGGGGTATTTTGGTCATTTTAGACTCTAGATGCAAACCAATAAGAATTTACAACTTCAACCGTTTGTAAAAATATTGTAAAAGAGTTTGTGACTATAGCATTACTTTTAAAAGAATCAATGATATTATTAAGAGGGGACAAAGTGTAATTTTATAAAACAAAATTGCTTAAATTAGTAATTATATATGTACTAATATTTTTTATAAAAAAAAAATAGGGGGGGCCAATGTCCCCCAATGCCAAAGTTTACCTCCATCCATGATTAAAACCCACTAACAAAACTGTGAATGAGCGCTAAGAAAATGTGTTTGTTAAACAAGAAATGATAGGGACAAATTTTACCGCAATTTTGTTATGTAGTGATATGTGAGTGGTGAATTTATGGACCCATATGAATCTTTTTTTTTTCCGCTGTTCACGTATAGACTCACGTGACAAGTTGTAGCAAATATTGTTGCAAAATTAGTGGTGCAAGCATTTTCCGTGATAAATTAACACGTATTTTTAGGAAAGAAAAAAAAAAAGGAAAGAAAAAAACACAGAAGAGAAAGGAAGATGTGTTTTTTTTCCATGGCTAATCTCTACCAGCGGGACCCATTGGCCTCTCAAAACTCGCCACGTTAACTACAGTTTCAAATTTTATCTATATATACGCTTCATTGGAGTAAGTTGAAGGAGCACACTGGCGTTAGGATTGAGAGAGAGGAAGAGAGACACATACAATACTTTCCTTTCTTTTTTTTCCTTCTCTACTTCGTTTATAACAAAGTCCCTTTGGTTCACTTCCATCTAACAAAAAAAAAAACATGTTCATTGAGAGCTTTAAGGTAGACAGTCCTAATGTTAAGTACACAGAGAATGAGATTCACTCTGTGTACAATTACGACACCACTGAGCTTGTTCATGAGAACAGGAATGGGACTTATCAGTGGATTGTCAAGCCCAAAACTGTAAAATACGAATTCAAGACTGATATCCATGTCCCTAAACTTGGGTTTGCATCTAAATCCTCCTCTCTCTCTCTCTCTTTTTTTTTTTTTTAAGAAAGACATTTTCAAGATTTGTTTTTTACCTATTTTTCTGGGTCAGCCTTGTCATTTTGAATTTCCTTTTCATTTCTTTGCTTCATAATTTCGTATTCACAAATCATTGTCTTTCACTTTGGTAGGGTTATGCTTGTGGGATGGGGAGGAAACAACGGTTCAACTCTCACCGCTGGTGTAATTGCCAATCGAGAGTGAGTTCCTTCTCTTTTTATTATTATACTGTTTCAGAATTAAAATCAAAGTTATGTTATTGGTGGGTACGATTGTGCTTTTTTGAATATGCAAAAGCAAAATATTCTCTATTTAAATATGATTGTTCTAGATCGAATATGTATTAAATTAATTTCCAAGATGTGGGTCTTGAATAATCTTCAGAGGAATCTCCTGGGCCACCAAGGACAAGGTGCAACAAGCCAATTATTTTGGCTCACTGACCCAAGCCTCAACAATTCGTGTTGGGTCTTACCTTGGAGAAGAGATCTATGCTCCTTTCAAGAGCTTGCTCCCAATGGTACCCAAACTTTCTCTCATTTAATCACTGTAATTAAATCTGTAATTAAATGGTGTAATAATTAAATTTTTATGTACAATCCAGGTGAACCCAGATGACATTGTGTTTGGGGGTTGGGATATCAGTGACATGAACCTAGCCGATGCCATGGCTAGGGCCAAGGTCCTGGACATTGATTTGCAGAAGCAATTGAGGCCCTACATGGAGTCTATGGTCCCACTCCCTGGAATCTTCGACCCTGATTTCATTGCTGCTAACCAAGGTTCACGTGCCAACAACGTGATCAAAGGGACCAAGAAAGAGCAAGTCCAACAAATTATTAAAGATATTAGGTAGTCGTCCTATCATCCTATGTTGTTCTAGTAATTGTTTCAAACTTTGGTTTGGTGCTTATTACCATTTGAATGTGCTAATTAGGGAGTTCAAGGAGGCAACCAAGGTAGATAAGGTGGTAGTGCTGTGGACTGCTAACACAGAGAGGTACAGTAATGTGATTGTGGGGCTAAATGACACACAGGAGAACCTCTTGGCTTCTGTGGAGAAGAATGAGGCTGAGATATCTCCTTCCACCTTGTATGCCTTGGCTTGTGTTTATGAAAATATTCCTTTCATCAATGGAAGCCCTCAGAACACTTTTGTTCCAGGTTTTTAAGCTCACTAGTCTTTTTATTCTTCTTCTTTTTTCCTTATTAAGTTCATTTTAATCAAGTTTGTAATGTTGTTTATATCATTTTCAGGACTGATTGACTTGGCTATTAAGAGGAACAGTTTGATTGGTGGGGATGACTTCAAAAGTGGTCAGACCAAAATGAAATCTGTGTTAGTAGATTTCCTTGTTGGGGCTGGTATTAAGGTATACAAATAGCAAATCTATCTTTTAATTTCTTTTCCTTTTTAATCATTTTGATGGCTATACTAATAAGTTACGAACTAACAAGATTTTGCTTTTAACGTGATGACATGATATTCTAGTATTTTATGGCTGTCAAAAAGTTTAAATATTCCACTTGTAGAATTTATTTTTCTAAATTTTTATATGTGATGGTTGTGACAGCCAACATCCATAGTGAGCTACAACCACTTGGGAAACAATGACGGCATGAACCTCTCCGCCCCACAAACCTTCCGCTCCAAAGAAATCTCCAAAAGCAACGTTGTTGATGACATGGTCTCTAGCAACGATATCCTCTATGAGCCTGGGGAGCACCCTGACCATGTCGTGGTCATCAAGGTATAACAATAAGTCTAGAATACAATATTCTTTTTCCTGATTGTGATTGATATATGATAAAAGTATAGTGATAGTTGAAGTGATATTATTTCAATCATAACGAACCATATCAACTGTTGCGAAAAAAGTCATGAAAATTGTGGTGTAGTTTAGTAATTTACTCTTGTCACACTCACTCTGTGGTTTTGTTCTACATCGGTTCTCACACGCTTATGGTGATATGTGGCTTGTTTTATAGTATGTGCCATACGTGGGGGATAGCAAGAGAGCCATGGATGAGTACACCTCAGAAATATTCATGGGAGGGACGAATACCATAGTGTTGCACAACACTTGCGAGGACTCCTTGTTGGCTGCACCCATCATCCTAGATTTGGTGCTTCTTGCTGAGCTCAGCTCCCGTATCCAGCTCAAAGCGGAAGGAGAGGTCTGTTTGTCAATAAACATTAGCTAATTTAGCACCCTACTACACCACACAAACTCAAATATATTAGTGTGTGACACGAAATGTTAACATTTTGCAGGGCAAGTTTCACTCGTTCCACCCTGTGGCTACCATTCTCAGCTACCTTACCAAGGCCCCTCTTGTAAGTCTAATTCTACCTCAAAAATTGAAGATTGTATATGTTTTCCATGTGCATTTAGAAGTTATAAACCAAGTGTAAAAAAATTGAAAGATAAAAATAAAAAGTCAAATGGGATTTTGAAGCTCAAGTACTTGGTGTGAACTTTGACCACCTCTCACTGGGTTCACAATGAAAGTGAGGGAAAGTGATGGAACAAAATAAAGTTGCGGTCCCAATGTCACAATAACGTGTACTTGGTATTATATGAACCATGGATTGTAATCAATTAACTTTTATCACCAAGTGACAAGCAATGCACGAGTTAATAATGATGTTGGATTGATGGTAACAGGTTCCACCGGGCACGCCTGTGGTGAATGCACTTGCGAAGCAGCGAGCTATGCTTGAGAACATTCTGAGGGCTTGCGTTGGATTGGCTCCAGAGAACAACATGATTTTGGAATATAAGTGAATAAGAGGAAGGGAAGATTGGCTCTAATAGTATTCAGGAATTATCCCCTTAAGTCTGTCTCATGTTAATGTTGGTGTGAGAGGGTTGTTAGTAGCATTCTATGTTTAAAGTTTCCCGTTTATGTTTTGTAAAGCTTCTCAATTGTGATTCTGTTGCTTCAGTTCATTTCTGGAACAAGCAAAGCAACCATTTTGTGTTGGAACTAGATAATTTTATAAAAGGTTTAGTATAATATATCCTGCAGAATTGTCTAGTGCCATATGTGTGCAATAATATTACTTTACCATGGGCTGAATTTCTATCAACAAAAAAACAAAAGATTAATGGCTCTCTATGCCAACATGGCATACTCGATGCTTGCTTGGGTTGATGCACCATTATTGGGAGGGCCAAAGGAAAGAGAAAGTTTTATTGGTCCCATCATCGCTCTAAAGCTCAATTAATGTAGTGTACTCAAATACGTGGGGTGCTCATATATTCTGGTACACTGGCATATTCGAAGGGCTTAGGTCTACAAATGTACTAAACAGTACTTGAGATATCTTATTATTGTCAAAGTGCCTATGAGCACAATCAATTTCACAACTTGCTTGGGTGCAATTTGTGATTGAATTTCAGCATTTACACACAGGACCACCACAAGAACTTAATAATAATAAAAAATTTATGAGCACTAGTCACAAAATGACACTTATACAGGTTGTCGATTTGGGTGTGGAGTTAGGACTCTTAGTGTCCCTAGCATTTTTCCATTACCATTGATATTGAATTATTGGTCCCATCATCTTTCTAAAGCTCCATTAATGTAGTGTACTCAAATATGTGGGGTGCTCTTTACCAAAAAAAAAAAAAATGTGGGGTGCTCATATATTTTGGTACATTGGTATTTTCGAAGGGCTTAGGTCCACAAATGTACTCAATAATACCTGAGATATCTTATTATAGTAAAAGCGCCTATGAGCACAACCAATTTCACAACTTGCTTGGGTGTCGTTTTGTGATTGAATTTCAGCGCTTACATATAGGACCACCACAAGAATTTAATAATAATAAAAAAAATATTTAGGAGCACTAGTCACAAAATGACACTTGTCGATTTGGGTGTGGAGTTAGGGCTGTTAGTGTCCCTAGCATTTTTCTATTACCGTTGATATTGAATTATGGAAATTCTATGATGATATATTGCTACATACTTCTCGATGCAAGTTCCTGCTAACCATAGCTTAGCTTTGAGTAGAGGGTGGCCAAGAATGCTGGAGATGGTGGTGGTTTATAAATCTTGGGCAATCTCGGCCTACAACCATCTTGAGTCAAAACAAAGCCCAATGGTTCTGTATATGCCGAGAGGATTTATTTTCATAGACATGGTTTCTAGTTTTACCAAATAGTTGGTCATAAGCCCTGTTCATACTCAATAAGCAATTCTATCAATCATACAATTATTTAAGATAGCAAGTGAAACAATTCGGGCTTTCGTCGATTTCTACTTGGTAAGGATTTACATATAGTGCTGTGATACAAAGTAACAAACATGATTCCCCATAAATTGAGTAGGTGTATTTTATCCTATGGAAGGAATATCAAAATAAAGCATGGTCCAAATAGAATTTATATTTTCCTTTCACAACTTGTTAGGGTGGTAAGTGAAACTAAAATCATCTTCATTTTATATAGAGCAGTGTTTGTTACACATATACTAACCACGTACTTTACACATAAAAAAGGAACTGAAAGAGTAGTGTTTATTACACATATTAATCCACATACTCTTACACACACGCAAAAAATAAGCTGAAATCATGACTTGAAGTTATAATGATTGAACTTTTAAGAGGTCAAAATTTCGCAACAAAACAATGCAGTATTTGAGCTAATACCATTTTTATTACACTTTAATCACCATATGCCACATTAATAATTGTGAAAAAAAAAAAAAAAGGTAAAAAAGAATTACTTCCTTGTAAAGCTTTTTTACTTAAGGTGGGGTCTTCTAATGATCTATCATGCACTCACCTTGTCAAGGGAGGCCAATACATTTATGTAAAAGAACCCTATAATTTAAAGGTGAACCTTCCACATGCAAGATGCTATATATCATGTTTAGTGGGCATATGAGTATGACTATGAGATTCAGTTATGTGAACTATATATAATTCTTTTTTGTTGATAGGGTTATGATGTTATTGTCAATGAACAATGATGTTTTGGAACAGGAAGAGTAAAGACAACACCAAAGTTGAGGTCCACCTATTTATCTCCTTTTCCTACCAACTGCATTAATGTCACGAAAATTTCTTTAACTAGCACTTCCTGCCGTCCCTCTAGTACCAGTCCAAACAAAATAAATGCCAAGTTTCCCAACCCTTGGCACACTCAATATAACTTATTTATTAATGAAGACAAAGAATGCAAATGGGTCCATTTCATTTGTCATGGGATGGCTTGATGCATCATTCTTTTTACTACAAAATAAATTTGATGCATCATTATTTTTACTCATTATTTTACACAATATTCATAAGTGATGCACAATATATACAAGTTTTGAAAGGTAAAAAGAAAGTGTTCATATTTGAAACATAAAACATGAAAGTGAATGTGAAAAAATAAATGAGCGAGCATAATTGCCCAATAAATAAATAGAAAGATAAAAGCTATCACAAAGATACAAAGTGTTTTTTATTTTTTGGGTGCAAAGAGAGGGAGGTAATCGGATTTGCGGTAAGTTTAAGACTCTCATATCTTTAACCCATGGGCTCAATGAACGAAGAAAAGATAGCAATAGAAATCGTAGAACGTTCAAAACAAACGTAAAATATATATTTTAACAAACAATGAAAGAAACAAATGGGGATGTAGCTCAGATGGTAGAGCGCTCGCTTAGCATGCGAGAGGTATGGGGATCGATACCCCACTTCTCCACTTATTTTTGTTCAATTTAATTTAAGAGCTTAAACGCAGTGTCGTTTTCACGTTTTATTTTTGGGTGGTGTTGAACTGTTTTTAAAACTGTAGGCTCAATGTGTCGTAGCAGGGCCATAGAAGAACCTTCAGGCCCATGTGAACATGTGGTTCTCTGCAGGATATTACAACTAGCCGACTAGGTTAGGGAGTGTATGAGAATGAGCTTTCATTATTAAACAAATTCAATGATTTACATTGAGTAAAATTAACAAAGTACAATCACCAACGTACACACACAAAATAAAAAAATCAACAATCCGCAAGAACATGATATTGAAATTTAGACGGGAAACATTTCAATATGAAGAGAAAAATAATAGGAAAACTGGATAAATCTAGTATTTGCCACTGATTCAAAAGTGAATTAATAAGGTTATAATTAATATTTCCTATATAGATGTATACATTTTTTCCTCAAAAGAAGAAGAAGAGAAGATAGAGATATGAATTTATTTTGTTGGAAATTGGAATATTCACATGCAAGTACTGTGGTTGGTTAAATAATAAAGTCCCACATTAGATACAAATGAGAAAAATGAATAGTTAATATAATATATTTGAGCTCATACCCATTGGGTTTAAACCTTTGAGTTAAGTGGTGTCTCTATATATTATATTAACTATTCAAAAATCTCCCCAAAGTGTTTTTTCCCCAATAATTATGAATATAATTACTAGCTCACAAATTGCAATTACTTCATCACCTAATAGTTTGATGCCAACAAAATCAACAAAGAGTGAGTTTGTACCTTACCTAAAAGTTATTGCAAACTACAAATTCAAAACGGATTTTAATAAATTATATTTATTAGGAAATGAATTACTTCATCACCTAATAGTTTGATGCCAACAAAATCAACAGAGAGTTAGTTTGGATCTTACCTAAAAGTTATTGCAAACTAAAAATCCAACAAGGATTTTAATAAATTACATTTTATTAGGAAATGAAATTTTTATTCATGTAAAAAAATGAATATCACAAAAAAAAAAAAATTTCTAGCACGGGTTTTTTGGGTTGATTAATTTTTGAGAAATACTATATCTACAACATTTTTACAACATTTCTACAACATTTCCTAAGTGGCAGGTTGTTATTGGTTATTATTGTTGGGGCAAAAAAGTAATCTTAGTGTTAGTTTCAAATTTGAACCAATAACAACTAACCACCTGTAATTTGTTATAAAAATGTTGTAAAATTGTTGTAGACGTAGCATCTCTCTTAATTTTTAGGTGAGTGTAGTCGTGTCTCACACACACAAGAAGGAATCATTAGAACAATAATTTGAAAGAATTAGAATCGTTGCTTAAATAGTTAAAAAAAACTAATATTTTCTAATTGACTTTTAGGGACATAACAAAAATTCACAATATTTTTAAATTAAACTACCACCTCATGCATGTGTTATAGGAAAAAAAAAATGCAGATTATGGTGGATCCATGTGTAAAGTCATAGGCTAATTTTAAAATGGTATGAAAACAACAAAATCAACAAAGAGTGAGTTTGGATCTTACCTAAAAGTTATTGCAAATTGCAAATCCAACAAGGATTTTAATAAATTATGTTTTATTAGGAAATGAAATTATTATTCATGTAAAAAAATGAATGTTACAATTTTTTTTTTCTAGCATAAGACTTTTGGGTTGATTAATTTTCAGGTGAGTGTAGTCGTGTCTCACACACACAAGGAAGAATCACTAGAACAATAGTTCAAAAGAATTAGAATCGTTGCTTAAATAGTAAAAAAAACAACTAATATTTTCTAATTGACTTTTAGGAACACAACAAAAATTTACAATATTTTAAAATTAGACTACCACCTCATGCACGGGTCATAGAAAAAAATTGCAAATTATGGTGGATCTATGTGTAAATTCGTAGGTTAATTTAAAAATGTTGTGAAACCAACAAAATCAACAAAGAGTGAGTTTGGATCTTACCTAAAGTTTATTGCAAACTACAAATCCAACAAGGATTTTAATAAATTATCTTTATTAGGAAATGAAATTCTTATTCATGTAAAAAAATAACCATCAAATTTTTCTTCTAGCACGGGTTTTTTTGGGTTGATTAATTTTCAGATGAGTGTAGGCATGTCTCACACACACAAGGAGGAATCATTAGAACAATATTTCAAAAGAAATATAATCACTGCTTAAATAGTCAAAAACAACTAAAAGTATGTTTGGTAACTGTTTTTTCCCCTTATTTTTTGTTTTCAAAAATAATTTTCTATTTTTGAAACTAAAAAACTTGTTTGGCTAATTAACTTCTAGATTATGTTGGATCTATGTGTAAAGTCATTGGCTAATTTAAAAATGTTGTGAAATTGTTATAAATTATTGTTGTGTCCATAAATTTATTATTATTTTTTGATAAATTTTTTATTTTTGACTAAGTTATAGAATTACCGAGATAGGAAATACTACAAATTTTACTACAAAAGTTGATAATTTTTTTTTTTTATTGAACAAAAGTTATAAATTGATATGACAAAAATATGATGAGTGCCACTGCAAAAATATTAATTAATTAATTAATTTTTTTTTTGTGATTAATGACACAGTAATTTTCAAAATTCCGGAGCCCACACAACAACATGAGCTTCTCTTGCCATGTCTTTTTTTTTTTTCAGTAAACTATGATTAATGTATTAAACTAGGAATTCACAAGTTTTTAACAATACAAGTCTAGTTTATCAAAAGCTTTGGATGCTTAATGCTTTCCACTTCCAGTGCAGGCGGTGGGTTCAAAAAGACAACAAAAGATGACAGGAACTTGCTCATCTTTCTCTTGCCATGTCAAAAGGCTATTGCTCTTTCCTTTTTATTTTTTATTTTTTTTTATTTATTGTTTTTAAATAATTGGGCTGGATACGTCACCTCCATATAAATAGGAGGGACGGCCCAGCAATTTTACTAATTTAATAGGAGTGGGAAGAAATTTTATTACAAGACTTGCATAATTGGACCATATAGTGGGCCAATTCAATTGAAGGGCCATTGACTCTATTAGAAAATTCTTAATAAATCTTAGCAGTTTTGATGTTCAAGATTCACTTGCAGTTTAAATAACCAAAAAAAAAAAAAAAAAAAAGAGGACTGAAAGAGAAATGATCAACTAGTTTTGGTAAAAAAAAAAAAAAAACTAGTTTAATTTTGTTCTCTGTCAAGTATGACCCAAGAGGGAATGACTGAATCCACTGGGCTTATAGCCTTATAATATGTTTGTGGGGCCCGTGGGCCTGGACGTCTCGGCCCATCTCTAGGCTGGCCCAAGGCCCATGCCGAGGATCGACAGCTATCCCAGACATTTGTCTAGGAGCTTTTTAGCCCTCTGGGCCACGCCGAGGACGATCCTATCCTCGGCGTACCTATCCTATTCCCAGGCAGGGGGACAAGCCCAGTGTAGGCGGTCACATCCACACTTAATGCACCTACCTAACTCCCCTGGCAATCTTAATGCTGAAAGGACTCCTGGACGGCGGAACCTTGGGTGTTGCGACTCACAGAAGGATGGGAACGTGGCTGATGGGACAGGTCCTTATGCAATGGTCTAGATGATTGACAGTTGGAAGGTCAGGATTGGCCAAAGAGGGTATATAAATGCAAGGAGCCCTTCAGAGTAGGGGGCTCCTCGGCCATCCGAGGAGCAACCCCCAAGCCAAAAAGAACAAGGAAAGGCCCTCAAGAAGGAAGAACACTTCCGGCGAGCCGGTGGCAAGCCTGTTGGCGCCAAACCCTACGACCCACTCTCTAAACAAATTTATTGTCGGGGGATCAACGACGAAATGAGCCCCTACAATTGGCGCCGTCTGTGGGGAGGGTTAGTGCGCCGACCGGCGCAACCGGCGATCGTTCTAAACAAATCACTTTGCAAAACAGAAATGAACAAGTACAGTTGCAGCAAAATGGAAGATTCAACAGCAGAAAAAGAAATGAGAAAAGAGTGATGTTATTTCATAAAAAAGAAAAGAGTTACAAATACAATCAGAGGCTCAGGCAGGCTTGTTTTACAAGCTTTATTACAAGCTAATCCTACAATCGGAGGCTCAGGCGGTCCGATCCTACAACTAGCTAGGGGAGAGGGAAGTGTCGACCCGTGCTTTTATTGGCATCAGCAGAACGGGAGAGCTTGACAATAAAAGCGGGGAAGGGGGGCTGAGGCTGGCTTGCTTCAAAGCGGAAGCTTGAACAAAGTGAGGAGCAGACGCAGGGGCACCGGAACGTCCTCCCCCGTGATGTTCCCTTGATGCTCTCCAATCCTCCCGAGCGCCGGCCGTTGGAGACGGCAACACTCGGGCGCCAGACATGACGTAAGTTCGCGTATCTTCTCCACCGAAGGTGCGCTCCGGGGAAAGATGTTAGGTACTCCAACAATGTCCCACCTGGCCACCGCGTGCAACACTGCCGGTGTTACGCCGAGGCTCTGCCGCACCAGAAACCCAGTGGGGGCTGCGGCCACAGCAGCCCTTAACTCCATATCTCCTAACTCCGGTCACAATTCCGACGGGGTTATTAAAGGGGCATGGGGAGTGGAAAGATGGCTTTCTTTCTGTTCGAGTTGGGAAGCTCATGGGGTATGAAGAAACCATCCCCCCAGAAAGCCTTATATAGAGGGGGAGAGTTGGTGACAATCAATTCGCGCAGAATTCGAAGAGTGAGTTACCGAGGCGGCGGGCAATAATGAAGCCACCAAATTCCAAGGGGGCTGCAGACCGTTGTACTTCTGTTGATTTACGAGACCATTAATGAAGGCGCGTCTCGCGCACCGAAGCGTCAGGCGCAGAACACGAACGGCCAAGAAACGCTTCCCCGATAGAAGATGGGGAAGCTAATTACTTCAGAAGACCAAGTGTTAGACAGAACCAAGGCTCTGCATGGTCCTCGGACTCAGGCCTATGGGGAAACTAATTACTTCAGAAGACCAAGTGTTAGACAGAACCAAGGCTCTGCATGGTCCTCGGACTCAGGCCTATGGGGAAACTAATTACTTCAGAAGACCAAGTGTTAGACAGAACTAAGGCTCTGCATGGTCCTCGGACTCAGGCCTATGGGGAAACTAATTACTTCAGAAGACCAAGTGTTAGACAGAACCAAGGCTCTGCATGGTCCTCGGACTCAGGCCTATGGGGAAACTAATTACTTCAGAAGACCAAGTGTTAGACAGAACCAAGGCTCTGCATGGTCCTCGGACTCAGGCCTATGGGGAAACTAATTACTTCAGAAGACCAAGTGTTAGACAGAACCAAGGCTCTGCATGGTCCTCGGACTCAGGCCTATGGGGAAACTAATTACTTCAGAAGACCAAGGGTTAGACAGAACCAAGGCTCTGCATGGTCCTCGGACTCAGGCCTATGGGGAAACTAGCCACTTATCTTGAAGGCAGCACCTGTGCCTAGGTCTTGCATGGTCCTCGGACCCAAGCCTACGGAGAGCTAGCCACTACTTATGAAGGCAGCACCTGTGCCTAGGTCTTGCATGGTCCACGGACCCAAGCCTACGGAGAGCTAGCCACTACTTATGAAGGCAGCACCTGTGCCTAGGTCTTGCATGGTCCACGGACCCAAGCGTACGGAGAGCTAGCCACTACTTATGAAGGCAGCACCTGTGCCTAGGTCTTGCATGGTCCTCGGACCCAAGCCTACGGAGAGCTAGCCACTACTTATGAAGGCAGCACCTGTGCCTAGGTCTTGCATGGTCCTCGGACCCAAGCCTACGGAGAGCTAGCCACTACTTATGAAGGCAGCACATGTGCCTAGGTCTTGCATGGTCCACGGACCCAAGCCTACGGAGAGCTAGCCACTACTTATGAAGGCAGCACCTGTGCCTAGGTCTTGCATGGTCCACGGACCCAAGCCTACGGAGAGCTAGCCACTACTTATGAAGGCAGCACCTGTGCCTAGGTCTTGCATGGTCCTCGGACCCAAGCCTACGGAGAGCTAGCCACTACTTATGAAGGCAGCACCTGTGCCTAGGTCTTGCATGGTCCTCGGACCCAAGCCTACGGAGAGCTAGCCACTACTTATGAAGGCAGCACCTGTGCCTAGGTCTTGCATGGTCCTCGGACCCAAGCCTACGGAGAGCTAGCCACTACTGATGAAGGCAGCACCTGTGCCTAGGTCTTGCGTGGTCCTCGGACCCAAGCCTACGGAGGGCTAGCCACTACTGATGAAGGCAGCACCTGTGCCTAGGTCTTGCCTGGTCCTCGGACCCAAGCCTACGGAGAGCTAGCCACTACTCATGAAGGCAACACCTGTGCCTAGGTCTTGCATGGTCCTCGGACCCAAGCCTACGGAGAGCTAGCCACTACTGATGAAGGCAGCACCTGTGCCTAGGTCTTGCGTGGTCCTCGGACCCAAGCCTACGGAGAGCTAGCCACTACTGATGAAGGCAGCACCTGTGCCTAGGTCTTGCGTGGTCCTCGGACCCAAGCCTACGGAGAGCTAGCCACTACTGATGAAGGCAGCACCTGTGCCTAGGTCTTGCCTGGTCCTCGGACCCAAGCCTACGGAGAGCTAGCCACTACTGATGAAGGCAGCACCTGTGCCTAGGTCTTGCATGGTCCTCGGACCCAAGCCTACGGAGAGCTAGCCACTACTCATGAAGGCAGCACCTGTGCCTAGGTCTTGCATGGTCCTCGGACCCAAGCCTACGGAGAGCTAGCCACTATGTTTTAAGCAGCAACAGAGTCTTCTATAAGAGGCTAATTACTTGCCGGAGGATTGAAGCGCTGAGCTGACTATTTGGGGAAAAACCAACCAGCGGAAGGCCTTGGGGGGAATGAGGGCCGTGGGTATCAAAACCCTCCTCCCCGTTCAAGGGAACGTGCAGCAGGATTTTGAGGGGCTATTGTGGGGCCCGTGGGCCTGGACGTCTCGGCCCATCTCTAGGCTGGCCCAAGGCCCATGCCGAGGATCGACAGCTATCCCAGACATTTGTCTAGGAGCTTTTTAGCCCTCTGAGCCACGCCGAGGACGATCCTATCCTCGGCGTACCTATCCTATTCCCAGGCAGGGGGACAAGCCCAGTGTAGGCGGTCACATCCACACTTAATGCACCTACCTAACTCCCCTGGCAATCTTAATGCTGAAAGGACTCCTGGACGGCGGAACCTTGGGTGTTGCGACTCACAGAAGGATGGGAACGTGGCTGATGGGACAGGTCCTTATGCAATGGTCTAGATGATTGACAGTTGGAAGGTTAGGATTGGCCAAAGAGGGTATATAAACGCAAGGAGCCCTTCAGAGTAGGGGGCTCCTCGGCCATCCGAGGAGCAACCTCCAAGCCAAAAAGAACAAGGAAAAGCCCTCAAGAAGGAAGAACACTTCCGGCGAGCCGGTGGCAAGCCTGTTGGCGCCAAACCCTACGACCCACTCTCTAAACAAATTTATTGTCGGGGGATCAACGACGAAATGAGCCCCTACAATGTTTATAAAACACTTTTTTTTGTTTGTTTGTTTTGCATATAAGCATTGTTTAACAATTAACATAATGATAATGATTTAAGGGAGAGGAAGCCATAGACCCCTGAAGTTGAAGGAATAAAAAAAAAAATTAGGATTGGATTAGAGCTGGATTAATACTTAACTAATATTAACATTCACTTTATTAACACCTGTTCTGAGCTATCAAAATAGGCGGCATTATCTTTAATCCGTCTCACCAAAGCAGAGAAAACTCAATAAACTTTATATAATGAAATCATACTTTAGGGGTTGGCTTTATATGATGCTTTATTTATTGGAGAAAACTCAATTAACTTTATATATGAAATCATACTTTAGGGGTTGGCTTTATATGATGGTATTTATTTATTTATCTATTGAATGAAGGTTAGGAACACATTTTGTCGCTGCCTTTTTCACCACTTGTTAGAGTGATGCATACTAATTTGTTTATGCACCAATTACAAACATATTGCATTAACAATTATAAAATATATACATTTGTAAAAATTTTGTGCTTTATACTTGTGTTTGATTCTCAAGATAGGCACTTATGAATTCAATTATACGGAAAACTAAAAATAAATAAGTGATGACATCTCTAAATTATGCTATTAGGCTGTACATTTATTTAAAATTATTCCTTTATTGTTTTTTTAGCCACAAATACTTCATAATTAATATAGATTATAGAACCTTCTCAAAAAAAATATAGATTATAGAAGTTTAATAGTTTTAGTTAGATGTCTAATCCACGGTGAAATGGACGGATTCAATTTTAATTTGATGTTCCGAATAGTTTGTACATGGCAACCTGGCAAGGATGTGGACGGCCTTACATCAAGGGGAAAAAGACAGACTCAATTTTTTATTATGAAATATTTAAAGAGAAATAAAATTTTCTATGGAATTGATTTGTTTGTAGGAACTAATATGCACAATGGTAGCCGCCCAATTTATATTAGCATTTTTTAAAATATATATTTAGAATGGATACATTTCAGATTAAGGCTGTGTTTGTTTTGGCTTCAAATTGTTTGGTTGCGCATGAAAAATTGCATTTTCCGAAAAACCATTTCCTTTGACCGTAAAAAGATGGCTTTGACCCGGAAATGATTTTACAATTCTATTTTCCCTTCAAATCATTTCCGGAAAAGAGCCTCATACGCGCAGAGAGAGAGAGAGAGAGAGAGAGAGAGAGAGAGAGAGAGAGAGAGAGAGAGAGAGAGAGAGAGAGAGAGAGAGAGAAACGGTGAACGAACCAAACCGAGCTCTGATCCACCACCACAGCCCATCACCGGCGCCACGACCCCACGAACCGACGAACCCACAAGCCTTCGACTTCGCCGGCGGCACGAACCCACGAGCCTTCGACTTCGCCTTCTTGCCACGAACCGATCTTCGACTTCACCGGCGAACCCAGAGCCCAGATCACCACCGAAGACCGATCCATTGAAGATCGCACCACCCCCGATCTCTCTTCCTCGCTCTCTCAGTTTGACCGAACGATGGATTTGATAGAATGGTGTTGTTGTGATTTTTGTTTTTTAAAGTTTATATGTTGAAAGTTTCTATTATAAAATTTGTTTGGTAACTGAGAAAATGGGTGAGAAAATGTGAGAAAGTAGTAGGAAAATAGCATTTTCAAATGCAACCAAACACATGAAAACATTTTCTAGGAAAATTTGAATAATACTGCCAAACACTTGTAAATATTTTTCTTTCCCGAAAATAACATTTCCGGAAAATAAATATTTTCCGAAAAATATTTTACATTGAACCAAACGCAGCCTAAATATTTCAAATATGAAGGTGTAACTAGTGTAACGTTATTTACAATTTTAAATAACATGGCACTTTATATATTATTAGATTTTGGAAAATAAAATCTTAACCGTGAAATAGATTCTCTCCATGTCTAATAAAAGGTATATAACTGAACATGGAAAGGTTTCGATCATTTGAAAGAAGTTGGTTGGAGGAAGGGAACCGTCTTTCTACCGGAAGTATCTTTTGACCCAAACTAAATGTGCGAAACCAATCAAAATCAGTTTGCTTAAGTCATTTGGGTGGGTTGGATTAATTGGTTTGAAATTTTGAATAGTCTTACTTTCACATTATCACATTATGCGTGAGTTTGGATAGCAACGTGTTTGCGTTGCGTCTGGCGTCTGCGTTTGTGTTTTTTGACTAGGTCCTGCGCACTGTTCACAGGACCTGCAAGTACGAAAAAACGTAAATCTAACTTTAAAACTGGGTTCCACAGCACTATTCACACATTTAAAAATTATTTTGCTACAGTGTTTTCAGTAAAAAGTTTTCAGTTTTTAGCAATAAACGGTATTCAAACACACCATATGCATCATTCTCAAACTAGGATAGTTTCTATTTTTAGAACTCCCAAGTAAGGTCCATTCTTATACAAGGGTATATAATACACATCAAAATTCAAATATACGAATAATTTCACCAATCTGTATGGCCAACAATGAACACATATTCCATGGCCAATAGTGAACACATGAAAATGTTGATAGAATTTGCATTCTGTGGATTTGTCATATAGATACACCTCTTTTTTTTTTTCTTCCTTTTCTGGTCATAGATACACAGCATGATAAACTTTGATTATTTGGCTATTTGCTTCATGATAGTAGTTCTTATCTTTTAAACAAAATCTTATGAACACAACTAAAAACACTACTCAATTGTAGGTTGGAATCATTTACAGGAACCTACTCCAGTTTAGCTGGTAGTGTATGAACTGACAACACAGGTTGAGTTTGGACCCATTTAATGTACTAGTTTTTACTAGGAATAATATATATTGAAATGTACTTAAAAAATGAATTGAGTTTGGACCATTTGATACTATGAATCAAGTGGGTGTAATTAATACTAGCACTTCAATTTTACAAATAGAGTAGGTCTGATCTTGATGCCCCAATTGCGTGGTCCCAATTGGTGACAAAAAAAGGATGGGGACTTTATGTGCTTTTCAAGGGTCCATTACAAGTTTGCAACAAAACACACCAACCCATAATCCCACATCAATCAACAGAAAACTCCAAATCAAAATCTCTTTCAAATTTTAATTGGGAACGCCCATGCCAATCTGACACTGTCACAGATTCCTCAGCTCTTTCTTACTCCAATCAAAAATCACAAAAATTCCAGAAAAATTTTCTTCTTAAAAAAAAAAAAATATATATATATATATATATATGAACGTCCATGCCAATCTGACACTGCCACAGATTCCTCAGCTCTTTCTTACTCCAATAAAAAAACACAAAAATTCCAGAAAAATTTTCTTCTTAAAAAAAAATATATATATATATATATATATATATAAAAACTTAAGCTGATCATCATTATTCAAGCAGCTTTCACTAGATTTTGCAAGTACGAACAAGTTTATCAAGGTTGGAGGAGAACCAGTGAAAGAAAATTAAAGTGCCAAAAAATGGGACCATGTCCTCCTTTGTTTTAAAGGGCAAGAACTGTGATTATAAAAGTAGGCCTTAGATTGGTATAATAAAGCTGATACTGAATTATTTTTGGCATTTTGGGCATCACCGACTTAGGAATGTAAATGTGAAAGTTTTACAAGTGGAGAGACCAATGTACGACGATTGAAATGTTTAAAGAGTACTAGTAAATGGCATGTTTTTTCTTGCCTGGAAGAAAAAAGGTGCAAGAGCGAGAGCGAGACTGCTAGAATGATCCGCAATTAAAGTTTACCTATCTTTTTGCTGAATTGATGTGTGGAAATTTTACCTTCGGTCTCTTCTCTCATATACTTTGCTTCTCTAGAACTGCCTTTTTCTTTTTCAAATCACTTTCGGAAAGTTTTATTAGAACAGCCAATTAGTCGCACAATAATAAAATTGTGGAGCTCACAATAATTTTAATTAGCTTAATTGATATGATTTTTTTTTTTTTTTTTTTGTTATTGAATAAAAGATGTAAAAAGATCAAATTATCACTAAAAAGAAAAAGCTATTGGGGTCTACTTTTAATGGTTAAAAACAACCATAATAACAAGTGTAGAGAAGTATTTCATGTGCGGGTGAGGCTTATACATGCATTGGACCCCTTTAAGATGGTGATATGTGTTTAAAAGTGGACACGTGTTATAATCTCAACGAGTCTAGTGTAACTGGATATTGGACTCAAACCTCACCATTCATGTACGGTAGTGGTTAAACGCAAAACATGTTTTAGGATTTTTTTTTAATATATAATTTAACAGTGGGAAAGGAGGGTTCAAGCCTTCTCAAGGAATGCAAATCCTCTTTATGGCTTTTTTTTACCACTTTATGTTCCATCTATTACAAAATATCATGGGTTTGATTTTTTTTTTTTTTTTTTTTTTTGGGTTTTCAGTAAAAGCTAGTTTTCAATCAAATCAATATATATATATATATATATATATATTTGCAGAGACCTCATGTAGAAAAGCATAAGGTTCTGCCAAGTGGCGCATTCTATGCATAGAGAATTGCAATATTCTCAAGTGCCATATTAAAAAGAGAATAACAAATTAAATATTGACTTTTTGTTTCATTTGGTTCAATGTTTCAAGACTTTTCTAATTAAAAAATAAATATTCTTTGTATCTTTTGGTTCAATGTTTCAAGACTTTTCATCTCTCACATTTTAATTCACCATTTTCATCTCTTGCACTTTTACCCCTTTATATATACTCACTCATAGTTCTTCATACCATCCCATGTCAAATACACACAAACAAAAAATGATGTCATTTACCTTCAATCTTTCAACGACACCTACCTAGCTCTAACATTGTTGTTTAATCTAATTCTAATCCGTGTGAGTTGGTTATAACCAAGAAAGAAGGGCTTGCATTTTATATTGAGCAACAACGGCAATTACGATTTTGATGTTAAGGTCGGATGTTGTGGGTTTTGTAAATGATGTGATTGACTATGGGCGTTTGGGATGTGTATTTTGTTTTAGAATTAAGGAGAAAAAGGAAAACACATTCTATATCAACTTTTCTTCTATAATATTCCTCCAAAGTTTTTTTTTTTTTTTTTTATTACTTCAATTGAATAATTATAATGGATATATGTGTACAATTTATAATTGTTGTTTTTTATGATAAACTCATTACTATTAAAGTTCTATAACAATTATGCTATAATACAAATACAATATTCTCTAGAACCATTTTACATAAAACATTACAACATTATCCGTGCATCGCACGAGTAACTTACTAGTTAATAATAATGTCGTAAATCTTGATGTACGATATAATAACCTTTGTAGGGGCTCATTTCGTCGTTGATCCCCCGACAATAAATTTGTTTAGAGAGTGGGTCGTAGGGTTTGGCGCCAACAGGCTTGCCACCGGCTCGCCGGAAGTGTTCTTCCTTCTTGAGGGCTTTTCCTTGTTCTTTTTGGCTTGGAGGTTGCTCCTCGGATGGCCGAGGGGCCCCTTACTCTGAAGGGCCCCTTGCATTATATACCCTCTTTGGCCAATCCTGGCCTTCCAACTGTCAATCATCTAGACCATTGCATAAGGACCTGTCCCATCAGCCACGTTCCCATCCTTCTGTGAGTCGCAACACCCAAGGTTCCGCCGTCCAGGAGTCCTTTCAGCATTAAGATTGCCAGGGGAGTTAGGTAGGTGCATTAAGTGTGGATGTGACCGCCTACACTGGGCTTGTCCCCCTGCCTGGGAATAGGATAGGTACGCCGAGGATAGGATCGTCCTCGGCGTGGCTCAGAGGGCTAAAAAGCTCCTAGACAAATGTCTGGGATAGCTGTCGATCCTCGGCATGGGCCTTGGGCCAGCCTAGAGATGGGCCGAGACGTCCAGGCCCACGGGCCCCACAATAGCCCCTCAAAATCCTGCTGCACGTTCCCTCGGACGGGGAGGAGGGTTTTGGTATCCACAGCCCTCATACCCCAGAAGGCTTTCCACTGGTTGGTTCTTCCCCAAACGGTCAGCCCGGCGCTTCAATCCTTCGGCAAGTAGTTAGCCTCTCGTAGAAGACTCTGTTGCTGCTTAAAACATAGTGGCTAGCTCTCCGTAGGCTTGGGTCCGAGGACCATGCAAGACCTAGGCACAGGTGCTGCCTTCATGAGTAGTGGCTAGCTCTCCGTAGGCTTGGGTCCGAGGACCATGCAAGACCTAGGCACAGGTGCTGCCTTCATCAGTAGTGGCTAGCTCTCCGTAGGCTTGGGTCCGAGGACCACGCAAGACCTAGGCACAGGTGCTGCCTTCATCAGTAGTGGCTAGCTCTCCGTAGGCTTGGGTCCGAGGACCACGCAAGACCTAG
Source organism: Quercus aquifolioides (assembly GCA_019022515.1). Taxonomy (NCBI): domain Eukaryota; kingdom Viridiplantae; phylum Streptophyta; class Magnoliopsida; order Fagales; family Fagaceae; genus Quercus; species Quercus aquifolioides. The sequence goes on along the minus strand of CM032334.1, from coordinate 54,266,878 downwards.
GCACAGGTGCTGCCTTCATCAGTAGTGGCTAGCTCTCCGTAGGCTTGGGTCCGAGGACCAGGCAAGACCTAGGCACAGGTGCTGCCTTCATGAGTAGTGGCTAGCTCTCCGTAGGCTTGGGTCCGAGGACCAGGCAAGACCTAGGCACAGGTGCTGCCTTCATCAGTAGTGGCTAGCCCTCCGTAGGCTTGGGTCCGAGGACCACGCAAGACCTAGGCACAGGTGCTGCCTTCATCAGTAGTGGCTAGCTCTCCGTAGGCTTGGGTCCGAGGACCATGCAAGACCTAGGCACAGGTGCTGCCTTCATAAGTAGTGGCTAGCTCTCCGTAGGCTTGGGTCCGAGGACCATGCAAGACCTAGGCACAGGTGCTGCCTTCATAAGTAGTGGCTAGCTCTCCGTAGGCTTGGGTCCGTGGACCATGCAAGACCTAGGCACAGGTGCTGCCTTCATAAGTAGTGGCTAGCTCTCCGTAGGCTTGGGTCCGTGGACCATGCAAGACCTAGGCACAGGTGCTGCCTTCATAAGTAGTGGCTAGCTCTCCGTAGGCTTGGGTCCGTGGACCATGCAAGACCTAGGCACAGGTGCTGCCTTCATAAGTAGTGGCTAGCTCTCCGTAGGCTTGGGTCCGAGGACCATGCAAGACCTAGGCACAGGTGCTGCCTTCATAAGTAGTGGCTAGCTCTCCGTAGGCTTGGGTCCGAGGACCATGCAAGACCTAGGCACAGGTGCTGCCTTCATAAGTAGTGGCTAGCTCTCCGTACGCTTGGGTCCGTGGACCATGCAAGACCTAGGCACAGGTGCTGCCTTCATAAGTAGTGGCTAGCTCTCCGTAGGCTTGGGTCCGTGGACCATGCAAGACCTAGGCACAGGTGCTGCCTTCAAGATAAGTGGCTAGTTTCCCCATAGGCCTGAGTCCGAGGACCATGCAGAGCCTTGGTTCTGTCTAACCCTTGGCCTTCTGAAGTAATTAGTTTCCCCATAGGCCTGAGTCCGAGGACCATGCAGAGCCTTGGTTCTGTCTAACACTTGGTCTTCTGAAGTAATTAGTTTCCCCATAGGCCTGAGTCCGAGGACCATGCAGAGCCTTGGTTCTGTCTAACACTTGGTCTTCTGAAGTAATTAGTTTCCCCATAGGCCTGAGTCCGAGGACCATGCAGAGCCTTGGTTCTGTCTAACACTTGGTCTTCTGAAGTAATTAGTTTCCCCATAGGCCTGAGTCCGAGGACCATGCAGAGCCTTGGTTCTGTCTAACACTTGGTCTTCTGAAGTAATTAGTTTCCCCATAGGCCTGAGTCCGAGGACCATGCAGAGCCTTGGTTCTGTCTAACACTTGGTCTTCTGAAGTAATTAGATTCCCCATCTTCTATCGGGGAAGCGTTTCTTGGCCGTTCGTGTTCTGCGCCTGACGCTTCGGTGCGCGAGACGCGCCTTCATTAATGGTCTCGTAAATCAACAGAAGTACAACGGTCTGCAGCCCCCTTGGAATTTGGTGGCTTCATTATTGCCCGCCGCCTCGGTAACTCACTCTTCGAATTCTGCGCGAATTGATTGTCACCAACTCTCCCCCTCTATATAAGGCTTTTTGGGGGGATGGTTTCTTCATACCCCATGAGCCTCCCAACTCGAACAGAAAGAAAGCCATCTTTCCACTCCCCATGCCCCTTTAATAACCCCGTCGGAATTGTGACCGGAGTTAGGAGATATGGAGTTAAGGGCTGCTGTGGCCGCAGCCCCCACTGGGTTTCTGGTGCGGCAGAGCCTCGGCGTAACACCGGCAGTATTGCACGCGGTGGCCAGGTGGGACATTGTTGGAGTACCTAACATCTTTCCCCGGAGCGCACCTTCGGTGGAGAAGATACGCGAACTTACGTCATGTCTGGCGCCCGAGTGTTGCCGTCTCCAACGGCCGGCGCTCGGGAGGATTGGAGAGCATCAAGGGAACATCACGGGGGAGGACGTTCCGGTGCCCCTGCATTTGCTCCTCACTTTGTTCAAGCTTCCGCTTTGAAGCAAGCCAGCCTCGGCCCCCCTTCCCCGCTTTTATTGTCAAGCTCTCCCGTTCTACTGATGCCAATAAAAGCACGGGTCGACACTTCCCTCTCCCCTAGCTAGTTGTAGGATCGGACCGCCTGAGCCTCCGATTGTAGGATTAGCTTGTAATAAAGCTTGTAAAACAAGCCTGCCTGAGCCTCTGATTGTATTTGTAACTCTTTTCTTTTTTATGAAATAACATCACTCTTTTCTCATTTCTTTTTCTGCTGTTGAATCTTCCATTTTGCTGCAACTGTACTTGTTCATTTCTGTTTTGCAAAGTGATTTGTTTAGAACGATCGCCGGTTGCGCCGGTCGGCGCACTAACCCTTCCCACAGACGGCGCCAATTGTAGGGGCTCATTTCGTCGTTGATCCCCCGACAATAAATTTGTTTAGAGAGTGGGTCATAGGGTTTGGCACCAACAGGCTTGCCACCGGCTCGCCGGAAGTGTTCTTCCTTCTTGAGGGCTTTTCCTTGTTCTTTTTGGCTTGGAGGTTGCTCCTCGGATGGCCGAGGGGCCCCTTACTCTGAAGGGCCCCTTGCATTATATACCCTCTTTGGCCAATCCTGGCCTTCCAACTGTCAATCATCTAGACCATTGCATAAGGACCTGTCCCATTAGCCACGTTCCCATCCTTCTGTGAGTCGCAACACCCAAGGTTCCGCCATCCAGGAGTCCTTTCAGCATTAAGATTGCCAGGGGAGTTAGGTAGGTGCATTAAGTGTGGATGTGACCGCCTACACTGGGCTTGTCCCCCTGCCTGGGAATAGGATAGGTGCGCCGAGGATAGGATCGTCCTCGGCGTGGCTCAGAGGGCTAAAAAGCTCCTAGACAAATGTCTGGGATAGCTGTCGATCCTCGGCATGGGCCTTGGGCCAGCCTAGAGATGGGCCGAGACGTCCAGGCCCACGGGCCCCACAACCTTAATTTGCATTCAATTATTCAATTATGTTACAAAGAATGATCAATTGTTGGCACATTTTAGTGTTTTTTTTTTTAATAAAAACTTACAAGGTTCAAATTCACCTACCCAACAATATAATTATATATATAAAAAACACAACACACCTCATGTGGTGTTTGGACCCAAATGCTTAACATGTACAACTTTACAAACCAATGCAAGCAAAGGAGGACTTGTAATCGTACCAAAGTGTTCGAGTGCAAACTAGATTTTTGATTGCGTAATGGGTGTTGGATCATTCCCAATGAACTTGGCATACTTTTAGTCAAATTGTTGTAAGAAAACCATTTTCCCATCCTTGTTACCTATCGTTTTAAATGCACTCGAGTCCTCAATAAATTCTCTATTTTCTTCTCTATTCCATTTAAATATTTTCTTTAAAGAGTGACAAATTTGTTGGCAACTAAAAACGGGAAAAAAAATAATTTTCCATTTGCATCCACACAACAATAGATCATTTCATTGGCGTTCAAGTGATTATCTAGTGGTAATGACAATTTTTTGCTGTGCTCATGTCTTTGCTCAAACCCCACCTCCCCCTCCCCCATCATATCAACCTAAAAGAAACAGAGCACTTAATTGAGCCTTTTTGTACAAAATTTTACACATATAGTAAGTAGCAACCGTTGCATTATTGGTACACTGTGTGTATTAGCCTTTAAGCAGCAGCCACAGTCTCACTTTTACTTGAAGCCTTAGTGGATGCCGTGGATGATGACCCTTCTTTCTTTGAGGCCACACTAGTCCTGCACTTTTCTTTTCTCTCATCTTGCTTCATTTGTTGCTCCCTGCACTCTAAGCTACAAAACGCTGTATCCCCCCTGTAATTATTTTTCACCCAGAAAAAATTCATCATTAAAATAATGCAACCAACATGAATCCTTTATAATATAATTCTGGCATATAATTATGAAACCAAACTCAGAGAGAGAGAGATAAAAGAAACATAGAAAAAACAAATAAAGAATTTGAGATTCGAGAAGCGTGAGGAGCAACAGTATTAATATTTATAATAAATATACTTGTAATCCTTTGCTAGTTTTTGGATCCAGCAAATATATATGTATATATAAAGAATGGTTCCAGCTGTGAGTTAAGAATAAAAATAGAATTATTCCCAAGTTCAAGCTATATTCAAAACCAACTATATCAGATTCTCCTCCATATAATATAAACAATATTTGCATGTATACCAATTGGAAGACATGGACAAATTTAAGGAGCTACCTAGGCTTGGTTTGTTTACACATCTATAACCAGGAACATGGAAAATCTTAAACAATATCCCCACCACCATAACACTAAAAGCTTTGTTTATATAACAAAAAACAAAAAACAAATGAAAAATATTAAAGTTTTAACAAATTTTACTTCAAAAACAAAACTAATGTAGTAAAATTAATTTGTGTTATTCTAATACTAGTTTTACAAAAATCAAACTCAATGAACATTTTTGCTATATGAAAAAAGAGAGATTGATATATTTGTACCTATACATGTAGATGTCTCTACCAGGAGGGAGGCGGCGTTTGCAGAGGCCACAGGTGTGGAGAAAGTGAGGGTCGTTCATGAATTCACCAGAGTTGCTCCTAGTTCTATGGCTTATTGTGCCTCTAGGTGACACCATGGCTACAAAGCGATTGTCGTACTCGAACTCATATCCATTTGTGTTTGGAGCAAAGTTCACCATGTTCATGTTCATATTCATGTTCATGGTCTGATCAGCTGGAGGCTGTAGTGATGATGATGATGAGTCTGTGATCATGGAGTGGTGGTGATGATCAGACGGGTCCTGGGGTTCCAACATGCTTGGATCCACGGTGATCCCAGTCATGCTCGTTGTTCTCTTCATTGGAGGCCGTGGACGCTTTCCCAGCAACATCTTCTTGATCTTCTTCTTCTTCTTCTTCTTGGCCTCTACAGCTCTATTATGGAGTACAAAGAAACATACACACAGACTCACTGGCACATGAATATAGGTTTAGATTTTGTAGTATTTAATCATAGCTATGAAACAAATCCATTTGAAATGGAAACAATTTTTGATATCACAGAGAGAAAAAAGAGAGAGAGAGAGAGAGAGGATGGACTGTTGGGAGTGAGAATTGAATGGAATGGAAGGTGGGCGTGAAGATAAACGAAATAAGAAGGGCTCAGAGCGAATCTGGGCCGTTGCTTGCGGGCACCAAGTACAAGATGTCCACGTCACGCTTTTTCCACATTTTTAATACTCATTTGTCTTTCTGATATATATCTTTTTGCTTTTTTTTTTTTTAATATTTATTTTTAAAATGTTAAAGTTCACAACTTTTTTACAGATATTTCATAAAAAAATTTAAGAGGCGGGTTATTATTAGTAGTCAAAAAAGTAATTTCAATGGTGTGTTCAAACTATAACTAATAACAACTTATCATTATTTATTGTGAAAGTGTTATGAACGTAACACTTTTTTTTTTCCTTCCTTGCTCTTTTTTCTCCTTGCATTTTGAAAAAAAAAATTGACTCTAAACATGTTTGAAGTTAGCTATACATGATAGGTAGGGTACTTGGGGGGAAGTTTTTAGCAAAGGAAGTTCAACAAATTTACTAAAAGTGTAACAAAGTGTTGAAGGGGTGCAAATTTTTAGCAAAGTGTTATGAACGTAACACTTTTATTTTTATTTTTCTTCCTTCCTCCCTTCTCTCCTTACATTTTGAAAAAAATTTGACTCTAAACATGTTTGAAGTTAACTATACATGGTAGGTAGAGTACTTGGGTGCAAGTTTTTAGCAAAGGAAGTTCAACAAATTTACTAAAAGTGTAACAAAGTGTTGAAGGGGTGCAAATTTTTAGCAAAGGAAGTTCAATAAATTTACTAAAAGTGTAACAAAGTGCTGAATTCAAATAAAATCATAAAACCAAATTCAATTTGGATATTTTTGGTATATTATATATATAGACAAAATTTAGGTACGGTATTTAAATGTTATTTCTTAAGTTTCTCTCTTAAAATTCAACCATTTGGCTACTTAATAAAAAATACACTTCTATTCCATGAGAAAAAAGTGACTTGATTGAATTTTAAGAAAGGAAACTAAGAAACAGTACCTAAATTACTGTACCTAAGTTTTGTCATATATATATTTATAAATATCTAACTTTTTATAATAAAAGAATACTAGTTTCGTCAATAATTATACTTATATAGAAAAAAAATTTATTTTATAAATTTGTAATCCATAAAAAACTCTTCTATATTAGAAAAAACTAAAATTTTAATATTTTTATAGATTTAAATTTAAATAGGTCTTAATCTTCCATCAACTTTGATATTTTCTAAGCATAAATGTTGTGGAGGAAACAATATAATAATTTTATATATTTTTAAATACCCAAAATGTGGTGTGATCACTCTTATCCATCATACTAGTTAAGCAAATAAGGTAGCAGTTTTCCAAGTCCTAAGTCCAAATTATGTTGACATCCTAAATATTTTACCCAAAGAAAGTAAATTTTAGACAGTCATCCACTAATTGGGTCCAATGATCAACTGGTCCACTAATATAGTCTTAGCATATTTAAAACAACTAGACAATTTTTTATTTATTTATTTCGCAACTCTATTATAATGATTAGGTTAGAGTGGAGTGTACACTTTGCCCATGACGTAAGGTTTATAATGTTTTCTGCTATAATAAAAATAATAAGTATAACAATAACATACGAACTTCTTTTTCACTTCTTTTTTTTTCCCTTTTTTTTTGTGGGGAAGGGGGGGGGGGGGGGAGATTTCCTTTGTTTTGGGGAAAAATTTTAATAGACACACCTTATTACACACATTCTTACACGCACTTAAAATGAACTAAAACCATGATTATTTCAAGTCATGGGATGACATATAGTGAGAGTTGTCAAATATATTATGTCACGTGAGATTTTTCCATTCTCTCCCCTGATTGAGATATCCCATCTTTTGTCCAAAAGAGATTGATTGAATTATCAAAAGTTTGGAGCATGAAATACAATTTAATCCTATTTATTTTTTTGTAAGGGTATCAAATTCATATTATCAATTAGAATAATTTCTAACTCAAAAATCAAGACTTGAAATCATGATTTTAATGCGTTTCAAGTGTGTGCGTAAGAATATGTGTATAATAAAACCTTTTTTTTTTTTTTTGGTCCACTTAAATTTTATTTTTGTTTGTACTTCTAAAGTTTAACCTCATAGGTGAGTTCCAGTTAGCTCAACTAGTAAAGTCTTTGATGGTTGTATAAGAGATCTAGGGTTCAATCCCCGCCTACACCAAAACTGATTGGTGTCTTAGTCTGATAATAAATAGCTATTATCAAGAGCGGACGCCATAGGTTGAAACTCTCTCTCAAAAAAAAAAAAAAAATGGTTTAACCTCATAGTGGTATGTGATGACATGCATGCTCCAAAAGCGTATTATTATCTATTAGACTTCAGCTTCTTTAATTTAAAGTTCAAATAGTGTTTTGCCTTTGCTAGCAGCAATGGAAGATGATGTACGTGAAGGACTATAACCTTGACGTTGAGCCATCAAGGATGGGGTGAACTTAGAGAAAACGTACACACACTAACACTGTATTTGGGTGACAATGGTTGGACAGCCCTGAATTGTGCCCCAACAACTCTTTTTTCTCTTTTGGGCATGTCTGGCATTTTCTCATGTTTTGTTGTGTTTCAACTTTTTAAACTCTCAGGGCACCCTATCGGTGAAAAAGAATAACCCCACCTGACAAAACAACTCTCCATCTTATTCTTTTTATTCATGATTTGAATCATAAATGTTTCCATTAAAAACACCATGAGATCCAGCTATGCTTTAATAACCGGTACTCATTCTTGTAATTGGTATTTGATGTGAGACTTTACTACTTAATCAACCAAACCATTCACACTTGAATATTATAAATAAAAAATGATATTTTATTTTTTTATGATTTGTTTCTAGAAAAGAGAATCGGATTCAAAAACCTAATCAACCCTTTTAAGACGTAATGCCTAATGCCTATTACTGCCAATGGCTTTAAAAAAAAGAATGGTAATAATATGGTTTATGGTTTATCTATTCAAAGCTGAGACTCAGATCGTTGGATCACAAAGTAAGGCTTTGTCAAGAAATGAATGAAATCCCCTCCCTCGGTTAAATTTGCTTTGTCTTGTCCCTCTGGGTCATTTTGTCACCAATACAGTTTCTTCTGAGGTCTTCAAGAGCTGAGGAGGACTTGCTATCATTTAGTTAGCCATTGAGAGATTATTGTTATGTTGTGTTTTTTTTTTTTTTTTTTTTTTTGAGAAAGTTGTTATGTTGTGTTTATTGCTGTAGATATGTCTTCTCAATCTTTTTAATTCTTACAATCATACTGTAGTAGTGGTTTCCATTCTCTAGATTTTAATGCTTCAAATCATGCTCTAGTGTTTCCTATTTTAAGAAACATGAAAACGAAAGTTTAATAATTTATTAATTTCTAGTTAGTTTAACTGGTAAACTTTCTTGTCGTCCAGAAATAGATCTGAGATTTAAATCTTATCTACACCATAGATTGAAAATCTATTCTATCTATTAAAAAAAATTATCAATTTCCAGTTCTAATATAAATCTGAACATGATGTGAAATAATTTCATTATCCACGATAGTAGCAGGGCCTCACACTCATGAGATGGTATCTGCTCGTGCGCCGCATACAAGACTTTTGCCACACTCACACGTAGAAAAGGGAAACCCGCAAATGAGAGATTCCAAATTGAGTGTGTGAAATCAGAAGGATAAACCAGTCACCTGCTTGCAGCAGGTGGTGACTCATTTTCAGCATTTCGCTTCTTTTAATTTGCTTATACGTCCCAGCAAAAAGCACTTACATGTATGCACTTACAAGTTCAACTATATGCACTTACATGTACCATTTAATGGGTCCACCTGGTTCATCATATTCCATAGTTTCTTTTCTTCTTATAATTAATTCAACATTTAATGATGATAATAATAATTCAACATTTAATAAAAGAGTGAAATATTAGTTTTGATATACCAACCAATCAGAGCATGTAGCAGCGTCAAGTGATGGACCCACAGCATCATGCTCTCTAAATCATATTTACAGGTGTTAAACTTAAATCCTCTCCAGCATTCGTCTCCATCATTTCTACCTTTCAATTGGTTAGTGTTTGGTTTATTACTTTCTAAAGATAAACTTTAAACCTGTCATGTCATTAACTCATTACTCATGACTAATCTTATTTTTAAACTGATTTTTTTTTTTTTTTTTTTGAAGCCTAAAGACATGAACTAGATCCACATTGTATTTTATCATTATATCATAGAAGAAATATTATTTCTTACCCAAAAAAAAAAAAAAAAATTCCACAATTTGTGTTTGCTTGATATCCCATAGTTTCTTGTAGCTTATTTGCTAAATGTAAAACAAAAGAGATAGTTTTTGATACCTTTTAAAACCCGTCGGTTGAGGTACGAAAACGAAGCCTAAAGTGATGACAATCAAAAACTGAACTGAGCAAAATGAGGATGAGGGGAAAGACTTCGATAAAGCAAAACAGATGTCATCTCCGCATTAAATGAACACACTCACCGACTAGTCACAATAAGTGTTGAACGATTTACCTAGGGGTAGGAAAGTTGAACCAAACCTGTCCTCTGTTCCTAGAACTGATGGTGATGGAAGATGATTTGATGAGGTACACTACCACAATAAAAGTCCGCCCCTCACTTCTCTTAGTTCTCTATAGTTTTTTTTTTTTTTCTTAGGGTTATAATTTGCGGGTGTTTATGTAATTGGGAATTCTACATTAATAATATTAAATATCATTGTGTTGAGTTAGATCTTAAATATTTGTTCGCATCCACCACAGTTAGCTTCTTTTCATAATAATAATTGTAATAAAACTAGTTTTTTTTTAATAAAAAAAAAATTATATATAAAAAATTGAGAGAAGAAGTAACCAAATTTTTTTTTTTTTTTTTTTTTTTTTTTGCTGTTTTTGTTGCTAAACGGACACATTAAAATAATGTAAGAGATCTTTTATCAAAATTTGTAAATCAAAATAAAGGGTGAAAGTGAATATTAATCTAATTAGAGTTTACAGACAAAATTTAATAGGTTTATAATTTTGGAATGGCCACACAAGAAAATCTATTAAATCTATTAAAGATAACTGTATAACTGTATTTATTTTTTGACAATGAAAATCTATTAAAGTTTTTTTTTTTTTTTCTTTTATAAAAGAAATGGAAGAAGGAAATTGAAACCTAAGTTCTCCTAATGAAAAGAATCCAGTAATACCATTAAATCCGGAGGTTGTCGACTATTAAAGATTGATAATTGATGACTGCATGAGTAGTAGGTATACGAATTTGTTAGATACCTCACAGATTATTACTGATGTTGTGTAATCAGATCAGGCATTTTGTGTTGTATTTCATCCTAGCTTGTACTCTTCTCTCTGTTTCTCTATTAATAAATTAAAATTCTTATAGTTTTCCATCAAAAAATGCAAAAAGACTCCTATCAATCGGAAAAGAGTTACTATGTACCTTTCAAGCATGCTTAAAGAATAGTTTCTACTCTTTCAATAAAGTTTTGTTCTTCTCCCCCTGATGAAAAGGTCATGCAATAAGAACTAAATAGCAGTCACTGTGCAAGTTAAAATACAATCATGACTGTCTCACATTATTTGCATCTCTTTTTAGTGATAGCAATCTCCTTGAAAGTGTGACATCTGAGGCCAGGCCACGTATAGATCCACAAATGTAATGTCATATATATGTATACTTGCATACAGGTGCAAGTATGTGGGAGTTGAAAGGATGACCTAATGGTAGACATGCAATGCAGAACTTTTTGCATATATATTCTGCTAGATGTAGAGAATAGCGATACCAATTAAGTACCAACACACTTACAAAAGCTATACAGGTGTGTGGTTCTTGAGCAAGATAATTGGATTTATAGAGGGGGAGGGTTAATAATTGATGTTTCCTGCCACATTAAAAGCAAGAATACTTTTTTCGAAACACGCAATTTCACACCCAATTTTGCATCATTCTAATATGTGCGATTGAGAGTAATGAACACTTTACGGACAGTTTTGTTTACATAGACCTATTACTTTTGGTCGATCACTCACCATCACACAAGTTAGCGAATTGTGAAATTAAATACGAAAATAAGTGTGTCCATAATATGGTTATAAAAGCAAAAATAGACAAAGGGGGGGGGGGGGGGGGGGGGGCAGGATGGCTGCATAAAGGACTGAGTCCCTCATGCCATTGAGTCCACTATTGATTATGGGCAAACTAAAGGTAGTTGCACTCATCAGCCACATTATTGGGAGGCAAAAGATGGAGCCCCGCACCAATTATAACATTTCAATACTTTTTATTTGCTTTACTCGAAAGGTTATGTTATGCGAGAGTGAGAGTAGGTGTCAACTTGCTTACCTATTAAAATCTCTTAGCATGGCAATGACATGTTTGAAATCGAATCTCACTTAAATTGGGACAGCCCTTTCACACATACTCTCTATCTTTATTTGAACATTGCATCAAAGAAAGAAAAACTCATTTGTTGCTGTGTAAATTTTTTTACCCAATAAATTTCTAAAGAATCAAAATTAAGACAAAATAGCTATTTGAGAGGAAAATCTCAAGAACCCACTGATTGTAGGAAAATTATGTACAAATGCTCTAATCAAATGGAGGTTGCTTTTTTATTTTATTTTATTATTCCATGTACAAATGGATGAAAATTTTCAATGCACTTTGTTTACTACATCCTCTTTGTTCATAATTTGCAAAGCTGAAAAATGGGAGGACCACAACAACTAGAGAAATTGCAACCTGGTCAACTGGTTTGAAATGAAATTGCTAATGTTAAATTTCAAGTGGAACAAATTCTTGGGAGTTCAAAAAATTCTTTAAATTAAAATTTAGGTTAAACCATCGTTTTCAAAAGTGCTTATGAGAAATGCGTTGAAGCTTAGAGAAAAAGAATGGCACTACAAAAGGGAGGGGAGAGAGATGAGGGTTGAGTCAACTTCTATCCCACAAAGCGAATCTCTCTATTTATTATTAAACTAAGAAATAAATATATTCAGCAATATATATATATGTATGTATACACACATACAATACATACACATTTATATAATATAGTTTGGTTTAGCTAATGTTATCGTATGTCAATGAGTGGCTCTGTTTCCATATTATTAATGATTTCGTTTACTTCATTTTTCTCCCCACTAATTGAGGGTTTTATAGTAAAGCAAACCCCACACTATGGGATACTGACACTAGATTATATTTAGAAAAGATAAAAACTGGTTTTGATGTAGAAATATCATTTTCCCATTGTAACAATTACTTTGCTGAGGGTAGGTTTCTACAATTATTGGAATTGGTAATGGATAAGGCTGCTATGAGCCTATGTTAATAACAATAATCCTTAACTATATGTCCAAACAAGGAAATATGATGAAAAAATATCATTTTTTCATTTTAACAATTATTCTGCATTTTAATCTGCTGAGGGTAGGTTCCTATAATTATTGGGTTTGGTAAATGGAGAAGGCTACTATAAGCCTATGATAATAAAAATAACCCTTAGTTGTACGTCCAAACAAGAAAATGTGATGAAGAAATATCATTTTCCCATTTTAACAATCATTATTTATTTAAATTTGTCGAGGGTATGTTCCTATAATTATTGGGTTTGGTAAATGGAGAAAGCTGCTATGAACCTATTATAATAACAATAACCCTTAGTTGTATGTCTAAACAAGGAAATGTGATGAAGAAATATCATTTTTCCATTTTAAAAATTATTCTGCATTTAAATCTGCTGAGGGTAAGTTCCTATAATGATTGGGTTTGTTAAAAGGTGAAGGCTGTTGTAAGCCTATGATAATGACAATAACCCTTAGATGTATGTCCAAAGTCCAAACAAAGAAGAAATGTGATGTAGAAATATCATTTTTTCCATTTTAATGATAATAGAGAGGGTAGGTTCCTCCCTATTATTGGGTTTGGTGGATGGCAGGATCTAGACCATATCCTTGTTGAAGAATGGAAAATGACAATGACAATAACCCTTAGCTATATGTCCTAACAAATAAATGTCAGAGAACTTTATTGACATGCATTACTCCTCCAAAGCCCAAAATTGCTCCATTTGAATTGATTTTTTGTGTGGTGTTTTAAAAGATAAAATTATTGTTGGACTGTAATTGTTTATGTTTCTTGTTTCTTAGTACATGACAAAGATGATTTTTAATTTTTTGTAAATCTACTGAGGGTAGGTTCCTAAAATTATTGGGTTTGGTCAATGGAGAAGGCTACTATGAGCCTATGATAATAACAATGACCCTTAGTTGTATGTCCAAACAAGAAAATGTGATGAAGAAATATCATTTTTCCATTTTAACAGTTATTCTGCATTTAAATCTGCTGAGGGTAGGTTCCTATAATTATTGGGTTTGGTAAATGGAGAAGGCTGCTATGAGCCTATGATAATAACAATAATCCTTAGTTGTATGTCCAAAGTCCAAACAAATAAACATGATGTAGAAATATCATTTTTCCATTCCCCTCCCCCCCCCCCCCCCCAAAAAAAAACTAATTGAGGGTTTTATAGTAAAGTAAACCCCACAAGTAGATTTTATTGAAACTCAACCTATGAAAAGTATATTATATTTAATAAAGAAAAAAAAACTAGTTTTAATTTGGAAATATTCCATTGTAATAATTATTCTGCTGAGGGTAAATTCCTACAATTATTGGGTTTGGGAAATAGAGAAGGCTGCTATGAGCCTATGATAATAACAATAACCCTTAGTTGTATGTCCAAACAAGGAAATGTGATGAAGAAATATGATTTTTCTATTATAACAATTATTCTGCATTTAAATATTCTGAGGGTATGTTCCTATAATTATTAGGTTTGGTAAATGGTGAAGGCTGCTATAAGCTTATAATAATAACAATAACCCTTAGCTGTATGTCCAAACAAGAAAATGTGATAAAGAAATATCATTTTTCCATTTTAACAATTATTCTGCATTTAATTTTGCTAAGGGCATATTCTTATAATTATTGAGTTTGGTAAATGGAGAAGGTTGCTATGAGCCTATAATAATAACAATAACCCTTAGCTGTATGTCCAAACAAGGAAATGTGATGAAGAAATATGGTTTTTCCATTTTAACAATTATTCTGCATTTAAATATGCTAAATGTAGGTTTCTATAACCATTATATGAGCCTATGTTGTATGTCCAAAGTCCAAACAAAGAAATGTGATGTAGAAATATCATTTTTCCATTTTAATAATAATAGGGAGGGTAGGTTCCTCCCTATTATTGGGTTTGGTGGATGGGAGGATCCATATGAACCATATCTTTGTTGAGGAATGGAAAATGACAATAACAATAACCCTTAGCTATATGTCCTAACAAACAAATGTAAGAGAATGATAAATGTCAGAGAACTTTATTGACCTGCATTACTCCTCCAGAGCCCAAAATTGCTCCTTTTGAATTGAGTTTTTTGTGGCGTTTTAAAAGATAAAATTATCGTTGGACTGTAATTGTTTATGTTTCTTGTTTCTTAGTACATGATAAAGATGGTTTTCAATTTTTTATAATCCAAACGATGAGGGGAGAAAAAGTGACTTAAATTATGTACATCTTGGAAGGAGATAGGATTTCATAAAAAAAAAAAAAAAAAAATAGCAACTCTTAACCAGCCAAGCAAAATTCCTATGTGGGTCAGTTTTATAACCCATCTTTCTAATTGGTGAATTCAACAATATCTTTAGCAGCAAAAGAAATTACAAATCTAAATGAAATCCAAATGTAACAATAACCAAGTCCAAGAACTACAAAATTTTGGAAGCCATTGAGTTTAACATCAGAAGAGGAGCATTGAACTTGCAACCAAAAAAATGGAGTAAAAGGAAACCAGAAAACAACATATTGGGAGGTAACAGAAAAACAGAGACATTACTAACTGAGCACATCATTCACTCCCAGTAGCCATTAAGAACTCCCCCTCACATACCACCTCACCTCCAACATATGCTTTCCCTTCCATCTTTGCTATGCCAAACCGCTTTTGCAGCTTAACAAGTGTCATTCTCATAACCAAAGTGTCTCCTGCAATCACCGGTTTACGGAATCTCACTTTGTCAATTCCTGCAAAGAAGAAATTTTCCCGGGAGCCTCCCACTTCTGGCTGCAGCATAACCAAACCCCCAACCTGGGCCAATGCCTGTCCACAGCAACCATATTTTCATCAGTAGTAAGCTAAAGTGTTAGAATAATGGTTAAAGTAAACTTCAAGAAATAGATGCATACAAAGAAGTAAATGATGTTTCCTCAAAACTTATGTTAAGCATACATTCTCATGATTAAAAAAAGGTGTAACCTGTCTCACATAAAGGAGCTAGTGGAGAGAGACTGGGGAGAATCAAGGCCTCATTCATTCAGAACCAGGAAAATAATATTTTGTCTTAGTTTTCTTTATTCTAATGCATTAACCTTTGTGGGTTTTAGTTAGCTCAACTGATAAAGTCTCTGATGGTTGAATAAGAGATCTGGAGTTCAATTTCCGCCTACGCCAAAAACTTATTAGTATATTGATCTAATGATAAAGAGCTATTATCAGAGCGAACGCCATAGGTTAAAAATATTTCTCAAAAAAAAAAAAAATTCATTTAAACTCTAGACATCAGCCCATGGCAAATGACCATACTAGAACTAGAAAATCATCATGTCACAGTGTCTTTGTTCCTTTGGATGCTAAGTTTTTCACTAGGCAAGCATGAAAAATTAATGTCTTAAAAAATGAATGGCAAAAACTGGAAATATGTTAGAAAGTCCTAGTGGACGGCAGATGGAGACTCCAAGAAGTATTGTAAAAAAAGAAAAGAAAAGAAAATGTCTTTGTTCTAGATACTTTTGTATCAAAATTATCACAATGGCTTCCACATCACATCAAATCAGTGATTTGGACAACTTATACATTAGAAAGTCTATCTTAGGTGCAATGAAAGAGAACTCGGTGGATCTTCTCTCTAGAATGATTGTGTTCAACGTTTGAGTGGGCGTTCTTCCTGGAGAGATCCTTTTATGCCTTTGTTGCAAGTCATGTTGAAACAACATTGGCGAGTACGAGGACAAGGGCGAGGGGGAGGTAGAGTTAAAGGAAAAGAGGTTCATAAGGTAGTCCAAGAGACAATAAATCAATGAAGGCAGAGGATGAAGTAAGACTTATGACGGTTGAAGATACGAGTAGTGGCATGATGCAGTGCAGTGTGGGAGTGCAATTAGAGAAGGATGCTTTGTCAATCAAAATTAATAGCATCAGTAAAGGAATCGATGAGATCTCAATCAATGACCAGAACTCTGTGGCCACCATAGAAACCAAGGATAAGAACAAGAAACCTCTAGAGCGGGTTCGGGTTCTTGGAGCGCATGTCAGTCCACAAACCTCAAGCATGTGGCAGCATGGCAGGGATTGCAATGTAGGAGATGAGTTTGTAAACGCAGTTGAAACGGGGTTAGTTAAAAGCTCTGGTTGCACAAGAAAGCTAGGTATGGAAATTTAGTCTGAGATGGCAAATAAGTCAGTCGTTGATGAGATGGAACAAGAAGTTACTAATGGTTCACATAATGGGCTTCCTTGCAATGGTCAAGCCCAAGACCAAGCTTTTACAGCAAAGGAAATACAGGCACCAACTGAACTGAAGAGCTCTGTTTCGAGAAGAAAAAAATTAAGTAACCTGGCTACAATTCCATGCTCCTGAGAAAAAGCAAACAGGAAGCCTCCAATTACTGCATTCAAGGGATAGCAAAGTCGTCATTGAGCTTAGTAGGACAGTTTTTGGCGAGTCCTTCCCTTTTCATTTAGTCAAGACTCCAGAGATCAATTGTGTCTTTATGGAGCAATTATGGACAGGTTCAAGTGTTCTCAATAGAAAATGGGATGTTCCTGTTCAAGCTTAAAGATGAGGTTGCTAGAGATGCGATCTTGGAGGACAGAATATGGTACATTGCTAATAACCCCATTTTTTTACTCAAATGGACTCCAAGTATGCAAGTTCTTAAACGTTCTTTATCACAAATTCCTATTTGGGTCAAGATCTTGCATCTTCCTTCTTCCCATAGAATACTGGAACCCAATTTGTTTAAGCCACATTGCGAGTAAAACGGGCAAGTGTCTATTTACAGATTCTGACACAGAGGATCCAAAAAGGATTCATTATACTCCAGTGTTTGTCGAAGTTGATGCTAATGCAGATTTTCATCAGAGTTAGCTGTTGATATGTGTGATGGGGTATACCTGGATGTTTCTCTTGAATACCTTTGGTTGTCTGCCAGTGACATTGTGTTTGGTTCGACGGAAAATATTTTCTGACCGTAAAATAATTTCAGGTGAAAATATTTTCAAGTGTTTGGTTGCATTCCACAAAATGCTATGAAAAATTGGCGGTGATGAAGATCAGTGGTGACCGGCAATGGTTAGCCGATGGTGGCAGTGGCCAGAGACCAGGGACGTTGGTGGCTGACAGTAGGGCTGGAGGTTCGGTTGATGAGTTTTGGATGAGGCAGAAAATGAAAGCATAAACCAATTTCCGTCATAAGTGCCTTTATTTTATGGTCAACCGCAAAACAATTTCCAGTTGACCAACATTTTCAATCGTCCCAAACACCCACAAATGCGGACAATATTTTGGGACATTGGGGTTGTTGGGGGGGGGGGGGGGGTGATGCCTTGCCATTTATGAGAATGAATTTGTAGAGTTTTTGTACACCATCAAGGTATTAGATCATAACATCGATGACCCTATTTTAACTTGGAGCAACAAAAGATGTAATAGCCAGAAAAATAGACAGTTTTGGGAAATACTGTTTGGTTTGAGAATTATAATCAAGCCACAATTTCCCTACTCTAGTGTTTTAGATCATAGTGCGACAATTATCTCATTTGGGGATAAGCCTATTTTTGGCCTTAATCCCTTTAAAATTTTCAATTTTTAGGCTGACCATAATAATTTCCTTGATTGGGTTAATGAAGCTTGGTATACTGGTTCAGTTCTCCTATGTTCCAATTATATTTTAAGCTCAAAGCAGTTAAATCTAAGGAGGATGACTATTGAGAAATTTAGCAGCATCACTCAAAGAGTCATGAAAACAAGACTCGAATTGGAACTAGTGCAGAAGTGAATACTGTTGAATCCAAGGCAAACTGATTTTATTAGTAAGTAAAAGGATTCCTTACATCATTTTTTTTTTTTTTCAATTAGTAATGCCGAGGAGTCTTTCATGAAGCAGAAGTCAAGGAATGCTTGGCTTAATCTTGGATATCAAAACACAGTCTTTTTCTATTAGGTCGTTAGCATAAGAAAGGCCAAAAACACTATCAGATGTTTACCCAATGATGGAGAGAAAGTAAAGGATCCTGAGTTTCTCAAAGAGCTGGCTGTGAACTTCCACAAAAGGGAAGTTCATGCAAATATCATAACTTTGGTTCCGAAAGTCCTTACTCCTGCTAAGATGGGGGAGTTTAGACCTATATCCTGCTGCAACATCATCTAAAAGTGCATCACAAAAATCCTTTCAAATAGATTAAGGCTATGCTTGGATGATCTGATTAGTAAGAATCAATCTGCATTCATCCCAGGCAGTAGCATTACAGAAAATTTTCTTCTAGCATAAGAGCTGGTAAAGAGTTATCATAGAGAAAAGGCTCCTGCAAGGTGTGCCATTAAGGTGGATCACATGAAGGACTACGATTCGATACAGTGGGACTTTATCTTGCACTGTCTCTCTGCCATCAGAGCTCTTGTAGGTTTGTGCATTGGGTGAGGGAATGTATAACAACCCCTACCTTCTTTATAGCCCTCAATGGAGGTATAGCTGGGATTTTTCAGAGGAGGGAAGGGTTTAAGGTAGGGGAACCCCCTATCACCATACCTTTTTGTCTTAGGCTTGGAAGTCTTCTCAAGAATACTTCAAAACAGAGTCCAAGAAGCTAGAGAATCCTAAGTGTGCAAATCTGAAGCTTACTTATTTATGCTTTGCAGACGACTTAACAATTAACAGTCTTTTCACTTTTCAGGGGCTGATGTAGGTTCCATCAAGATTGTTCAAGAAGCTCTAAATGAGTTTAACAGCAACTCTCAAAATTTTAGACTTTTTTATTTTTTTTTTAGAAGAAGAGAATTTTAGACTTAGGTACACAGCTACCGTATATTTTTAGGAATCTAAAATATTAAGCATTCATTGTTATCTATGTTTGACTTTTGGTTTGAATGTATAGCAACCATATATAGCAAAACAGATATGGAACTAATACCATGTATAAGTTTCTTGACAAATATAATTCTTTTAGGCAAATGAGTGAAAGCATTTCTATTAATGTCCAAACGATTGCAGGACACAGGTTAACATGGGTATCATATCCACAAGTTTCTAACACACTACTTACCAAAAATCAAGTGTCTAAAGCTTCATATTTTTCAATTGCAATTGAGATAGGTTTAATGTCTAAGACCAATCAAATTTCTTAGAATAATAAAGCAGGGCTTAATAAGACCATGTTTACCAATCAATAAGATAATCCTCTTAAACAATTTACAGCTAAGAATGAACCATGTATCAGACACCTCATTCCAAGTGATAGCAACATGACTGGCTTCATAGGAATCACATTTTAGCTTATGGTGAGGTCTACCAATCAGACACCCTCTTTCTGTGCCAAAAGTTAAAACTATCAAACATCAAACATACCACACTTGCATATGAACAATATTGGCAGAAGAGATGCAATAGTGAAAATATGGAAAAGCTAGGAGAGATGGAATAGAGGAAGAAGGAAAGGTAACTGTTGTACAACTAATAAATTTCAAGAGGATTGTAAAACCTTTGCTCAATAATACCAAAAAAAGACACTTCAGGAGAAGATGATAGATGCTACGCCCAGTTCCTTTACTAAGAAACAAACAATGACCATTATGTAAGTTTTATATAAGACAATCCTAAAATATAAAGCAAAAGGAAAAAATTATAGAAAGGGATAATGTACAGACATCCAAAAAGAAGTTCCTAACAATGCAAAGATCTAACTTCAAAAAAGAATCATAGAACAATGTCATTGGAAATTTACAGAGGACAATTCTGATTTCTAAATTCGTTTATATAATCAAGCAAGCATCTGCTCAAAATGACCTTCAAATTAGTCAGATAGTCTAAATTACAGCTCAATTTTTCAACGTTGTGTTCAATTTCTTCTGAGATATTTATAGACTGATGAAATGCCTTCTATTTATAAATTATGTAGCTACTATAATTAATAGATTTCTCACTCTACTTGCCCACATTATATTTTGATGTAATAACACTTTCCATTAGCTTTAAGTTTCTCTCAGTTTATGCATGCGCATACGCTGATAGTGATTAAGTACCATTCCAAGCACACAACCACCCAAATTGCAATTCTTTCAACATCAAAGTAACCAAAGCATCATGCTATAGTTTGTGTTTATTGGTAACTATACATAGGGAGGAAGACAAAGGAAAATAGTGAGTAGAGTCTCAAACTATGCATTTACCCCCTGGTCATGCTAACCATTCCATCTATAGAGTGATTATTAGGTGCAATAAAAAATTTTCAGATTGACAATTTAAGGAAAAGAAAGGTATGCATTTTGGATTAGTGTTATATGTGCATGTGTAATAGTGAAACTGTTGACCATCTATTCCTTCATTGTCTGGTTGCTTTGGAGTTGTGGGATATGGTTTTTGGTTTATTTGGAGTTTGTTGGGTTATGCCAATGTCTGTTGTTGAGCTTCTTGCTTGCTAGCAAGGTCGATTTGGTCGCCATCGTAATGGAGATATATGGATTGTTGTTCCTCATTGTTTGATGTGGTGTATTTGGAAGTAAAGAAATAGTAGGTGTTTTGAAGACAATGAGCGTTCTATGCCTGATCTCAAGCTGCTTCCTTTTTAGAACCTTATTGGACTGGTTCTCAGTGTGGAGAAACCAACCTTTTTCTTCAATTTTGGATTTACTTGATTTATGTAATTTTTGTATTTGATATGTACACCCTTGTATATTCCTTGTGTACTTGGGTGTCTCTCTTTTTTATATCAATAAATCTTTATTACTTATCAAAAAAAAAAAAAAATCAGATTTCCCCACCATTTGCACCAACAAGGCCACAGGTCTGAAGCCAGCATCAAGGAAGAGATGAATTTACAATGCTGGAAATCAACAAGAAAGTTTTCTACTGTAAGGCATTTTTAAGTACTCTTTTCACCAAACATTTGATTTTAATATTTTGTAAGTACCTTATGTTTAAATTCAACCATAAATTTAGAAATGAATGAGCACACAGATAGACACAAATTACCACTCTGTCTTTTTTTATTTCTTAACATGTCCTTTGCAATTACCAGCTAACTCTATTTTTTGTTTTACTTGGTCAACGCTATCTAAAAGAACCAAGAGGGGAAACTTTTTAGTAACTCTTTGTAAGGTCAAGAGCCTCGTATCTCAACTAGCACCTTCTGATGTTTCCAATAGAAACATCTAGAGTTTAAATCCCCCCTCCCCCAACTATCAAATTATCAAAGAACTGTTTGTTAGGTCAAAACAAGTGAAATTGGTGGTTTGGCACACTAAGAATTCATGTTTCTGCATACGTTGAATAATAAACTAGCACGTTACATAGCAAGCCTAACGATGGCACAACCATTGAGTGGCTAGGTGACCAAAAAAAAAAAAACTGTTCATGGTAGTTAATTTTTTTTATTTTTTTATTTTTTTAGAGAGAATTTCAACCTATGGCATCCACTCCTGATGATAGTTCAATCATCAAACCAAGATACCAATATGTTTTTGGTGTAGACGGGAATTGAACCTCAAATCTCTTATTCAACCATCAAAGGTTTTACCAGTTAGGCTAACTGGAACCCACTTCATGTAGTTAATTAGATCAATAATTAGTCGGGTATTTTTATAATTATGTGATTACTAATTGTGGATCATGGTTGTGGGCTTTTGGTTTTATTAATAGGTATGCCTAATGTAGTTTATGGGCTTCTATGTTTGAGTTTTGGCCCAATTCAATTATAAGTTTTTTTAAACTAATCAAAGTAGGAATTGTAATCCTATTAAGAAAAGTTAAGATTTAGAGTTCATACAAGTGTGTCATAATACTCAAATAAGAATAGTTTTGATCCATAAACAAATTGCTCCTAGAGTATTGAGGCATGCTGACCTGGTATGTTCTTTCTCCCTTTCTTTTCTCCTTTGACATTCTGCTGCTATTCAATTCACATGCATTGTTCATAGTACTATTCACATGCACTGTTCACACCACTATTCACAGCTTATGAACAAATTTAATCTCTGTTTCTTCTCACCTCTTGCAACCCTAAATCAAATCTTTTTCCTTTCCTATTGAAAACCCGTCATTATTATTATTATTATTATAGGTAACGTAAGAAATTTTATTAA